>SJYQ01001205.1:657585-770650 GCA_006410935.1 Redunca redunca
CCAGTGGTCATGTATGGATGTGAGAGTTGGACTGTGAAGAAGGCTGAGCACCGAAGAATTGATGCTTTTGAAGTGTGGTGTTGGAGAAGACTCTTGAGAGTCCCTTGGACTGCAAGGAGATCCAACCAGTCCATTCTGAAGGAGATCAACCCTGGGATTTCTTTGGAAGGAATGATGCTAAAGCTGAAACTCCAGTACTTTGGCCACCTCATGCGAAGAGTTGACTCATTGGAAAAGACTTTGATCCTGGGATGGATTGGGGGCAAGAGGAGAAGAGGACGACAGAGGATGAGATGGCTGGATGGCATCACTAACTCGATGGAACTCCGGGAGTTGGTGATGGACAGGGAGGCCTGGCGTGCTGCGATTCATGGGGTCGCAAAGAGTCGGACATGAGTGAGCGACTGAACTGAACTGAAAATTAAAATTATTTTGCTAAAAGAAAAAATAAAGCTTAAAAACATACTGTGCCAAATACTCTGTAAAATGATCTNCATGAGTGAACGACTGAACTGAACTGAAAATTAAAATTATTTTGCTAAAAGAAAAAATAAAGCTTAAAAACATACTGTGCCAAATACTCTGTAAAATGATCTGCAAGTCTAAATACTGTGAAATATAAGTTACAACCAATTTTCTATATCCTAGCAGGAGTCACACTTTGATTTCAATCATATGAAACCTTATTTACTCACTCTTTTGTACTTTAATTAATTAATTCAACAAAAAGCTATTGAATACTAAATATAGAATTTAAGGCTGAAGGGGAGATAAAATAGTTTTAAAACTTCCCTTTTCCATGATCTCTCATAGGTCTAGGGGATCAGGCAGACAAAAAAAAAAAAAAAACTATAACAGGATGTGATAAACGTTATAATAGAAATCGGTAAAATTTTCTATAAGAATGTAAAGGAGTCCATTTATTCTGCTAGAGGGCTTTCAAAATGTACCATATGAAACTTTTCTATTTTTGCAATTCATTGACCTGCAGACTTTTGTTTGGGTTTATATTCAAATGAGTTTTTCATTTTCTGAGGAATGAAGAATAGTTCTAAGATATGCTGGATAAGAAGGATAGGCCATCAGAGTTAGAAAAGGTGCCACAGATAATTCACAAATGCAAAAACCCACATATGGACAATTCAGAAATTGTTTGACTGTCAAGTTGAAGAAAATCTTATGAAGACCATCCAAATGTATCCTTTCAAGTACACATTCTGTACATTACTTTAATATGAACAATAAGTATACTGGGGAAAGAGCTATGTTTTCCAGGTGCCTAAATCACTGCATCATGATCCTCTCTCACTAGGTTTGCATTTACTCTCAAGACACATATTTCACTTGGCTTGTTGACAGTCTATGAAGGGCAAGAAGAATTTCTCCCTCTCATGTCTGATCAAATGCACAAAGAGAGGTGCCAGCAATTAACTTAAAACTTTGGCAGCATCATGTCCCATGCCTCACTTAACAATAGGTCTACAATTTCTGACCCCATAATAACATCATTCCTCAGTAACTTATTCCTTCAGTTGCCTGCTGCTCACTTATCATAGATTTGTAGCCTTGAACCCCTTTTTGCCCCTATAAATTTCCAAAATCACAACCTTTCATGCAATTTGTGAAAATGTTTAATGCCAAACACAGAAAGTTATGCTTCCTTGTCTACAGTGAACAGTGTGAAAAAAAAGTTATAAAAAATTGGATTTTGAGGCTTATTTTCCAAACAAGCTTTTCATAATGCAAAACCTATTTATTTGTAGACACCATTAATTTCTTTATTAATAATGATGGCTACTCTAACAAGATCCACTGAATATAAAAGTATTAATATTTGACATAGCTGGAATGTTATTCAAAGTGCTTTATTCATAACCATTTTGTCATTAGCAATACCTTGATTGTTTTCCAGCTGGAGATAGAATTCTAAATAAATTAAAACTCAACAACTCAAATGTATGCAGTTCATTACTTTCAGCGCCAATTATTGGATTTCTATGATTATTTTTCTCTGATGCATCCTTTAAGACTCATCTTAAATGCCATCTCCTCTATGAAACCAGTCACCATCTCAACTTCCTTCTAGGAAGGAAGAGCTTTCTAAGTGGTTTCCTTACCACCAATTTACTTTAAAAATACACCATGTCTTGCAGTAAAATTTTGCTAACATTCCTGTTGGTGGTTGTCTTCTTTACACAAAATTATCTCCTTTCCTCAAGGAGTAATTATTTCATATTTTATCTCATGTGCTGCACTCCGGCAACCACTCATTGATTTATTCAATCATGCATTCATTCAGTAGCTATTTGATGAACAATTCAGTTCAGTTCAGTCACTCAGTCTTGTCCAACTCTTTGCAAACACATGGACTGCAGCACGACAGTCCTCCCTGTCCATCACCAACTCCCAGAGTTTACTCAAATTCATATCCATTGAGTCGATGATGCCATCCAACCATCAAATCCAGTTCTCCTCTCGCCTTCAATCTTTCCCAGCATCAGGTCTTTTCAAATGAGTCAGCTCTTCACATCAGGTGGCCAAAGTATTGAGTTTCAGCTTCAACATCAGTCCTTCCAATGAACATTCAGGATTGATTTCCTTTAGGATGGACTGGTTGGATATCCTTGCAGTACAAGGGACTCGCAAGAGTCTTCTCCAACTCTACAGTTCAAAAGCATCAATTGTTCAGCACTCAGCTTTCTTTATACTCCAACTCTCACATCCATACATGACAACTGGAAAAACCATAGCCTTGACTAGATGAACCTTTGTTGGCAAAGTAATGCCTCTGCATTTTAATATGCTGTTCAGGCTGGTCATAAATTTTCTTCCAAGGAGCAAGCATCTTTTTTTTCATGGCTGCAGGCACCATCTGCAGTGATTTTGGAGGCCCCCTCCCACCAAAAAAAAAATAGTCTGCCACTGTTTCCACTGTTTCTCCATCTATTTGCCATGAAGTGATGGGACCAGATGCCATGATCTTTGTTTTCTGAAAGTTGAGTTTTAAGGCAACTTTTGCACTCTCCTTTTTCACTTTCATCAAGAGATTCTTTTTTTCTTCTTCACTTTCTTTGATAAGGTTGGTATCATCTGCATATCTGAGGTTATTAACATTTCTCCTGGCAATCTTGATTCCAGCTTGTGCTTCATCCAGCCCAGCATTTATCATGATGTACTCTGCATATAAGTTAAATAAACAGGGTGACAATATACAGCCTTGACGGACTCCTTTTCCTATTTGGAACCAGTCTGTTGTCCCATGTCTAGTTCTAACTGTTGCTTCCTGACCTGCACACAGATTTCTCAGGAGGCAGGTCAAGTGGTCTGGTATTCCCATCTCTCTCAGGATTTTCCACAGTTTATTGTGATCCACACAGTCAAAGGCTTTGGCATAGTCAATAAAACAGAAATAGGTGTTTTTCTGGAACTCTCTTGCTTTTTTTCATGATCCAGCAGATGTTGGCAATTTGATCTCTGGTTCCTCTGCTTTTTCTAAAATCAGCTTGAACATCAGAAAGTTCATGGTTCACGTATTGCTGAAGCCTGGCTTGGAGAATTTGGAGCATTACTTTTTACTAGTGTGTCAGATGACTGCACTTGTACAGTAGTCTGAGTATTCTTTGGCATTGCCTTTCTTAGGGATTGGGATTAAAACTGACATTTTCCAGTCCTGTGGCCACTGCTGAGTTTTCAAGTTTGCTGGCATATTGAGTGCAGTACTTTCACAGCATCATCTTCCAGGATTTGAAATAGCGCAACTGGAATTCCATCATCTCCACTAGCTTTGTTCGTAGTGATGCTTTCTAAGGCCCACTTGACTTCACATTCCAGGATGTCTGGCCCTAGGTGAGTGATCACACCATAATGATTTTCTGGGTCATGTAGATATTTTTTATACACTTCTTCTGTGTATTCTTACAACCTCTTCTTAGTATCTTCTGCTTCTGTTAGGTCCCTACTATTTCTGTCCTTTATTGAGCATCTTTGCAGGAAATGTTCCCTTGGTATCTCTAATTATCTTGATGAGATTTCTAGTCTTTCCTCTATTTCTTTGCACTGATCACTGAGGAAGGCTTTCTTATTTCTCCTTGCTATACTTTTGAATTTTGCTTTCAAATGGGTATATTGTTCTTTTTCTCCTTTGCTTTTGGCTTCTCTTCTTTCACCACTATTTGTAAGGCCTCCTCAGACAGCCATTTTGCTTTTTTGCATTTCTTTTTCTTGGACATGGTCTTGATGCCTATCTCCTCTACAATGTCATGAACCTTTGTCCATAGTTCATCAGGCACTCTGTCTATAAGATCTAGTCCCTTAAATCTATTTCTCACTTCCACTGTATAGTCATAAGGGATTTGATTTAGGTCATACCTGAGTGGTCTCATGGTTTTCCCTATTTTCTTCAATTTAGGTCTGAATTTGGCAATAAGGAGTTCATGATGAACAACTACTATGTCAGAAACTGTCCTGGACACCAGGATTACAAAGCTGTGTCCCAAACCTCAAGTAACACAGTTTAGTAGGGAAACAAATCAGAACTTACCATGTAGCGTGAATAACATATTAATAAAAGTAAACACTGGGAGAAGGGGCCACATAGGGATAGTAGATTTAGAGGCATAAACTACTATGTATAAAGTAAGCTACAAGGGTAGGGCTTCTCAGGTGGCACTAGTGGTAAAGATCCTGCCTGCCAATTCAGGAGATATAAGAGATGAGGATTTGATCCCTGGGTCTGGAAAATCCCCTGGAGGAGGGCATGGCAACCCACTGCAGTATTCTTGCCTGGAGAATCCCATGGACAGAGGAGTCTGTCAGGTTATAGTGCATGGGGTCGCACAGAATCAGACACAACTGCAGCAACTTAGCACACATGCATGCACATGAGCTACAGGGGTATATTGTACAACACAAGGAACATAAACAATATTTCATAATAACTATAAATGGAGCATGACCTTTACAAATTGTGAATCACTATACTGTACACCTGTAACATATAATATTGTACTTCAATTATACCTCAATTGTAAAAAGAAAATTAATGGGACCTATGAAACTCCAGTACTTTGGCCACCTCATGCAAAGAGTTGACTCATTGGAAAAGACTCTGATGCTTGGAGGGATTGGGGGCAGGAGGAGAAGAGGACGACAGAGGATGAGATGGCTGGATGGCATCACTGACTCGATGAACGTGAATCTGAGTGAACTCCGGGAGTTGGCGATGGACAGGGAGGCCTGGCGTGCTGCAATTCATGAGGTCGGAAAGAGTCAGACACGACTGAGAGACTGAACTGAACTGAACTGATGAAAAAAGTAAAACAAAAGTAAGCAATGGGGGATTGGGAAACTCATAGGAAAGACCCTTAAACTAGAAAGTGGGTTATGGTAGACAACCTCTCAAGTGGAAAAGTAGGGAATATATTCAAATGAAAGGATGATCCTAAACAAAGAAGCCTCAAGTAAACATAGCTAGCACAGAACTACTTAGAAAGAGGGAGTCTGGAAATCATTTGATAGTTGAAATAAAATGAGCAGAGTAGGACCTAGTGAGGCTGGGGAGTGGGGTGAAAAATATAAGTTAAATAAATTTTAGGTTTTCCCCATTTTAACACAAAATATTAAAAAGTACGTGCAATTTTAGTTCATTGTTGGAAGTCTTATGTGGAAAACTACTCTATAAACAACACAAACAAACTAATTACTAAATATTAGATTCACTTCTTAAGAGAACAAATAAGATTCTCATTGGGGAAAAAAAGAGATATTTAGCTACCTGAGGCAGCTTGCTTTTTTTTTTTTTTTTTTTTTTTTGGCAGCTTGCTTTATATAGGAAGCTAAATGTTTTTATTTCCAAGGATGGGTGTATTTTACTCACTAAGATAAGCCTTGATTATACCGTTCCTTTCTAGGACACCAGAGGGCTGGGTGCTGTGTTGGTGCTGTTCTTCTTGAGCTAAATAACTGTGTATGTGTTGGAAGGACAGGGTAGGAAGGAGGGGTCAAATAAGACCCTAAGAATATACTTAATTGAACCATTTTATTTATTGTGTAGGAAACAGAGATTCACAACAGGAGGATTTTCTAAAATAAACCTACCAAATAAATAGTGGCATTTGCTTGCCATGACTCAAATCTATCAGGAGATAATAATGATAATAATATCTACCAGTTATTAATAATTTATTTTGCACCTGAAAATGTACTAGCAACTCTATGTATTCTTTTATCATCAAGACAACCCTAAAACCTAGATATTATTATTTGCACTAAAAAGTAATTAATAAGTGTTTGTTCAATAAGTGAATAAAATCTCTGCCTAACAAATTACTCCCAAAAGCAATTCAATTCACTCATCCAACAATAAAAATTGAGGAAATGCCATGGGCCATATACCTAAAAAATCTTTCAGTTTCCTGGGAACCTGAACCCAGTTGGCCCTTGTAGAAAACACAAACATCCATGCACATGTAACTCATCCAAGTTACTTAACACATACTAGATATTTACTGAATAATTGAACAGATTGAATGAATGAATACAAGAAAGGTGAAGACGCTCCAAAACCAGTACAGCAGTCCCCAGTTATCCATGCTTTCACTTCTCATGGTTACGCCAGGCCATCCACAGTCCACAATATTAAGTGGAAAGGTCCAGAAATAAATAATTCATAAATGTTAAATTATGCAACTTCCAGGTAGCATGATGAAGTCTTGTGCTGTCCAGCTCTATCCTACCCAAGATGTGAGACATTCCTTTGTCCAGTATATCCTGCTCATTAGCCACTTTGTAGCCCTTTCATTTATCAGATCGACTGTCACAGGATTACATAACAGGATTACAGTGCTTGAGTTCGCCTAGCTCTAATTTTCTTAATAATAGCCCCAAAGCACAGGAGTAGTGAAGCTGGCAACTTGGATGTGCCAAAGAGAAGCATAAAGTATTTCTTTTAAGTGAAAAGACAAAAGTTCTTGATGTAATAAGGGAAGGAAAAAAAAAAAATCACATGCTGGGGAATTCCCTGGTGTTCCAGCAATTAGGACTCAGTGTTTCCACTGCTGGGCCCCAGTTTCAATTCCCAGTCAGAAAACTAAGATCCCTTAAGCCAGACTGCACAACAAATAAAAAAAAGAAAAGAAAAGAAAGAAAGAAAAATCATATGCTGGGATGACTAAGATTTAAGATAAGAATAAATCTTCCTGTAAAATTGTGAAGAAAAAAAAAATGTGTGCTAGTTTTGTTGTCACACCTCAAACTGTAAAAGTGACAGCCATAGTGTAGGTTAAGTTCAGAGTTAACATGTAAAAGGTATTAAATTTGCACAATTAGCTATTTTGAAAGATACTACATTCACATAAATTTTATTTCAGAATGTTGTTACATTTATTCTATTTTATTATTCTCTGTTATGAATCTCTTACTGTGTCTAATTAATAAATTACATTTTATCAAAAATATGTATGTGTAGGATAAAACATAGTATTAATATATACAGGTCAAGTACCATCCATGGTTTCAGGCATCTATGACGGCATCAAGGGTCTTGGAACATATCCCCCAGAGATAAGGGCGGAATACTGTATACTAAGGGACCACTAGAAAGACCAAAGAGAGAAACCACACTGCTTCATTCTGAAGTAGAAAACCAAAACAAGCCTTTTCCCTTCAACTTTGGGGGGTGGTAACTTCCATTCTCAAATTCTGGGCTTTCTCACACTGCCACAAAGCACCCCAAAACCAGATGGAAAAAAGAAAGTAGCAAGGAGAGAGAAACTGAATGTCACCAGTCTCTGCCTTCACAATAAAAGAGTTGGGACAAATTCGATGGATTTGATCAATGGATCTAACAAAATAATTTGAAACTTTATGGCTTATTGATCAACGAACTATGCCTGAGAGGTGCCCATCCATCACCTTTGAGGCCAGAGAACTCCCAGAGAAAACACTGCTCCTGCTGCACATCATAGTCAGCCTTCTGTATTCAGAAGTTCAGTGGCTCTGGCTGCCAGAAAAACATCAACAGGGCTGAACAAGGCAGTGTTCTTTCTGCAGGGGAAAAGGAGAGGATGAACTGTCAGTAGTCAAAATGAACCAGAAACTGAGAACATTGTGACTATAATGCTCACCATGACTTGTCAGGTTGATGTAGGAATCCTAATTCCACAGACAAGGGAAGTGAGGCTAACAGCAATTAAATGACTTATCACACAGCTAGTAAGTACATTTGCTCCAGAACTTTCCACTCCCCTCCCCACTCTTCCTCTCCAGCCAACTCATTGGACTCTATAAGGATGTGTTTTCTAGGGGAGTCCTGGGCCAGAATAGTTCAGGAACTACAATCTCCATTAAAAAAATATTTTATTTCCATCCTTCTAGAATTCAGTTTTCAAGAAAAAATTTATTAAGCGGTTCCAAGGTGCTATGCGTTAGTCGCAGTCGTGTCTGACTCTAGTCCCATGGACTATAGGTGGCAAGCTCCTCTGTCCATAGAATTCTCCAGGCAAGAAAAGTGGAGTAGGTAGCCATTCCCTTCTCCAGGGGATCTTCCTGACCCTGGGATCGAACCCGGGTCTCCTGCATTGCAGGTAGATTTCTTACCATCTGAGCCACCAGAGAAGCCCTTTCCAAGGTGCCAATATTCTTCTAAACACTGGGATAAAACAATGAACAAAGGAAGACAAAGTCTTTCCCCTCATGCAGTTTACCCTCTGATATAAAACACAGAAAATACATAATAAGTAAATGTGCATGTGTATTTACTAAACAATTTAGATTCCATAGAATGTGAACCAAAAATCATCATAAGCTCCTTCGAATCATCATAAACTTGTTTGCATGTGCTATGCTGAAACTTTTCTCCAGAATCCCCAGTGATGTCTAGGGCACCCAGCCTATCTTTTCTTATCATTTTCAGATATTATTGAATGAGTCTCATTTTTAAAAATTTGAAACTCCAATCCAAATTAATATTGAGTATTACTCTCTCTTCAATTTTTAGGTTTCAGTGTATTCTCCATCCTGGGCTAAGAAATGGGCAGCAGGAAAGGCCTGCGGTACTTTATGAGTTTCCTCTCTGTTTTTTAGTTCTCTTTACTTCTCATTCTGTTACCTCCTATTCCTTCAGGATTGGTGGGGAGTGAGGAGAGAAAGTAGATGCACAATTAAGGGACAAGATAAGGTCTTAATTCTCTTCCTTTTTCTATGATACAACAGATGTTGGCAATTTGATCTTTGGTTCCTCTGTCTTTTCTAAATCCAGCTTGAACATCTGGAAGATCTTAGTTCATGTACAGTTGAAGCCTCACTTGGAGAATTTTGAGCATTACTTTGTTGGCATGTGAGATGATTGCAATTGTGAAGTAGTTTGAATATTCTTTGTCATTGCCTTTCTTTGGGATTAGAATGAAAATTGACCATTTCCAGTCCTGGGGCCACTGCTGAGTTTTCCAAATTTGCTGGCATATTGAATGCAACAGTTTAGCAGCAGCATCTTTTAGGATTTTAAATAGCTCAGCTGGAAATACATCACCTTCACCAGTTTTGTTCATAGTGATGCTTCCTAAGGCCCGCTTGACTTTGCACTGCAGGATGTCTGCCTCTTAGTCTTAGTTCAATGCCACTAAACCAGCACTACAAAACAAGCTTTATGACAAAGCTAAAGCAACTTTTCTAGGTGGAAAAGAAAATGCCACAACTAGAGACAAGAAAATAATGAAATGGGAAAGATCACTAGTAAAGGTAAACACACAGTAAAGGTAGAAAGCCATCCACACACAAATACGATATCTAAACCAGTAATCCTGAGAGGAAGAGAATACAGGATATTTGAAATGCATTTGAAACTACGAGATCAGCAACTTGAAGCAACCGTGTGTGTGTGTGTGTGTGTGTATACATATACATATACATATACATATATATATATATATATATATACACACACACACACACTGCTATATCAAACCCTCGTGGCAACCACAAACCAAAAATCTATAATAGACGTACACACACAAAAGAAAAAGAAATCCAAACACACACTAAAGAAAGTCCTCAAATCACAAGAGAACAAAAGAAAAAGAAAGAAAAGAGACCTACAAAAACAAATCCAGGAGGCGGTCTTAAGATGGCAGAGGAATAGGATGGGGGAGACCACTTTCTCCCCCATAAATTTATCAAAAGAACATTTTAACGCTGAGTAAATTCCACAAAACAACTTCTGAATGTTGGCAGAGGACATCAGGCACCCAGAAAAGCAGCCCATTGTCTTCAAAAGGAGATGTTTTATCAACTGTGCTGTATAGAAGAAGTCTTGAGACTACTGTAAGAATAAGACTGAAAACCAGAAGCAGGAGGCTTAAGTCCAAATCCTGAGAACATCAGAGAACTCCTGACTCCAAGGAACATTATCAATAGGAGCTCATCAAACGCCTTCATACCTACACTGAAACCAAGCACCAACCAAGGGCCAGCAAGTTCCAGAGTAAGACATACCACACAAATTCTCCAGCAACACATGAACACAGCCCTGAGATTCAATATACAGGCTGCACAAAGTTACTCCAAAACCATTGACATCTCATAACTCATTACTGGACACTTCATTGCACTCCAGGGAGAAGAAATCCAGCTCCACCCACCAGAACACCAACACAAGCCTTCCTAACCAAGAAATCTTGACAAGCCACCTGTACAACCCCACCCACAGTGAAGAAACTCCACAATAAAGAGAATCCCACAAACTGCCAGAATACAGAAAGCCCACCCCAAACGCAGCAATATAAACAAGATGAAGAGACAGAGGGATACCCAGCAGGTAAAGGAACAGGATAAATGCCCACCAAACCAAACAGAAGAGGAAGAGATAGGGAATCTACCTGATAAAGAATTCCAAGTAATGATAGTGAAAATGATCCAAAATCTTGAAATAAAAATAGAATCACAGATAAATAGCCTGAAGACAAGGATTGAGAAGATGCAAGAAAGGTTCAACAAGGACCTAGAAAAAATGAAAAAAGTCAATATATAATGAATAATGCAATAAATGAGATCAAAAACACTCTAGAGGGAACAAATAGTAGAATAACAGAGGCAGAAGATAGGATCAGTAAAGTAGAAGATAGAATGGTAGAAATAAATGAATCAGAGAGAAAAAAAAAATGAATTAAAAGAAACGAGGACAATCTCAGAGACCTCCAGGACAATATTAACCATGCCAACATTCGAATCATAGGAGGCCCAAAAGAAGAAGACAAAAAGAAAGACCATGAGAAAATACTTGAAGAGATAATAATTGAAAACTTCCCTAAAATGGGGAAGGAAATAATCACCCAAGTCCAAGAAACCCAGAGAGTCCCAAACAGCATAAACCCAAGGCAAAACACTCCAAGACACATATTAATCAAATTAACAAAGATCAAACACAAAGAACAAATATTAAAAGCAACAAGAGAAAAACAACAAATAACACACAAGGGTATTCCCATAAGGATAACAGCTGATCTTTCAACAGAAACCCTTCAGGCCAGGAGGGAATGGCAAGACATACTGAAAGTGATGAAACAAAATAACCTACAGCCCAGATTACTGTACCCAGCAAGGATCTCATGAAAATAGGAAGGAAAAATCAAAAGCTTTACAGATAAGCAAAAGCTGAGAGAATACAGCACCACCAAACCAATTCTCCAACAAATGCTAAAGGATATCCTCTGGACAGGAAACACAAAAACACTGTATAAACTCGAACCCAAAATAATAAAGTAAATGGCAACGGGATCATACTTATCAATAATTACCTTAAACATAAATGGGTTGAATGCCCCAACCAAAAGACACAGACTGGCTGAATGGATACAAAAACAAGACCCCTATTTATGTTGTCTACAAGAGACCCACCTCAAAACAAGGGACACATACAGACTGAAAGTGAAAGGTTGGAAAAAGATATTCCATGCAAATAGAGACCAAAAGAAAGCAGGAGTAGCAATACTCATATCAGATAAAATAGACTTTAAAACAAAGGCTGTGAAGAGACAAAGAAGGCCACTACATAATGATCAAAGAATCAATCCAAGAAGAAGATATAACAATTATAAATATATATGCACCCAACATAGGAGCACTGCAATATGTAAGACAAATGCTAACAAGTATGAAAGGTGAAATTAACAATAACACAATAACAGTGGGAGATTTTCATACCCAACTCACACCAATGAATAGATCAACTAAACAGAAAATTAACAAAGAAACACAAACTTTAAATGATACAATAGACTAGTTAGACCTAATTGATATCTATAGGACATTTCACCCCAAAACAATGAATTTCACCTTTTTCTCAAGGGCACAAGGAACCTTCTCCAGGATAGATCACATCCTGGGCCAGAAATCTAGCCTTGGTAAATTCAAAAAAATTGAAATCGTTCCAAGCGTCTTTTCTGACCATAATGCAGTAAGAATAGATCTCAATTACAGGAGAAAAACTGTTAAAAATTCCAACATATGGAGGCTGAACAACACGCTGCTGAATAACAAACAAATCACAGAAGAAATCAAAAAAGAAATCAAAATATGCATAGAAATGAATGAAAATGAAAACACAACAACCCCAAACCTGTGGGACACTGTAAAAGCAGTGCTAAGGGGGAAGTTCATAACAATACAGGCATACCTCAAAAAACAAGAAAAAAAGTCAAATAAATAACCTAACTCTACACCTAAAGCAACATTTCACCCCAAGGAAGAAATGAAGAACCCCAGGGTTAGTAGAAGGAGAGAAATCTTAAATATTAGGGCAGAAATAAATGCAAAAGAAACAAAAGAGACCATAGCAAAAATCAACAAAGCCAAAAGTTGGTTCTTAGAAAGGATAAATAAAATTGACAAACCATTAGCCAGACTCATCAAGAAACAAAGGGAGATAAATAAAATCAATAAAATTAGCAATGAAAATGGAGAGATCACAACAGACAACACAAAAATACAAAGGATCATAAGAGACTACTATCAGCAATTAAGTTCAGTTCAGTCCCTCATCATGTCCGACTCTTTGCGACCCCATGAATCACAGCATGCCAGGCCTCCCTGTCCATCACCAACTCCCAGAGTTCGCTCAGACTCATGTCCATCGAGTTGGTGATGCCATCCAGCCATCTCATCCTCGGTCGTCCCCTTCTCCTCCTGCCCCCAGTCATTCCCAGCATCAAAGTCTTTTCCAATAAATCAACTCTTCGCATGAGGTGGCCAAAGTACTGGAGTTTCAGCTTTACCATCATTCCTTCCAAAGAAATCCCAGGGTTGATCTCCTTCAGAATGGACTGGTTGGATCTCCTTGCAGTCCAAGGGACTCTCAAGAGTCTTCTCCAACACCACACTTCAAAAGCATCAATTCTTCAGTGCTCAGCCTTCTTCACAGTCCAACTCTCACATCCATACATGACCACAGGAAAAACCATGGCCTTGACTAGACGGACCTTAGTCAGCAAAGTAATGTCTCTGCTTTTGAATATGCTTTCTAGGTTGGTCATAACTGTTCTTCCAAGGAGTAAGCGTCTTTTAATTGCATGGCTGCAATCACCATCTGCAGTGATTTTGAAGCCCCAAAAAAATAAAGTCTGACACTGTTTCCACTGTTTCCCCATCTATTTCCCATGAAGTGATGGGACCAGATGCCATGATCTTTGTTTTCTGAATGTTGAGCTTTAAGCCAACTTTTTCACTCTCCTCTTTCACTTTCATCAAGAGGCTTTTTTTATGCCAATAAAATGCACAACGTGGAAGAAATGGACAAAGTCTTAGAAAAGTACAACTTTCCAAAACTGAACCAGGAAGAAATAGAAAATCTTAACAGACCCATCACAGGCATGGAAATTGAAATTGTAATCGGAAATCTTCCAGCAAACAAAAGCCCAGGTCCAGATGGCTTCACAGCTGAATTCTACCAAAAATTTAGAGAAGAGCTAACACCGATCCTACTCAAACTCTTCGAGAAAATTGCAGAGGAAGGTAACCTTCCAAACCCAGTCTATGAGGCCACCATCACCCTAATACCAAAACCTGACAAAGATGCCACAAAAAAGAAAACTTCAGGCCAATATCACTGATGAACATAGATGCAAAAATCCTCAACAATATCAATCAGAATCCAACAACACATTAAAAATATCATACACCATGATCAAGTGGGCTTTATCCCAGGGATGCAAGGATTCATCAATATCTGCAAATCAATCAATGTAATATATCACATTAACAAATTGAAAAATAAAAGCCATATGATTATCTCAATAGATGCAGAGAAAGCCTTTGACAAAATTCAACATCCATTTATGATAAAAAACTCTCCAGAAAGCAGGAATAAAAGGAACATACCTCAACATAATAAAAGCTATATATGACAAACCCACAGCAAACATTATCCTCAATGGTGAAAAATTGAAAGCATTTCCCCTAAAGTCAGGAACAAGACAAGGGTCCCCACTTTCACCACTACTATTCAACATAGTTCTGGAAGTTTTGGCCACAGCAATCAGAGCAGATAAAGAAATAAAAGGAATCCACATTGGAAAAGAAGAAGTAAAACTCTCACTGTTTGCAGATGACATGATCCTCTACATAGTAAACCCTAAAGGCTCCACCAGAAAATTACTAGGGCTAATCAATGAATATAGTAAAGTTGCAGGATATAAAATCAACACACAGAAATCCCTTGCATTCCTATACACTAATAATGAGAAAGTAGAAAAAGAAATTAAGGAAACAATTCCATTCACAATTGCAACGAAAAGAATAAAATACTTAGGAATATATCTACCTAAAGAAACTAAAGACCTATATATAGAAAACTAGAAAACACTGGTGAAAGAAATCAAAGAGGACACTAATAGATGGAGAAATATACCATGTTCTTGGATTGGAAGAATCAATATAGTGAAAAAGAGTATACTACCCAAAACAATCTATTGATTCAATGCAATCCCTATCAAGCTGCCAGCGGTATTTTTCACAGAGCTGGAACAAATAATTTCACAATTTGTATGGAAATACAAAAAACCTCAAATAGCCAAAGCAATCTTGAGAAAGAAGAATGGAACTGGAAGAATCAACCTGCCTGTCAGGCTCTACTACAAAGCAACAGTCATCAAGACAGTATGGTACTGGCATAAAGACAGAAATATAGATCAATGGAACAAAATAGAAAGCCCAGAGATAAATCCACACACCTATGGACACCTTATCTTCGACAAAGGAGGCAAGAATGTACAATGGATTAAAGACAATCTCTTTAACAAATGGTGCTGGGAAAACTGGACAACCACTTGTAAAAGAATGAAACTAGAACACTTTCAAATACCATACACAAAAATAAACTCAAAATGAATTAAAGATCTAAACATAAGATCAGAAACTATAAAACTCCTTGAGGAGAACATAGGCAAAACACTCTCTGACATAAATCACAGCAGGATCCACTATGACCCACCTCCCAGAACACTGGAAATAAAAGCAAAAATAAACAAATGGGACCTAATTAAAATTAAAAGCCTCTGCACAACAAAGGAAACTATAAGCAAAGTGAAAAGACAGCCTTCGGAATGGGAGAAAATAATAGCAAATGAAGCAACTGACAAACAACTAATCTCAAAAATATACAAGCAACTCCTGCAGCTCAATTCCAGAAAAATAAACGACCCAATCAAAAAGTGGGCCAAAGAACTAAACAGACATTTCTCCAAAGAAGATATACAGATGGTTAACAAACACATGAAAAGATGCTCAACATTACTCATTATCAGAGAAATGCAAATCAAAACCATAATGAGGTACCATTTCATGCCAGTCAGGATGGCTATTATCCAAAAGTCTACAAGCAATAAATGCTGGAGAGGGTGTGGAGAAAAGGGAACCCTCTTACACTGTTGGTGGGAATGCAAACTAATACAGCCACTATGGAGAACAGTGTGGAGATTCCTTAAAAAACTGGAAATAGAACTGCCTTATGACCCAGCAATCACACTGCTCAGCATACACACCGAGGAAACCAGAATAGAAAGAGACACATGTACCCCAGTTTTCATCACAGCACGGCTTATAATAGCCAGGACATGGAAGGAACCTAGATGTCCATCAGCAGATGAATGGATAAGAAAGCAGTGGTACATATACACAATGGAGTATTACTCAGCCATTAAAAAGAATACATTTGAATCAGTTCTAATGAGGTGGATGAAACTGGAGCCGATTATACAGAGTGAAGTAAGACAGAAAGAAAAATGCCAATACAGTATACTAACGCACATATACGGAATTTAGAAAGATGGTAACGATAACCAGTTATGTGGGGCAGCGGAGGAGGCACAGATGTGTAGAGCAGTCTTTTGGACTCTGTGGGAGAGGGAAAGGGTGGGATGATTTTAGAGAATGGCATTGAAACATGAATAATATCATATAAGAAACGAATCGCCAGTCTAGGTTAAATGCAGGATACAGGATGCTTGGAGCTGGTGCAGAGGGATGGTTCCAGGGAGGCAGGTGGAAGGTGGGGTTCAGGATTGGAAACACGTGTACACCCATGGTGGATTCATGTTGATGTATGGCAAAATCAATACAATATTTTAAAATAATTAGCCTCCAATTAAAATAAATAAATTTAATATTTTAATCCAAAACAATTAACAAAATGGCAATAAGAACATGCATATTAATAATTACCATTAATGTACGTGAATCAAATGCTGCAACCAAAAGACATACTGGCTGGACAAACATATGCTGTTTACAAGAGACCCACTTCATATCTGGCATGGCCTTTTCTGTTACAAGGCTCTTTGTGATTCCGTTGATGATCTCCACCCTCTTCAGTTCAGTTCAGCCACTCAGTCATATCCGACTCTTTGCGATCCCATGAATCGCAGCACACCAGGCCTCCCTGTCCATCACCAACTCCCAGAGTCCACACAGACTCACGTCCATCGAGTCAGTGATGCCATCCAGCCACCTTATCCTCTGTCATCCCCTTCTCCTCCTGCCCCCAATCCCTCCCAGCATCAGGGTCTTTTCCAATGAGTCAACTCTTCACATCAGGTGGTCAAACTACTGGAGTTTCAGCTTTACCATCATTCCTTCCAAAGAAATCCCAGGGTTGATCTTCAGAATGGACTGGTTGGATCTCCTTGCAGTCCAAGGGACTCTCAAGAGTCTTCTCCAACACCACACTTCAAAACCATCAATTCTTCGGCACTCAGCCTTCTTCACAGTCCAACTCTCACATCCATGCATGACTAGGGGAGAAACCATAGCCTTGACTAGATGGACCTTAGCTGGCAAAGTAATGTCTCTGCTTTTGAATATGCTATTTAGGTTGGACATAACTTTTCTTCCAAGGAGTAAGCGTCTTTTAATTTCATGGCTGCAATCACCATCTGCAGTGATTTTGGAACCCAAAAAAATAAAGTATGACACTGTTTCCACTGTTTCTCCATCTATTTGCCACGAAGTGATGGGACCGGATGCCATGATCTTCGTTTTCTGAATGTTGAGCTTTAAGCCAACTTTTTCGCTCTCCTCTTTCACTTCAAGAGGTTTTTTAGTTCCTCTTCACTTTCTGCCATAAGGGTGGTGTCATCTGCATATCTGAGGTTATTGAGATTTCTTCCTGCAATCTTGATTCCAGCTTGTGTTTCTTCCAGTCCAGCGTTTCTCATGATGTACCCTGCATAGAAGTTAAATAAGCAGGATGACAATATACAGCCTTGACGTACTCCTTTTCCTATTTGGAACCAGTCTGTTGTCCCATGTCCAGTTCTAACTGTTGCTTCCTGACCTGCATACAGATTTCTCAAGAGGCAGATCAGGTATTCTAGTATTCCCATCTCTTTCAGAATTTTCCAGTTTATTGTGATCCACATAGTCAAAGGCTTTGGCATAGTCAATAAAGCAGAAATAGATGTTTTTCTGGAACTCTGTTGCTTTTTCCATGATCCAACGGATGTTGGCAATTTGATCTCTGGTTCCTCTGCCTTTTCTAAAACCAATTGGACATCAGAAAGCTCACGGTTCATGTATTGCTGAAGCCTGGCTTGGAGAATTTTGAGCATTACTTTACTANTAGGTCCATACCATTTCTGTCCTTTATCGAGCCCATTTTTGCATGAAATGTTCCCTTGGTATCTCTAATTTTCTTGAAGAGATCTCTAGTCTTTCCCATTTTGTTCTTTTCCTCTATTTCTTTGCATTGATTGCTGAAGAAGACTTTCTTATCTCTTCTTGCTATTCTTTGGAACTCTGCATTCAGATGCTTATACCTTTCCTTTTCTCCTTTGCTTTTCGCCTCTGTTCTTTTCACAGCTATTTGTAAGGCCTTCCCAGACAGCCATTTTTCTTTTTTGCATTTCTTTTTCCATGGGGATGGTCTTGATCCCTGTCTCCTGTACAATGTCATGAACCTCATTCCATAGTTCATCAGGCACTCTATCCATCAGGTCTAGGCCCTTAAATCTATTTCTCACTTCCACTGTATAATCATAAGGGATTTGATTTAGGTCATACCTGAATGGTCTAGTGGCCTTCCCTGTTTTCTTAAATTTGAGTCTGAATTTGGTAATAAGGAGTCCATGATCTGAGCCACAGTCAGCTCCTGGTCTTGTTTTTGTTGACTGTATAGAGTTTCTCCATCTTTTGCTGCAGAGAATATAATCAATCTGATTTCCATGTTGACCATCTGGTGATGTCCATGTGTAGAGTCTTCTCTTGTGTTGTTGGAAGAGGGTGTTTGCTATGACCAGTGCGTTTTCTTGGCAAAACTCTATTAGTCTTTGCCCTGCATCATTCTGCATTCCAAGGCCAAATTTGCCTGTTACTCCAGGTGCTTCTTGACTTCCTACTTTTGCATTCCAGTCCCCTATAATGAAAAGGACATCTTCTTTGGGTGTTAGTTCTAAAATGTCTTGTAGGTCTTCACAGAACCATTCAACTTCAGCTTCTTCAGCCTTACTGGTTGGGGCATAGACTTGGATTACTGTGATATTGAATGGTTTGCTTGGAAATGAACAGATCATTCTGTCGTTTTTGAGACTGCATCCAAGTACTGCATTTCAGACTCTTTTGTTGACCATGATGCCTACCCCATTTCTTCTGAGGGATTCCTGCTCACAGTAGTAGATATAATGGTCATCTGAGTTAAATTCACCCATTCCAGTCCATTTCAGTTCACTGATTCCTAGAATGTCGACGTTCACTCTTGCCACCTCCTGTTTGACCACTTCCAATTTGCCTTGATTCATGGACCTGACATTCCAGGTTCCTATGCAATATTGATCTTTACAGCATCGGACTTTGTTTCTGTCACCAGTCACATCCACAGTTGGGTATTGTTTTCGCTTTGGCTCCATCCCATCATTCTTTCTGGAGTTATTTCTCCACTGATCTCCAGTAGCATATTGGGCACCTACTGACCTGGGGAGTACCTCTTTCAGTATCCTATCATTTTGCCTTCTCATACTGGTCATGGGGTTCTCAAGGCAAGAATACTGAAGTGGTTTGCCATTCCCTTCTGCAGTGGACCACATTCTGTCAGACCTCTCCACCATGACCTGTCCATCTTGGGTTGCCTTGCAGGCATGGCTTAGTTCCATTGAGTTAGAGAAGGCTGTGGTCCTAATGTGATTAGATTGACTAGTTTTCCATGAGTTTGGTTTCAGTGTGTCTGCCTTCTGATTCCCTCTTGCAACACCTACCATCTTACTTGGGTTTCTCTTACCTTGGGTGTGGTGTATCTCTTCACGGCTGCTCCAGCAAAGCGCAGCCACTGCTCCTTACCTTGGACAAAGTGTATCTCCTCGCTGCCGCCCTTCCTGACCTTCAGCGTGGAATAGCTCCTCTAGGCCCTCCTGCGCCTCCGCAGCCACCTAGCCTCCTCCCTCTAGTGATCCTTAGAAACATGTCTTGGCAAGGGTCTTGTTCCTCTCATTCAGGTGACCTCCAGACTTATGATCATTATGACCCCACCCACTCACTTACCTTTCTAACCCACACCCTTCCTGTGATTGTCCATATTACACCTCCAATCTTTCTGCTGGGTGCTTTCCCCTGGGAGGAAATCCTCTTGAGAAAGATCCTATTCAAGAAGATTAAAGGCTTGATTGGTGATTCAGATGTATCTGGTGTGCTAAAAAATGTGATTATCCTTGTCCTGCCATCAGTGAAGAAGGCTTGTTCTCACTGTGGTTTCTGCTCACTCTGCCTTCTGAATGGCTCCAGCTAGTCACTCTGGATCCAACCAGAATGACTGGTCTCTACAGGCAGGAATCTGGTGTTGATCCCCATGTCTACCAGTCTCACACACACCAAGTTCCCAGGGCACAGGTTACATTTGCTAAGCAGTTTTCATGTAGACCATTTACTTGGCTGATTTTAAATGGGAAGTTCTCCTTCCCCCAAAGGGAGTCAATGACCAGCATTGTTGTTGTTTAGTTTATAAGTCATGTCTAACTCTTTTGTGACCCCATGGACTAAAGCCCCCCAGACCCCTGTGTCCATGGGGTTTCCCAGGCAAGAATACTGGAGTGGGTTGCCATTTCCTTCCCCGTGGGATTTTCCTGACCCAAGGATCAAACTTGCATCTCTTGTATTGGCAGGCAGATTTTTTCTCACTGAGCCACCAGAGAAACCCAGTACAGCCACTGGCAACACTTTATAGAGATACTTGCCCTCTAGTCTTCCTCTTATCAATCATCTAACCTCTGCTTACATGTCCTTGAGATGTGTGAAGGGCCAAGAGCTGCTGGACAAGTTTTAAAATGTCCCCTCACACATATAAAGATCTGACACTTTTAAAGGATATATCAGCAATCCTAAAGGAATAAAGTCTGACTATTTATTGGAAGGACTGATACTGAAACTGAAGCTCCAATACTTTGGCCACCTGATGTGAAGAGCTGACTCATTAAAAAAGACTCTGATGCTAGAAAAGTTTGAAGGCAGGAAGAGAAGAGGACAACAGAGGATGAGATGATTGGATGGCATCACTGACTCAATGGACATGAGTTTGAGCAAACTCTGGGAGATGGTGAAGGACAGAGAAGCCTGGCGTGCTACAAGCCATGAGGTTGCAAAGAGTCAGACACAACTAAGTGACTGAAAAACAACAGCAATTAACACCTCTTACTCCTATCTTTGAAACCTCAGATAAGTCTAAGACAACAGAAGTATATCCTTATATTCACAATGTAATTTCACATAATAATGAGTGTTATGAAAAACAAGAAAGCAGAGATATGACAGAGAATGTCAAAATGCTAAGTTGTAGGGACAAATCCAGATAGGGTCATAAGAGAAAACCAGTTGAAGGAAAAGACATTGAAGCAGATGCCTGAGCGCTAAGGGGTAAGTCATGCAAAGATCAGGGGCAAGAGCATTAAGCAGAGGAAATAGAAATTGTGCAAGCCCTAAGCAGAAATGAAATAGAAGTATTCAAGAATTAAGAAGAAGGTCAATGCAAGAAGAGTTACATGAAGGAAAGAAGTGACAGAAGTTAATATAAGAGAGGTGTGTAGAGACAAACTCATGTGATCATATAAGGCTTTGAGAGTGATGGACATTATTGAAGAATTTTGAGCAGCATAGTACTATGAGTCTGGTTTTGTATTTCAAACATCACTCTGCCTGTTAAATGAATTATAGATGGTGGAGTTGTAACCATCCATATGTGCAAACTATGTTGAGGATCTAGTGAGAGCATCATGCTTGATGTGTATGTTCAGCTTAGTTATAAAACAGATACAAACCAGGGCAATGAAGGAGAAATATGATGCTAAGACTCTTTCTACCTTTCTTGAGGTGTTATTCAGTCCGATGTCTCAGATTTGAGGCTAGAGGTTGGAAAGGATGTATTCAACATCCCAGCAAGAGTTGAAAACAATGTAGTAATGTTAATAAGTGTTAAGGAGAGACAAGAAAGCCAAGGAGAGATAAGAAAGCCTTCCTTAGTGACAAATGCAAAGAAATAGAGAAAAACAATAGAATGGGAAAGACTACAGATCTCTTCAAGAAAATTAGAGATACCAAGGGAACATTTCATGCAAAAATGGGCTCGATAAAGGACAGAAATGGTATGGACCTAACAGAAACAGAAGATATTAAGAAGAGGTGGCAAGAATACACAGAAGAACTGTACAAAATTGATCTTTATGACCCAGATAATCATGATGGTGTGATCATTCACCTAGAGCCAGACATCCTGGAATGTGAAGTCAAGTGGGCCTTAGGAAGCATCATTACAAGCAAAGCTAGTGGAGGTGATGGCATTCCAGTTGAGCTCTTTGAAATCCTGAAAGATGATGCTGTGAAAGTGCTGCACTCAATACGCCAGCAAATTTGGAATACTCAGCAGTGGCCACAGGACTGGAAAAAGTCAATTTTCATCCCAATCTCAAAGAATGGAAATGCCAAAGAATGTTCAAACTACTACACAATTGCACTCATCTCACACACTAGCAAAGTAATGCTCAAAATTCTTCAAGCCAGGCTGCAATAGTACATGAACCGTGAACTTCCAGGTGTTCAAGCTGGATTTAGAAAAGGCAAAGGATCCAGAGATCAAATTACCAACTTCTGCTGGATGATAGAAAAAGCAAGAGAATTTCAGAAAAACATCTACTTCTGCTTTATTGATTATGCCAAAGCCTTTGACTGTGTAGATCACAATAAACTGGAAAATTCTTCAAGAGATGGGAATACCAGACCACTTTACCTGCCTCCTACCAAAATCACAGTGTTTATAAGAATATACCCTAGTCTGATCTCTTATCTGGGAAGCACTTCTGTGATCACTGCCTGGTGTCACTTAGAAGAAGGAGAAAGGTGGCAGTTATTTCTTCTACCAGACCTTTGCAAAGGACAAGTGCCTGAACTATCAACTGATGACAAAATGCAGTATCCAAGCAATGTGTAGTCTATTTGAAACAAATAGTTAACTTGAAAAAGATTTTATGTATATCAAAGCAATATAACATTGGGTTTTTCTGATCCATAAGGAGCAAATTTATACCTGTTTCTGAATTAAGCACAAGATAGAGAACAGCTGTTAATATTTTTTAAGAATATTTTAAATGGTGATTTTATATAATTGAAGAAAAAGGCTTGCTAATTTTACCTAATGTTTCATCATTAATCTCAGGACAACTTACTGCAGGGCCAAAAAAAAAAGGTGGAGGGGNGGAATCGTTTCCCAAACAGGACTATGAGAGGATGTAGGCACTAAATTCTTGCATTTTTCTAATCCATCTCTGACATAATAGAGTCATCAATTTTGTGTAAGAGATTTAAATCTAAAACCTGAAGATGTTTTTAAAACAATATTAACAACTGTTAGATTTTAAAAGAATAACTGATCACATTTGTCTTCAGTCATTATGCATTGCTTTGTTTCGATCACAGTAATTTTTTCTTCAGTGCTTTGTGATCATACTATTAGGAAAAAGTAAAGGGCTCATTGCTGTGTGATTTTAGTAATTTGGCTAAACTACTAACAGGGGATTTTAAAAGTATCTGAGGAATTTGATGGTTCCGTATAATATTCTCCCCAGAGAAGGCAATGGCACCCTACTCCAGTACTCTTGCCTGGAAAATCCCATGGACAGAGGAGCCTGGTAGGCTGCAGTCCATGGTGTCGCGAAGAGTCAGACACAACTAAGAGACTTCATTTTCACTTTCACTTTACCTGCCTCCTAAGAAACCTGTATACAGGTCAGGAAGCAACAGTTAGAACTGGAAATGGAACAACAGACTGGTTCCAAAGGGGGGAAGAAGTATGTCAAGGCTGTACATTGTCACCCTGCCTATTTAACTTATATGCAGAGTACATCATGCAAAATGCTGGGCTGGATGAAGCACAAGTTGGAATCAAGATTGCCGGGAGAAATATCAATAACCTCAGATACACAGATGACACCACCCTTATGGAGAAAGTGAAGAGGAACTAAGGAGCCTCTTACTGAAAAAAGAGAGTGAAAAAGTTGCCTTAAAACTCAACATTCAAAAAACAAAAATTATGGCATCCGGTCCCATTCGGTTCGGTTCGGTTCAGTCGCTCAGTCGTGTCCAAGTCTTTGCGACCCCATGAATCGCAGCACACCAGGCCTCCCTGTCCATCACCATCTCCCGGAGTTCACTCAGACTCACGTCCATCGTGTCCATGATGCCATCCAGCCATCTCATCCTGGGTCATCCCCTTCTCCTCCTGCCCCCAATCCTTCCCAACCTCAGAGTCTTTTCCAATGAATCAACTCTTCGCATGAGGTGGCCAAAGTACTGGAGTTTCAGCTTCAGCATCATTCCTTCCAAAGAAACCCCAGGGTTGATCTCCTTCAGAATGGACTGGTTGGATCTCCTTGCAGTCCAAGGGACTCTCAAGAGTCTTCTCCAACACCACAGTTCAAAAGCATCAATTCTTCGATGCTGAGCCTTCTTCACAGTCCAACTCTCACATCCATACATGACTATTGGAAAAACCATGGCCTTGACTAGACAGACCTTAGTCAGCAATGTAATGTCTCTGCTTTTGAATATGCTGTCTAGGTTGGTCATAACTTTTCTTCCAAGGAGTAAGCGTCTTTTAATTTCATGGCTGCAGTCACCATCTGCAGTGATTTTGGAGCCCAAAAAAATAAAGTCTGACACTGTTTCTACCGTTTCCCCATCTATTTCCCATGAAGTGATGGGATGGGATGCCATGATCTTTGTTTTCTGAATGTTGATTACTCCATGGCAAATAGATGGAAAAACAATGAAACAGTGGCAGACTTTATTTTCTTGGGCTCCAAAATCTCTGCAGACAGTGACTGCAGCCATGAAATTAAAAGATGCTTGCTCCTTGAAAGAAAAACTATGGCCAACCCAGATAGCATATTAAAAAGCAGAGACATTACTTTGCCAACAAAGGTCCATCTAATCAAAGCTATGGTTTTTCCAGTATGGAGGTGACAGTTGGACTATACAGAAAGCTGAGCACCAAGGAATTGACGCTTTTGAACTATGGTGTTGCAGAAGACTCTTGAGAATCCCCTGGACTGCAAGGGGATCAAACAAGTCAATCCTACAGGAAATCAGTCCTGAATATTCATTAGAAAGACTGATGCTGAAGCTGAAGCTCCAATATGTTGGCCACATGTTGCGAAGAACTAACTTCATTGGAAAAGACCCTGATGCTGGGAAAGATTGAAAGCAGGAGGCAAAGAGGATGACAGAGGATGAGATGGTTGGATGGCATCAGCGACACAGTGCACATGAATTTGAGCAAGCCCTGGGAGTTGGTGATGAACAGGGAAGTGTGGTGTGCTGCAGTCCATGGGGTCGCAAAGAATTGGGCACGACTGAGTGACTGAACTGAACTGAACTGAAATATATTCAAGAGAAAAGCCTTAAAGAAAAGTTATTTGCACTCTATTTCTGCATAGCAAATTACTCCAAACTTGATAGCCTGAATCAAGGAAAGCATCGTTTTATAAAACCTAATTGTTTCTATGGGCTTCCCTGGTAGCTCAGCTAGTAAAGAATCCTTCTGCAATGCGGAAGACCCTGGTTTGAGTCTTAGGTTGGGAAGATCCCCTGGAGAAGGAATAGGCTACCCAATCCAGTATTCTTATCCTTTTCTGGTGGCTCAGATGGTAAAGAATTTGCCTGCAATGTGGGAGACTGGGTTTAATCCCTGGATTTGGAAGTTCCCCTGGAGGAGAGCATGACAGGTCACTCCAGTATTCTTGCCTGCAGAATCCCCATGGACAGAGGAACCTGGAAGTCTACTCTCCATGGGGTCACAAAGGGTCAGCCATGACTGAGTGACTCAGCACAGTACAGCACAATTGTTTCCATAGGTGAAGAGCTGAGGGAGGGCTCAGCTGCTGGCTTCTGAGTCAGGGTGTCTCGTGGGGCTACAGTCAGCTGGAAGCTGAAGCTGGAGCAGTGAGGAGAAGGTACGAGGGGCTGGGTGTGCATTGCTCCATCTTCATTTAGTATTAGGGCTTCTCTGTGTGGTTTCTCAACCTGGGCGACTTTGAATTTCCTCATATTGTGGTGACTTCAGGGCAGTTAAATTATTTACATGAAGGCTTAGGGCTCCAGTACAAGAATTCTAGCTCACCAGGTGGAAGCTCAATCTTTTCTGCCACATTCTTTGGTTACAAATGAATCATAGTCCCTTTCAGATTCCAGAGGAAGGGATACAGAACCCCACCATTTCCCAGTGGGAAAAATGCCAAGGTCACATTGCTGATAAAGAATTGGAAGTATTATTGCAACCAACTTCTGAGGAGTTATTCATTTATTTTGGCTTACATATCTATTTTATTTACCCTTCAGTCACTAAGTCATGTCTGACTCTTTGTAACCCCATGAATGGCAGCATGCCAAGCTTCCATGTCCTTCACTATCTCCCAGAGTTTTCTCACACTCATGGCCATTGAATTGATGATGTCATCCAACCATCTCATCCTCTGTCACCCCCTTCTCCTGTTGTCAATCTTTCCCAGCATTACAGTCTTTTCCAATGAGTTGGCTCTTTGCATCAGATAGTCAAAGTACTGGAGCTTCAGTTTCAGCATCAGTCCGTCCAATGAACATTCAGGGTTGACTCCCTTTAGGATCTCCTTGCAGTCTAGGGGACTCTCAAGAGTCATCTCCAACACCATAAACTGAAAGTATCAATTCTTTAGCACTCAGCTTTTTACATGTTCCAGCTCTCACATCCATACGTAACTACTGGAAAAACCATACTTTTGACAATATGGACATTTGCCAGCAAAGTTATGTCTGTGCTTTTTTATATGCTGTCTAAATTTATCACCCCTTTTCTTCCAAGGAGCAAGTTTCTTTTAATTGCATGTTATCATATTACTCCTCTGGGCTTCCCTGGTGGTGCAGAGGTTAAAGCGTCTGCCTGCAATGTGGGAGACCTGGGTTCAATCCTTGGGTCAGGAAGATCCCCTGGAAAAGGAAATGGCAACCCACTCCAGTATTCTTGCCTGGAGAATCCCATGGATGGAGGAGCTTGGTGGGCTACAGTCCACGGGTTGCAAAGAGTTGGACATGACTGAGCGACTTCAAAATATATATATATATGTATTACTCCTCCATATTATTGTTTTATTTTTTTAATCAGCTCTTAGTTGTCCAGAATTTCATTCATTATATTCCTTAAGTTTATGTCCCCATGACAGTGTCACCATTGGCTCGTATACTGGCTCAAATATTGTTTATTTATAAAAAGAATTCGGATTTTTGTCTTCTCTTGAGAAATTGAATAATCCTCTAAAACATTGGTTCTATTTCACAGCAAGGCAAAAATTAACGGCAACTCAGAGAGCTGTCCCTGTTCATACCAATTTCATCTGTCTCCTGATCAAGAAATTTCATGTTAGTTGAACCACTGGGCTTGCACTGTTATTCTTCTAATCAAGTGGAAAGTGAACAATTATATTGTGTTAAGGAGGATTGTTTTTTGCCTTTTTAAATTGAAGTATGGTTGCTATATAATACTAAAAGTTACAGGTGTACACTATAGTGGTTCCTAATTTTTTAAATTTGTACTCCAGTTATAGTTATTATGAAATATTGGTTATATTATTTTGTTGTAAAATATATTCTTGTAGCTTATTTCAAACCCAATAATTTGGACTTCCTAATTCCCTTTGCCTATCTTACACCTCTTCCCTTCCTTCTCCCCACTGGTAACAGTGATTTGTCCTCTACCTCTGTGAGCCTGCTTCTTTTATGCTATATTCACTAGTTTATTGTATTTTTAGATTCTATATATAAATGGTATCGCACAGTATTTGCTTTCTTCTGTCTGATTTATTTCACTTAGCATAATGCCCTCTATGTTCATCCTTATTACTGCAAATGACAAAATTTCATTCCTTTTTATGGCTGATATTCCATTGTATATATATTAATATACAACATCTTTTTATTTATTCATCTGTCATTGGAAGCTTTGCTTGCTTTCACATTTTGATAACGGTAAATAGTACTGCTATGAACATTGGGGTGCATGTATCCTTTTGAATAATTGTTTGCTTTTTTCTAATATATGCCCAGAAGTGGAATTATTGCAGCCGACTTTGGAAAATACAATCTACCCATGATACCTAAAGTATAGAAAAGTATTACAGGAAGGGTTAAGAGAAGAGTGAAAACACAGGGAAGAAACAGGAAAAAAGGCTTTTGGCAATCAGAAGTATTTAGTGGTAAATCAAAAAAAGGGAATAGGATGAAGACACTTATTTTGCACAACCCTAGGAACAAAAGTGATATCTGCCTATAACAATAGATGCCTATAATCACGTAGATCTATGTGTGTGTGCGCGCACACACACACACACACACAACTATAGCTCCCAGAACCCAACACTGTAATGACTTCTACTCTGATCAGTATTTTTTATCCACAGTGATTGTGGCAGCTGGCGCCTGAGCCCCACTACCTCTAGATACATTTATATATCCTTGGAGAGCTTCCTCTGACCTTCTGGAGAGGGCTTGCTAATGGTTGTCCTCTCAGCTCAGGGCAAAGTAATTTCCTTGGAATCCTATTCTCATCCATCCTCCTCACATGAACAGCCTGGAGAAGTGGAGTTGCGAAGTGCGTGGCTTGGATGCCAGTGGATTGGCAGGGCTCCAGCTTCTTACTCTCAGCAACCTGTTGTGCCATTTGATGTTAAATATAGAACATAAGGGGGCAGGGTTAGAATGCTAGTGTCCCAGACAAATTCTAATTCTTCCTGTTCCCCATCTATCACTATCTCTTTATCTCTCTCTTTTATGTACTTATCACCACAGTGCTTACTTAATCCCAGTCCTTTTATTTTGTAACAAGCTGATCCACACGTAATGGGACAGTCTGCTTAAAAACATCACAGCTGGATTTCCCTGGCAGTCCAGTGGTTAAGACTCCACACTTCCACTGCAGAGATCACGGGTTTGAACCCTGCTCTGGAAACTAATCCTTCCTTCCATGCCCCCACAATCAGAAAACAAACAAGCAAAGAAACAAGACACATCACAATTACACATTCAACTAACTAATGTTAGTTGAAATTAACATTTCATCTAACCAGCACTATCTTACCAGAATCCTTAGTAAACCAGAAATGAGAGTAAAAAACATCAAATCATAGAAGCCAACTTTATATTTTAAAAAGCTGCCAAGAGGGAGAAGAGGTGTGGGAGGGATAAATTGGGAGTTTGGGATTAGCAGATGCAAACTGATATATATAGGATGAATATCACTGTTTCCATTGTTTCCCCATCTGTTTGCTATGAAGTGACGAGACTAGATGCATGATCTTCATTTTTTGAATATTGAGTTTTAAGCCAGTTTTTTCATTCTTCTTTCACTTTCATCAAGAGGCTCTTTAGTTCCCCTTTGTGTTCTGTCATAAGGGTGGTGTCATCTGCATATCTGAGGTTACTGATATTTCTCCCGGCAATCTTGATTCCAGCTAGTGCTTCATTCAGCCCAGCATTTAACATGGTGTTCAGTTCAGTCACTCAGTCATGTCCGACTCTTTGTGACCCTAAGGACTGAAGCATGCCAGGACTCCCTGTCCATCACTAACTCCCAGAGCTTACTCAAACTCATGTCCATTGAGTCAGTGATGTCATCCAACCATCTCACCCTCTGCCATCATCCCCTTCTCCTCCTGCCTTCAATCTTTCCCAGCATCAGGGTCTTTTCCAATGAGTCAGTTCTTTGCATCAGGTGACCAAAGTATTGGAGTTTCAGGTTCAACATCAGTCCTTCCAATGAATATTGAGGACTGATTTCCTTTAGGATGGGCTGATTGGATCTCCTTGCAGTCCAAGGGACTCTCAAGAGTCTTCTCCAACACCACAGTTCAAAAGCATCAATTCTTCAGCACTCACCTTTCTTTATAGTCCAACTCTCACATCCATACATCACTACTGGAAAAACCATAGCTTTGACTAGATGGACTTTTGTTGGCAAAGTAATGTCTCTGCTTTTGAATATGCTATCTAGGCTGGTCATAACTTTCCTTCCAAGGAGCAAGCATCTTTTAATTTCATGACTGCAGTCACCATCTGCAGTGATTTTGGAGCCCCCAAAAATAAAGTCTTTCACTATTTCCATTGTTTCCCCATCTATTTACCATGAACTGATGGGGCCAGATGCCATGATCTTAGTTCTCTGAATGTTGAGTGTTAAGCCAACTTTTTCACTCTCCTCTTTCAGTTTCATCAAGAGGCTCTTTAGTTCTTCACTTTCTGCCATAAAAGTGGTGTCATCTGCTTATCTGAGGTTATTGATATTTCTCTCAGCAATCTTGATTATAGCTTGTGCTTCATCCAGCCCAGCATTTCTCATGATGTACTCTGCATATAAGTTAAATGAGCAGGGTGACAATATACAGCCTTGACATACTCCTTTCCCAGTTTGGAACCAGTCTGTTGTTCCATGTTCAGTTATAACCATGTTCAGCTTCTTGACCTGTATACAGATTTCTCAGGAGGCAGGTCAGGTGGTCTGGTATTCCCATCACTTTCAGAATTTTCCATGGTTTTTTGTGATCCACACAGTCAAAGGTTTTAGCATAGTCAATGAGACAGAAGTAGATGTTTTTCTGGAATTCTGTTGCTTTTTTGGTGATCCAGCAGAAGTTGGCAATTTGATCTCTGGTTCCTCTGCCTTTTCTAAATCAAGTTTGAACATATGGAAGTTCATGTACTGTTGAAGCCTAGCTTGGAGAATTTTGAGCATTACTTTACTAGTGTGTGAGATGAGTGCAATTGTGCGGTAATTTGAGAATCCTTTGGCATTGCCTTTCTTTGGAACTGGAATAAAAACTGACCTTTTCCATTCCTGTGGCTCACTGTTGAGTTTTCCAAATTTGCTGTCATACTGAGTGCAGCACTTTCACAGCATCATCTTCTAGGATTTTAAATAGCTCAGCTGGCTGTTTGTTTTTTCTGATATTGAGTTGTATGAGCTGCTTGTATATTTTGGAAATTAATTCTTTGTCATTTGTTTCCTTTGCTATTATTTTGTCTCATTCTGAAGGTTGTCTTTTTCACCTTGTTTGTAGTTTCCTTTGCTATGCAAAAGCTTTCAAGTTTTATGAAGTTCCGCTTGTTTGTTTTCATTTATATTTCCATTACTCTAGGAGGTGGGTCATAGAGGATCTTGCTTTGATTTATGTCATCAAGTGTTCTGTCTATGTTTTCCTCTAAGAGTTTATAGTCTCTGGTCTTACATTTAGGTCTTTAATCCATTCTGAGTTTATCTTTGTGTACAGCATTAATAGTGTTCTAATTTCATTCTTTTACATGCAGTTGTTCAATTTTCCCACCACCACTTATTGAACAGGCTATCTTTGCCCCCATTGTATATTCTTACCTCTTTTGTCAAAAATAAGGTACTCATAGGCAAAATGCACCTCTCCTATTACCTGTTTAGTGCAAGGCCACTGAATGTCAGCTCTATAATCTTTGTCAACCTCTCTAGACCTCAGTTTCATAGTCTGTTAACTGAGAAAATGCAGTAGATAATTTCTCTGTTCCTATTTAGGTTTCTGACTTGAAGATTCAGAATATTGCATGTGGTATATCACAGTTAAATAGAATATTAAATTAATTAGAAAATTCATTACCTTCATTATACTTAGTTAGGTTCTACTGTAGTAGTGACAATAGTTATAGAATTTACCTGTATATCATTAAATTTCATAAATGTTTTGACATTTATTTATGCTCTTATTTTAACTTCAAAATCTCCATAACAAATTGGTGACCCATATTTTTGTGTCTTACCAAGTAAGTAATATTGAAGGGAGAGAAGCAATCATATAACAGGCAAGAGATTCTGTTTGGTATAGTTTATATGATTCTTCTTTTCTTGAGTTAGAAAAATACTTTAAGGTTTTTTAAAATGAAAGGTATGAAAAGTAAAACTATGGAGATATAAGTCATTCAAAAATGTTCCTGTATCAGAACTTTATAATAATTTTTCATAGACACATAGAAGAAATACCTAAGCTCATCTATAAACCTAAGTCAAGGTTAAGTTTAAATCAACTGTCTAAGAATTATATCTCATACATCTGTGTCTCTTTTGCTGTCTCTGTGGGAGAGGGAGAGGGTGGGATGATTTGGGAGAATGGCATTGAAACATGTATAATATCATATGTGAAGCGAATCACTAGTCCAGGTTCAATGCAGGATACAGGATGCTTGGAGCTGGTGCACTGGGATGACCCAGAGGGATGGTACAGAGAGGGAGGTGGGAGGGGGGTTCAGGATGGGGAACACGTGTACACCCATGGAGGATTCACTGTGGCATGTACACCATGTTGATGTATGGCAAAACCAATACAGTATTGTAAAGTTAGCCTCCAATTAAAATAAATTTAAATTTAAAAAAATAAATAAATAAAATCATGGTTGCCATTTCCTTCTCCAATGCATGAAAGTGAAGTCAGTTGTGTACGACTCTTAGCGACCCCATGAACTGCAGCCTACCAGGCTCCTCTGCCCATGAATTTTCCAGGCAAGAGCACTGGAGTGGGTGCCATTGCCTTCTCCTTCTGCTGTCCAGATATGATCAATTTTCACCTCTATCTGATATCTAGGTATGACCAATTATCAGCATGATTGAGCAGAAGTTCTCTTTATTTTTTCTCTATCCTTTTTCACCCTAATTCAGAGGACACTGAAGCTCAAGGAAATGGTAGCCAAAAATAGAAAGCACCTTGAATCACCCAAAGGAAGAAAGTTGTCTGCCAACTGGAACACTTGTACATGAACAAGAAATAATCTGAATTTGTGTTAAAACAGCAGCATTAGATATTTACTGTTTTCCATAGTTAGCATTATCCTAAAAAATAAAATTGTTTACAAGCTCCATACCTCCAATTAAATAATATCGAGGGGCTTGCTCTTACCATGGCAGTTCATTTCGTGTTTGAAGAGCTTCTGACTATGAAAAAGATTTCTCTGCATTAAGCAGATATTTTTTCCTGTTAGTTCAGTTTGGTCCTGTTATGCCTCTTGAACACACACAAAACTGACCTTCCACTTATGTCAGCCTCTAACACATTATTACAGACGATCTTTCTTATAGGACAATGAGTCTTAATAGAAATTACATTTCCATTATAAGATTCTAAGTTTCTCCTCTCAGGCAATGCTTGCAATTTGGGACAAAGAACAAGGGTTTGATAAATACTGAGTATCTTATGGAAGCTTGTCCTGATTTTGAGTTGAGCTGTCACTTTTCTTGGAAGCATTTTTCAATTCATTGAGACCAAGTTAGGTTATTTCCCTGTTGTACCCTCACAGCAACTCACAACTTTTTCTATTGTAACCCACCCCGCTTGATATTATAATTGTAAATCTATCTGCATCTGAACTAAGACTATAACTAGCAAGAAGCCCCTATGGCTCTTTCATTTTACCTGGAGCTACAGCTTACATAATAATTCCATGGGATTTCATCCCCATTATAGTCCTTCAGTATGTGCTATAAGGTGACCTCAAGGTTCTCTTAGAGCCCAGAAAATGATGCTCATGTGCCCTTCTGTCTCTTTCCCTTAGGTTACCCCTCAGTGTACTTTGTGGGTGGCTGGAAGCTTCATGTTTCTGTTTCCCTTGCTCACTCATTTTCTATCACTCCCACTACACTCACACACACACACACCCGCTTCATCCTACCTGTGCTTCATCCCTTGCATTCAAGCAGAGCAAACATAATGTGTTTAGAGCACCACTGAGATAACAAATTGTAAACTTGCTAATAATATTGATACGACTCATAGCATAGCTTGAGAAATCACTATGCAAATTGAAGAAAGTAGGGAAAACCACTAGACCATTCAGGTATGACCTAAATCAAATCCCTTATGATTATACAGTGGAAGTGACTAATAGATTCAAAGGATTAGATCTGATAGACAGATTGCATGAAGAACTATGGATGGAGGTTTTTGAAATTGTACAGGAGGCAGGGATCAAGACCATCCCCATGGAGAAGAAATGCAAAAAGGCAAAATGGTTGTCTGAAAAGGCCTTACAAATAGCTGTGAAAAGAAGAGAAGTGAAACGCAAAGGAGAAAAGGAAAGACATACCCATTTGAATGCAGAGTTCCAAAGAATAGCAAGGAGAGATTAGAAAGTCTTCCTTGGTGATCAATGCAATGAAATACAGGGAAACAATACAATGGGAAAGTCTAGAGATCTCTTCAAGAAAATTAGAGATACTAATGGAATAGTTCATGCAAAGATGGGCTTCATAAAGGACAGAAATTGTATGGACCTTACAGAAGCAGAAGATATTAAGCAAGAATACACAGAAGAAATATACAAAAAAAAAAAATCTTCACGACCCAGATAGTTACGATGGTGTGATCACTCACCTAAAGCCAGACATTCTGGAATGTGAAGTCAAGTGGGTCTTAGGAAGCATCACCACGAACAAAGCTAGTGGAGGTGATGGAATTCCAGTTGAACTATTTCAAATCCTAAAAGATGATGCTGTGAAAGTGCTGCATTCAGTATGCTAACAAATTTGGAAAACTCAGCAGTGGCCACAGGACTGGAAAAGGTCAGTTTTCATTCCAATCCCTAAGAAAGGCAATCCCAACGAATGCTCAAACTACTGCACAATTCCAATAATCTCACACACTAGTAAAGTAATGCTCAAAATTCTCCAAGCCAGGCTTCAACAATATGTGAACCATGAGCTTCCAGATGTTCAAGCTGATTTTAGAAAAGGCAGAAGAACCAGATATAAAATTGCCAACATCTGCTGGACCATTGAAAAAGCAAGAGAGTTCCAGAAAAATATCTACTTCTGCTTTATTGACTATGCCAAAGCATTTCACTGTGTGGATCACAATAAACTGTGGAAAATTCTGAAAGAGATGGGAATACCAGACCATCTGACCTGCCTCTTAATAAATCTGTATGCAGATCAGGAAGCAACAGTTAGAAACAGACATGGAACAACAGACTGGTTCCAAATAGGAAAAGGAGTATGTCAAGGCTATATATTGTTACCCTGCTTATTTAACTTTTATGCAGAGTGCATCAAGAGAATCACTAGGCTGGATGAAGCACAAGCTGGGATCAAGATTGAGAAAAAAATATCAATAAACTCAGATATGGAGATGACAGCACCCTTTTGGCAGAAAATGAAGAACTAAAGAGCCTCTTGATGAAAGTAAAAGAGGAGAGTGAAAAAGTTGGCTTAAAGCTCAGCATTCAGAAAACGAAGATCATGGCATCTGGCCCCATGGCAAATAGATGCGGAAACAGTTTTCTTGGGCTCCAAAATCACTGCAGATGGTGACTGCAGACATGAAATTAAAAAACACTTGCTACTTGGAAGAAAAGTTATGACCAACCTAGACAGCATATTAAAAAGCAGAGACATTGCTTTGCCAACAAAAGTCCATCTAGTCAAAGCTATGGTTTTTCCAGTAGTCATGTATGGATGTGAGAGTTGGACTATAAAGAAAGCTGAGTGCAGAAGGATTGATGCTTTTGAACTATGGTGTGGGAAAAGACTCTTGAGCATCCCTTGGACTGCAAGGAGATCCAACCAGTCCATCCTAAAGGAAATTCATTGGAAGGACTGATGCTGAAGCTCAAACTCAATATTTTGACCACCTGATGCGAAGAGCTGACTCATTAGAAAAGACCCTGATGCTGGGAAAGGTTGAAGGCAGCAGGAGAAGGGGATGACAGAGGATGAGATGGTTGCATGGCATCACCGACTCAATGGAGATAGGTTTGAATATACTCTGGGAGTTGCCGATGGACAGTGAGGCCTGGCATGCTTCAGTCCATACGGTCACAAAGAGTCGGACACAACTGAGCGAGTGAACTGAACTGAAGACCCCTTATAATGGTGAGGAAAACTCATGTGTGATGGGCGATTGAGGAGCTGGATGGGGAAGGGAAAAGAATGAAAGAATTTGAAAACTCCTTCACTGCATATGACTCTTGGATTTGTCTATATGTCTTCTCTTCCAAATTAGTATATATTTATTCAGTCATTTATCTAAAACTTCTGTAACACTTACTAAATGTTAGGATTATTCTAAGAGTTTTTGCAAATGTTAACTCATTTTACCGTCATAATCACTCCCTAAGGCAGAATATCTTGATGTCCCTATTTTATAGATGAGGAAATTGCAGACAGAGGTGGTGTAATTTGCCTAATGTCACTAACCTGTAAAGGCTGCTTCAGGATTTCATGGATTCACAAATTTATTATAAAAATAAATATATTGGATTATTTAAAAAACTTATTATAAACTGTTAAGGACATCAGTCCAATGTGCTGTGGTCACAAAGGTCAACAAAATGATGAGTATTATTCACACAGGTATGGTAAAATATAGAGCAGACCACATTCAGCATTTGCCCAGAAAACAGAACGAATATATTACCCTCTGAAATGCAATGCTCTTCTAATTCCTATACCTCTAGAAACAGACTGAGAAATTAGAACAAATCTAGAATGAGAACATTTTAATGGCTTAGAGCATGGAAAGTGGTAATCATAGAAGGACAGCCTGAAAAGATTTAAATTACACTATGATTATAAAAAAGCAATTCTCTGCCATTAGTATCCCATATAATATTTAACAACATTTCTTAATTTAGTTATACATACATATTTAAAGTCTCAGATTAAACAAAGTAAAATGTTATTTTAGAAATAATGTTTCTTCTAACTCACATTTCATGAAACAATTATGCTCAAACTCTTCATGTGCACTTTTAGTATGAACAATTCTTTCATTATTAAAGTCACATTTTGAGTCATCTAACACAGTTTTGCAAAGCACATCCTCTTCACTGTCATTGAAATCATTTGAGTTGCAGTACTTTGAATCCATTTGTGATGCCTCACTGGAAATTGGATTCCAAATCACAAGCACCCATTCACATAGCACTTGGATAACTCATTTCATTCACATATTATAATAATATCACTATAATTTATTGCATGTTTTCTCTTCAATTTAATTACCTATCTGTTCTGCTTTTTTAAAGTTGTTCACAATGACACCAAATACTTGGAACTGTGAGATTATACCCACACAGATAATGGCTAAATTATGAAAATCTTTGTCTCCTTTTATTTTAATAATTTCATCAGATGATTTCTCTAACCAACACAAGGTAGCACTGATGGAAAGGATCTGTGTATAATTTGTCTTCTTTGAAAAATACTTTATTGTTTAGGAAAATATATTTCAGAGAGCATGCCATAATATGAGAGATTGTAGGCTCAAAAGTAACCATTCCTTCTTTTCTAAGAGATTATTAAATGATCATTAAAAGATAATTCACTCATACAGATGTTAATTATGAATTTAAAATTATAATAAAAGCTAAAGCTTTATTATTTCTTTTATACTTTATTGCCTAGGGCTTTGATTGTTCATGATTCAAAAAGATGCCAAACATTAATTGAACACTTACTGTATACTGAGGGCTAATGTATATGATTTCCCAGAAGAAGTAAAATAACATTCAGGTATAAATTTAATTATGTCGAGCATGCAAGTGAATTAATTGGGACTCAAAAAGTTTTTAAATACCTTGTTTGCCATAATCACTAAAGTGGTGAATTAGAACTGAGATGTCTCTGAATCTAAAACCCTTGTTTTTTCTGTCATGTAAGAAAGCTCAAATTATTAGAACAAAGACCTATATCTCAAAGGTTTAGAGGAACAATATAAAATAGAGTATATGTTACTTTATGTAATACAGGAATTTATGTTTTTATAATGCCTTACAGTTTTTATAGTCTTTTGCATTTATTATCTCATTTTATAACTGTAAAAATTAAATGTCTCCCAAACAAGATATGGTCTAAAAAACATGAAATGACTCATTAGCAGTAAGTATTCTTGCAGCCTATCCATTATAGTATATTATCAAAACTTAGAAGTTTATCCATCTGAAAGGTGAAAAGTGATATTTAATTCTCATTTTGTCTTGCATTTCTCATTATAATAAGTGAGACTGAACATATTTTATTGTTTTCAGGCCCTATGCCTTTTTTTTCCCCTGTGAACTCTGCATTCATAACTTTCATCCATTTTTTCTATAGGGTATTTGCAGTTTTTTTGTTTCTCTGTTTTAAGCTTTTTATATATTAGGGGCATTAACCCTTTGTGTTGTAATTTGCAAATATTTTTCCATATTATTGTTTATGTTTTATTTAGTTTATAGCCTTTATTGTCATTACATGATGGATTTTAGTTTTTGTTTATTTATAAAGTCAAATTTACTAACCTTTTTCCTCATTGTTTCCAGAGAGTGAGGCATGTCTTGTTTGCTTTTAGGTTGTGAAGGACTTCCCCTGTGTTTTCATCTAGTCTATCTATGGTTTTACTTTTCACCACTAGTAATCGTTTGGAACTCATCCTGGTACATAGTGCAAGGAATAAACCAACTTATATCCTTTTCTATATATCATTCCAGCTCCTCTGTTTATTTTCAATTCTTAAATTTTTGAAAATGAAATTTTTTCATACATTACCAATCATAGAGCTTCCCTGGTGGTTCAAATGGTAAAGAATCTGCCTGCAATGCAGGAGACCCAGGTTCAATCCCTGGGTTGGGAAGATCCCCTGGAGAAGGAAATGGTAACCCACTCCAGTACTCTTGCCTGGAAAATTCCATGGACAGAGGAGCCTGGAGGGTTTCAGTTGATGGGATCACAAAGTGCTGGATAGGACTAAGTGATGAACTTTCACTTTTCAATCATTAACAGTTTAAATAGCTATAGAATTCTTGATTGGAAATAATTTCCTTGGAATTTTTAGCACTCAGCATCCTCTTACACCCAATCCTGTTCTTGAGACATTCCATGTCACTCAAATTTTTTTTTGGTGAGGAAGGGAGTGGTGTATGAAATCTGTTTTTTCTCCCCTCCTCTCTCTTCACATCTTTTCCTTCTTTATCCCTCTTTCATCTCTCTCTTTTAGGTTAGGATCTTCTCTTCTGTGTTTTTGAAATTTCATGCCAAGATATCTTTCAGAGTTTATTATTTTTACATTGTGCTGAACACTTTGTGAATCTTTTCAATCTACAACCATATATCCTAAAACTTTTGAAAATTTTCTTATGTATTCCTTTGCCATTACCTAGCCTTCATTTTCTCTACTTTCTTTCTAGAAATAACTAGTGGTAAATTGTGGATTAATTTTCTCATTTTCTTACCTACTTCTCTCTAATGTTCCATCACTTTGACTGATTCTACTTTCCAGGAGAGCTCCTAAATATTTTTCTCCAACTATAATATGGAAATTTGGAACAGACTGGTTCCAAATAGGAAAAGGAGTACATCAAGGCTGGATATTGTCACTCTGCTTATTTAACTTCTATGCAGAGTACATCATGAGAAACACTGGGCTGGAAGAAGCACAAGCTGGAATCAAGATTGCCAGGAGAAATCTCAATAACCTCAAATATGCAGATGATACCACCCTTATGGCAGAAAGTGAAGAGGAACTAAAAAGCCTCTTGATGACAGTGAAAGAGGAGAGCGAAAAAGTTGGCTTAAAGCTCAACATTCAGAAAATGAAGATCATGGCATCTGGTCCCATCACTTCATGGGAAATAGATGGGAAAACAGTGGAAACAGTGTCAGACTTTATTTTGGGGGGCTCCAAAATCACTGCAGATGGTGACTGCAGCCATGAAATTAAAAGATGCTTACTCCTTGGAAGAACAGTTATGACCAACCTAGATAGCATATTGAAAAGCAGAGATATTACTTTTCGACAAGTCCGTCTAGTCAAGGCTATGGTTTTTCCAGTAGTCATGTATGGATGTGAGAGTTGGTCTGTAAAGAAAGCTGAGCACTGAAGAATTGATGCTTTTGAACTGTGGTGTTGGAGAAGACTCTTGAGAGTCCCTTGGACTGCAAAGAGATCCAACCAGTCCATTCTGAAGGAGATCAACCCTGGGATTTCTTTGGAGGGAATGATGCTGAAGCTGAAACTTCAGTACGTTGGCAACCTCATGCAAAGAGTTGACTCACTGGAAAAGACTCTGATGCTGGGAGGGATTGGAGGCAGGAGGAAAAGGGGACGACCCAGGATGAGATGGCTGGATGGCATCACCGACTCGATGGACGTGAGTCTGAGCGATCTCCGGGAGCTAGTGATGGACAGGGAGGCCTGGCATGCTGCAATTCATGGGGTTGCAAAGAGTCGGACACAACTGAGCTGACTGAACTGAACTGAACTGATTGCTTTTTCAAAACTTTTCCCCAGAATATTCTAATGGTATTCTTGTCTTTGTTTCTTGGAAGCAATATTTTTCTCTTATTTCTTTGGAGATTATAATTTTGGAATGTTTGTTTTATTTTTCCTACCTGCAATGTTAATTTCTTCTAGGTCCATTTTTGTCTTTTTTGCTTTAGTCATTCTTTTTCATTCTGGAGGCCTTCCTCAACTATCTGACAACTTTGGCTTTTATTTTTAAGAGTGAATGTAGGGCTTTCTCTCAGAAATCCCTTTGTTTGAAAAGTAGGGCTTTCTCTCAGAAGTTTCTTGAAAAATAATAGGAATTGGAAATTGGTATTCAGTGGAAGCCATCGAATATCCTATCTCCAGACACAAATCTTTCATTTTACGATGATGGGGGCCAGAGAGAAGCAGCAGGTGTCTCTGGCTGCTGCACATGAGAAGAAAGTTGAAGTATATCATAGTATGCCATGTCAATTCTCATTTAATCCATTTGTTTTTAACCCGTATCTCAATCCTGTACTCCTCTATAACCACTGCTATCCCAGAGACTGATGTATATACTTTCTCCACAATGTAAACCTCTGTTCTACCACCAGGAGAAACTGGAGCCCACACCTAACCCCTGCCTCATGGGCAGGAAAGGTCACACAAACTCCAAAGACTGTGTGAAGACTTTCGCTTAATGCCACTTAGTGCAGTGGCACACTTTGCCTTCCACATATGCCTCAAATACTGAACTTCTCAGGGCTTTGCAGGATGAACTGGAACATTTCATAACAATGTCCAAAACTGCAGGTAATTATAACTTCATCCATTCCACTAAGACAAGTAACTCGTCTCTGCTTTTTTTTTCCCAAAATGCATCAAATTCTCCCACCTACTGTTATCAACTTTTCTTTTTCTGTCCTTGAGGGTTTAAAATGGTTTTTAGTCCTTTACTTATTTTTCAGTGATTGATTCTAGCCTACGTCAAATTGTTTCTGCCAAAATATTCTGGCCCAAAGTAAATATACAAGCACTATAATAATCTTATTTTGTCACCCACAGATAGATGGAGAAATTCATAAAGAAATGAAAAAAGGAAAGAGGAAGAAAGGAAGGAAAAGAGACAGTTTAGATTTAAGAAAGGGTAGAGACTATATGACCCCGACATCTAATGTAAGAAATCTTGCCAAGTTATTATAATCTCTGGCATTTCCACTGAAAAAGAAATCCCCATGCCTGGCCCCAAAATTACACCTCCTGGCAGACAGTGTGAGAGCCCTGGCTGCCTCTAACTATCATATATTCTCCCCTCTACCAGGCATTTTCCTGGATGAAAAGAATTGGTAAAGTGAAATGGAGGAGAAGGGACAGTGTGGAAGTATCCAGCTCTCCTCTTTGCCCAGCAGGGCATTACTATCCTTTCCAGCCAGCATCGGGAAACCAGCACCCACAGAGACCCTTCAACAGAGCTGCCCTGAACACAGATTTGGACACGGTCCCTAACTTGGTGACCCTTTGAAAGAGATGTGCTCCCCAAATGCCAGCAGGCACTGCCAGGATGGCTGAAAGGAGCCTTTACTAGGTTTCCTAGGTTTCTGCAAACACACTTCAAGAAGGTTATATGTGGTTTGTGCTGAGATGGTAATAAATTAAATTATAGCTCTGGGCTAATTATCTACCATATAATGGTAGATTGTTTCACTCCCTGAAAAATCAGAGACTCAGTACTTTTTCAGCTGCCTTTGATTTTCCAAGCAGATGTCCTAGAAATTTTTAAAGAACAGGTTCTGTTCATATCTGAAAATCTGTCATCTTATAAACACAGCAATTCTAATAGTTAAAAAATGTTTATACTTTTACTATGCCATTCACTTTTAAAGTGTCAAGTGATAGCAGATAAAACTTCTTTCTTCTCAAGTGTCCTTGTCACTGTCCTAGTTCAGGTTCTCATTCCTGCTAGTTTACTGCCACAGTCTTCTATCTGCCCTCAACTTTAACCTTCCCCTTGATTCAAATCTTGGACTATCTGACTTCAAGAGTATGCTCTTTCTTTCTAGCCTGCTCAGCTGACGTAATAAGGAAAGGAATGCACCTCTGAGTAAATTAACCCTCTGTCTCTCTCTTTCTCTGTCTCTCCCTCTCTGATTCCCTCTCTCCATCTTTCTGTAGTTCATGCTGTCACAGACCCTAGAAACCCACTTTGCTTATCTTTGAGTGCTTAGATGATCTACTGCAGTATCTGATACATAGTAAATGCTCAGTGAATATTTATTAAAGAAATAAACCATTAATGTACAGAAGTCATAATTTAACAGCAAGTTGTGACTTTCTTGAATAGATGAAGTACCTGAAGTAAAGGAACAGACAAAGCAAATAACTGGATTGGGTGGATTGTTCCAGAGTCTGCACCAGGTGGATGTGTTGGAGAGATAAAGAAACATGGTGACAAGAGTCCTTGTTGGTTGTCTGTTTTAAATATAGCAGTGTGCACATGTCAATCCTAAACTCCCAATCTTCACCTCTACCCTTAACCCTGGAAACCATAGGTTTGTTCTCTAAACCTGTGAGTCTATTCTGTGAGTTGACTAAAGAGAGAGGATGAAATGGTATTTCTAGTGATCTGGGGAAGACAAGAAGTAAAGACTTAAAGTGACTCGTAGTTTTGAAGAAAATGGAGCAGTTCAGGGATAGAAGGCCTTGAAATATAAAGATGAATGTAGTGCAAGTGAGATGAGCAACTTGGACAGAAAAGAGACTATGCAGAGATATACTTGTGGGTAAGAGGTGAAGAAGTAACAGACCAATGCAAGGAGCAAGAATGGCCACAGATAGAGACTGAGAATTACATTAATAAAAAAGTTTAAGCAACTAGAATACATCAAAATCATAAGGCAGTATTGCCAGAGTTTAGAATGGCATCCATTCTAGAAGTCAGCTGCCAATGCTTTGGTGAAATAGCTGGTCACACTGACAGATGATACATGCCTTGAACAAAGAAAGGTTTTGGCATAAGGTGAAGGGGGCATGATTTATTCCCTTCTCAACAAACAAGAACCTACGCTGGATATAAGCAGGTAAGATTTGTGCACATAATAGACTAAAACATGCAGAGTATTGAATGTAATATAAACTGCTCCAAAAGAGTTGGCAGAGCACAAAGAAAGAAATATTGAGTACATACTGAGAGTCATTATGGACCCTTAAAGAAATCTTGCCTGGAATGGAAAATTCTTAAAGAGGTAGGATTACCAGACCACCTTACCTGTCTCCTGAGAAACCTGTATGTGAGTCAAGAAGCAACAGGTTAAAACCAGACATGGAACAACTGACTGGTTCAAAATTGGGAAAAAGACTACGTCAAGGCTACATATTGTCATCCTGCTTATTAACTTCTATGCAAAGTACATCATGCAAAATGCAGGGCTGGATGAATAACAAACTGGAATCAAGATTGCTGGGAGAAATATCAATAATCTCAAATATATAGATAATATTAATACCACTTTAATGGCAGAAAGTGAAGAGGAATTAGACCTTCTTGATATTGAGGGTAAAAGAGGAGAGTGAAAAAGCAGGCTTAAAACTCAACATTCAAGAAACTAAGATCATGACATCCAGTCTCATCACTTCATGGCCAATAGAAGGAGAAATTGTAGAAGCGGTGACAGATTTTATTTTCTTGGGCTCCAAAATCACTGCAGATGGTGACTACAGCCATGAAATTAAAAGACACTTGCTCCTTGGAAAGAAAGCTATGACAATCCTAGACAGTGTATTAATGGTACAGGGAGGGAGGAGGGATGGGGGTTCAGAATGGGGAACACGTGTATACCTGCGGTGGATACATGTTGATGTATGGCAAAACCAATACAATATTGTAAAGTAATTAACCTCCAATTTAAAAAAATAAATTAAAAAAAAAGCAGAGACATCACTTTGTCAACAAAGGTCCATATTGACAAAGTTATGGTTTTCCAGTAGTCATGTATGGATGTGAGAGTTGGACCATAAAGAAAGCTGAGCACCAAAAAAATTGATGCTTTCAATTTGTGGCACTGAAGTAGACTCTTGAGAGTCCCTTGGACTGCAAGGAAATCAAACCAGTCAATCCTAAATGAAATCAACCCTGAATATTCATTGGAAAGACTGATGCTAAAGCTGAAGCTCCAATATGCAAAGAGCTGATCCACCTGATGCAAAGAGCTGACTCACTGGAAAAGACCCTGATGCTGGAAAGATTGAAGGCAAAAGGAGAAGGGGCCAGCAGAAAATGAGATAGTTAGAAAGCATCACCAACTCAATGGACATGAATTTGAGCAAACTCTTAAGATAGTGGAGGACAGAGGAGCCTGGTGTGCTGCAGTCCATGGGGTTGCAAAAGGTTCAACACAACTTAGTGACTGAACAGCAACAACAAATAAAAAGCATGAGTGATCTGCTATTTTTTGTTCACTTCTCATTACCTATTAATTCTGACTGTATGTATATATTGGGTTCTTTATAACAGACTTACATATTGGCAGAGTCAAATACATGCCTCAATAGTCTGATTCTAGGACTGAAGGAAGTCTCACTATCTCTTGCCAGCCTGAAATGCAGGCAAGGGGACTGGTTATAGATTCAGAAAGTCATATAAATGTCATTTCTGCAAAGAGTAAATAATAGTTTAACGTCTTCCTTGTAGAGAAAGGATGGACAGTGGGAATGAAGACAGCATGCCAAGAAGGAAAAAAATTAGGTTACAGAACATTTTATTCTCCAATAGGCATTAAGATGTGGAGAAAGAAGAATGCAGAAGAGGATAGGTAAGCTATCTCAAAGGGAGTACTCCCTTGCCACTCACTGTCCCAAGGACCTGGGCTGTTGATGCTTGTTCTCAATGACTCATGAACCAAGCACTCTGGTTCCACTTCCCACTGCAACTGCGAAGTTATGCTTTTGACTTGAATTGAGGACTACATACCACTAGAGCCACAGTGAAAAATTAAACAGAAAAACAAGATAGGCTAAATGAGATACATAAGGTACTTATTTGCTGCATAGTTTAGAATATGACAACTGCAGAATCCTGTATCACAGTCAACTGTTAATTTTGACTTCTTCACATTATCTCTTTGCTGGGAAATATAATGACTGAAAAGTTTTCTCTCCCTCCCCACCCATTTCTTTCTCACTTTATCTCGTTTCTATATGTCATCTGTCTTCTGTTTCTGTCTCTTTCTTACTTATCATCCTGCTCTTCTCCCACCCCTTTCCCATCCCCTCTTCTTCTTCTCTTTTTCTCCTTATGTTTCTCCTTCTTCCCCCCCCCCTCTCCCTCACTACCAAGAGCTACCAAGGGAACATTTCATGCAAAGATGGACTCGATAAAGGACAGAAATGGTATGGACCTAACAGAAGGAGAAGATATTAAGAAGAGGTGGCATTTGAGTATTTAAATTAATTTTGCTGCTGCTGCAAAGTTGCTTCAGTTGTGTCTGACTCTGTGTGACCCCATAGATGGCAGCCCACCAGGCTCCCCCGTCCCTGGGATTCTCCAGGCAAGAACACTGGAGTGGGTTGCCATTTCCTTCTCCAATGCATGAAAGTGAAAAGTGAAAGTGAAGTCGCTTAGCCATGTCCGAATCTTAGCGACCCCATGGACTGCAGCCCACCAGGCTCCACGGCCCATGGAATTTTCCAGGCAAGAGTACTGGAGTGGGGTGCCATTGCCTTCTCTGTGAATTAATTTTATGTAGGTATAATTTACATACAAATGGACATCCATTCTAAGTGTACATTTTGATGAATCCTGACAGATGTACACACTTTGACAACCATTTTCACAAATCAACATACACATTATTATGACTCCTGCCCCAGAATTTCCCTTATACCCTTTCTCAAGCAATATCCCTATCTCTGATCCAAGGTAAGCTCTGATATATTTTCTTTCACTATAGATTAGATTGTCTTTTCTAGATTTTCCAATGAATAGAATGATACATTATACTCATTTGTGCCTGCCATCATCTCCTCAGCAAAATGAATTTTAGATTCATCATGCTGTTACACAGTGTCAGGTTCAATCTTTATTTGCTGTCTACACATGGACACCATCAGATGGCCAACACTGAAATCAGATTGATTATATTCTTTGCAGCCAAAGATGAAGAAGCTCTATACAGTTAGCAAAAACAAGACTGGGAGCTGACTGTGGCACAGATCATGAACTCCTTATTGCCAAATTCAGACTGAAATTGAAGGGAAATAGGGAAAACCACTAGACCACTCAGGTATGACCTAAATCAAATCCCTTACAATTATACAGTGGAAGTGAGAAATAGATTTAAAGGACTAGACCTGATAGACAGAGTGCCTCACGGACAGAGGTTCATGACATAGTACAGGAAACAGGGATCAGGACCATACCCAAGAAAAAGAAATGCAAAAAGGCAAAATGGCTGTCTGAGGAGGCCTTACAAATAGCTGTGAAAAGAAGAGACACGAAAAGCAAAGGAGAAAAGGAAAGATATACCAATTTGAATGCAGAGTTCCAAAGAATAGCAAGGAGAGATAAGAAAGCTTTCCTCAGTGATCAGTGCAAAGAAATAGAGGAAAACAACAGAATGAGAAAGACTAGAGATCTCGTCAAGAAAATTAGAGCTACCAAGGGAACATTTCATGCAAATATGGGCTCAATAAAGGACAGAAATGGTATGGACCTAACAGAAGTAGAAGATATTAAGAAGAGGTGACATCACCAACTCAGTGGACATGAGTTTGTGTAAACTCAGGGAGTTGGTGATGGACAGGGAGGCCTGGAGTGCTGCGATTCATGTGGTCGCAAAGAGTTGGACATGACTGAGCGCCTGAACTAAACTGAACTGTTTTCACTCTATTAATAATACCTGCACCATATGGTAAATGTATGTTTAATATCATAAGAAACATCTCAGTCAGTCAATTCAGTCGCTCAGTCATGTCTGATTCTTTGCGACCCCATGGACTGCAGCACACCAGGCTTCCCTGTCCATCATCAACTCCCTGAGTTTACTCAAACTCATGTCCACTGAGCCAGTGTTGCCATCCAACCATCTCATCCTCAGTCGACCCCTTCTCCTCCTACCTTCAATGTTTCCCAGCATCAGGGTCTTTTCCAATGAGTCAGTTCTTCTCATCAAGTGGTCAAAGTATTGGAGTTTCAGCATCAGTCTTTCCAGTGGATATTCAGGGCTGATTTCCTTTAGGATGGACTAGTTGGATCTCCTTGCTGTACAAGGGACTCTCAAGAGTCTTCTCCAACACCACTGTTCAAAAGTATCAATTCCTTGGTGCTCAGCTTTCTTTATAGCCCAACTCTCACATCCATACATAACTACTGGAAAAACCATAGCCTTGACTAGAGGGAACTTTGTTGGCAAAGTATTGTCTCTGCTTTTTAATATGCTGTCTAGGTTGATCATAGCTTTTCTTCCAAGGAGCAAGTGTCTTTCATTTCATTCCTTCAATCACCATCTGCAGTGATTTTGGAGCCCCCCAGAAAAATTAAGCCTATCACTGTTTCCACTCTTCCCCCATCTATTTGCCATGACGTGATGGGACCAGATGCCATGATCTTCGTTTTCTGAATGCTGAGTTTTAAGCCAACTTTTTCACTCTCCTCTTTCACTTTCATCAAGAAGCTCTTTAGTTCTTCTTTGCTTTCAGCCATAAAGGTGGTTATGCATATCTGCATCTGCATATCTGAGGTTATTCATATTTCTCCTGGCAATCTTGATTCTAACTTGTGCTTCATCCAGCCTAGCATTTCACATGATGTACTCTGTGTAAGTTAAATAACTAGGGTGACAATATACAGCCTTGATGTGCTCCTTTCCTGATTTGGAACCGGAAACATTTGGACTGGTTCAAAATGACTATATCACTTTCCATCCCTACCAACAGTGAGAGTCGCATTTGGTTCAAATCCTTGCCAACTCTCCATACTGTCTGTTCTTTTAATTTTCATGATTATAAAGTATACCTGCTGGTATAACATTGTGACTTTCATTTTTATTTTCCTGGTAAGTAATTATGTTGCACATATTTTGGTGTGCTTAATGGCCATTCATTTTTCTTCATCTGTGGAGTATCTATTCAAACTATTTGCCCATCTTTATTATTTTTTTTGTCTTTTTTAGTTGAATTGTGGGAGTTCTTTATATATCATGGATACAAATCTTTTGTTAGATATAAATAGTAGCAGTCAAATGTGATTTTAATTTAGCAAATTTTAAATATAGCAACACTGGTCATAGAATTCTAGAACTATAAAATAAATGTCTCAATAAACATTGGCTTTAAGGAACCTCTGAACTCTCAGCTTCAGGACAAAAGTCCCCATTTTTTGCATCAGTATTTTTCTCTTCTACTCTTTGTTTAATTTTTCTACAAAAATATTTGTTTGGTTAAAACCTTTTGCCCTAATGAATTTGACCTTGATATACTGGGATAAAGAGATTTTCGTTCAAATTTTAGTGTATTCTATAGAAAACTATGTGCAAGAGTTTGTTTGCAGGGGTTGATAAACTGTAAAGAGCCTGGTAGTAAAAATTTTGGCATGGAGGATCAAAGGTCTCTTTTAAAATTACTCAACTCTGCCTCTACATGGCAAAGAGTGTAGTGCCATAGACAATACATGAATGAATGCGTGTCCCCATGTTCTAAAGAAAACTTTTTTATAAAATAAGTGGTAGTCTGGATTTGGCTTCCTGACTCGTTATAGTATAAATGTGCTTACATAAACACACATACACACACAAATATGCCAAAAATAATAAAATAAATAAGAATGTTAGTTTAGTAATAGTTTTGTGAATTATATCCCTAACAGTTATCTCCATACCACTGCAAAATTGGTCAGACTCTGGCACTGTTGAGGTAAATTTTCAGGTTCAACCTCAGTGTCATTCGGTTAAATTTATAGAGAAAACATTTCTACTGCAAGGTCACAAAATGTGGTCTTAGCTCTGATCAGCTATCACATAAATCTATGCCAGTCATCACAAGGGAAACTGGTGGATCAATTCAAACTTACCACTCCCTTCAGAAATGTAATTCTAAATCCATATGAGGCTGAAGAGGCAGAAGTAACACCATCTAAAGAAACACGGAGAATCTGTAAAACTATTACATCAGAATAATGTGTATATTATTTAGGATGAGCCTGTGTGTTTATAAGCAAATTACTCTAAAATGCTCACTCTTTTAGGACCCAGATATTAGGGTTTCGCAGGTGGCTCAGTGGTAAAGACTGCCTGCCAATGCAGGAAACGCAGGAGACGTGGGTCTGATCCCTGGGTCAAAAAGATCCCCTGGAGTAGGAAAATGGAAACCCACTCCAGTATTCTTGCCTGGAAAATTTCATCATTAGAGGAGCCTAGTGGGCTGCAGTCTGTGGAGTCACAAAGAACTGGACACGACTGAACAACCGAGCACACAGTAAGAGACTACATAACAATAACAAATCTTCCTTTGGTCCACCCGTATGCACCATAGTACCTAGAGTGCTCAATAATCACTATGAATATATACATCGTCTATTTTCACTTGTGTCCAAAACGTATTGAGCTTAAGATCCAGTTAGTAAAATACTAATTCCATTGTATTACCCCAAACTGGTTCGTTGTCCTGAGTCTCTGAATGTTATTAATCCTACATGATTGTTTTAAGTCATCCAGCCAAAATCCTACCTTTGACCTGGATGGCACAAGAATCGACTGAGGTTAGAGTTTATCTGAGAATAAACGATAATTCCCTAGTCTGGAGAACCCAAGATTATTGGAAATGTTCTCATACCTTGTTAGTTTTTAGACCCATCTTAGACCCAAGTGCTTATTTCTCCTTCTTATAAGAAGCATTTTAAGATGTATTTCCTTTGATACTTACAACACAAAATCATTAACTATTATTATTCCAATTTTAAATGAGAAAACCAAGGCTTAAAGAGGTTATGCAACCCACACATTTACACAGATCATTAGAGCCAAGGTTGTCACTCAGTAAGACAGAGTCCCAAGACTTGAGGAGTTTGTGATCTAGTAGAACAATTTAGGCACATGCAAAATCTAAGCAACAAAGTCAGATATGTGTTATGAATGAAATGTCTACAGGGAACATCTGAGGCACAACAGAATAGTGGAGCCTGCGGGGCCAGAACAAAATGAAAAGTTTTAGTATTTTTGTCTTTAAATCAGCATAACTTCTAGGCCAACATTCAGCTTAGCTTTTGCCTGAAGGTATTGTGTATTGAGCACTCAAGCACATTAGGAAGAAAGTTTAAAAGAAAAATGAGATCAGGGCCTGGAAGCAACGAAGCAAAGGTGATGGGATCAGAAGGGTCAGCACAGGGAGACATGGTAAGGCAAGCATTTTGTGGTTTTGAAACTGGACCTCTGATGTCATAGGCCATAATATCATGTTATTCTCTCTCTCCCATGAGCTCCTACAGATGTCCATCCTATAGAAAAGTAAAAGCTAAAATATGTACTAGAAAATTCTACCTATCCAACGTGTCTTAGTTTTAGGTTTCTTCCAGTATTGGTCAAAAGTCTCTGGAGTCTACACAAAGACTAGGCTATTAAAATGGGGTGACTTGTGATTCTTCAAGACCAGGATGAGAGGTGGGAATTGCCCGCTGACACTCAGAGTCTCATGTTAGCCTCTTGCCTCCAGATTTTCTGAGAATCTCCTCAAGAAGCCTCTTCAACTGTCAAATACTTCACACGTTGTCACCAAAAATGTTTTGGCAGAGGCATCATCTTTAAGTTTTGACATAATCCCGAAGACAGACTTTTTCAATTATTACTAATGGAACATTACACTCCTCTTTGGGAACTTCTGCATGAATAAAAAGGGTCATTAATGACATCTACTCTCAGCCCGGAAATCATTAGTCAGTGCTTGGTGCAAGGCTTTTTTTAAGCACCTCATAATTTTCCACTCCCCCATCACCTTTCCAACTCAAATAGCAAGTTATTGAGTTGACTATAATAAAGTCAGTGGTATTGATTCCCTGCAGGTGAATGCTATTTATTCTCTATTGTTTTATTTCCCATTTAACATAATAATATCTCACATTCCAATAGCACTGCTCCTTCTGAAGTGTTTTGCCAGTTCAGTGTTATTTCCTGACACTGAGTAATAGGAACTGCTTGGGGGTAGCTCCTGTGTTCACTTTTGCATGTGAAAGACTAATTCAGGCTATTGAAACACTGCACTGGGAAGCCTTACCTATCTAAAGTGTATTGTAGGATAATTGCTAAGGAATACTTAGCCTACTGCATGGCCAATTCCACATCTAAACCCAGTCAAGAAAAGAGGCGATCTATTTAAAGGTTTACTTAAATTATCCACAAGATGATTCCCACCATTGAGCCAAAACAAACAGACTTTTGAAGGTCTAAAAATGTCAAATTGATCATCATACCTCTTATTTCAGCTAACTAACCTGTATGGTATACCACTATACCTGATAGGATAGACCAATGGTTCTTAACCTCTCTCTCCTAATGTGTTCAAATATGCAAGACAGATAAGATAAAATAGGAGTTAAATGTTTCCCAGTAATTATGACTCAAAGCATTGTTTCCTAACATATGAAAACTTATGGGAGCACAAATGAGCAGAGTGATTATGATAAAATAACCCTGAAACTACTCTGATTTATATAAAAAGAAAGTCAACCACAAACTTTGGTCCTTTATTAGTAGCAGTTTGCCTCTGATAGACCTCATAACACACCAATAACAAAGCATATTATCAAAAATTGCTGGTTATATTGAAAATTACAGACATATTATTTCAGTATCAGTGACATTTATTGATTCCTTCTCCCCCTACCATCTGTAAGGATAGTTTTGTATAGGAAATCATAAAGATTATCTGCAAGTATGGCTATAATTTCAGTTCAGTTCAGTCACTCAGCTGTGTTTGACTCTGCAACCCCATGGACTGCAGCATGCCAGGCTTCCCTGTCCATCACCAACTCCCGGAGCCTACTCAGACTCATGTCCATTGCATCAGTGATGCCATCCAAGCATCTCATCCTCTGTGGTCCCCTTCTCCTCCCACCTTCAATCTTTCCCAGCATCAGGGTCTTTTCCAGTGAGTCAGTTATTTGCATCAGGTGGCCAAAGTATTGGAGTTTCAGCATCAGTCTTCCCAATGAATATTCAGGACTGATTTCTTTTAGGATTGACTGGTTAGATCTCCTAGCTGTCCAAGGGGCTCTCAAGAGTCTTCTCCAAAACCACAATTCAAAAGCATCAGTTCAGCACTCAGCTTTCTTTATGTTTCAACTCTCCAGTCATCCATACATGACTACTGAAAAAAACCATAGCTTTGAGTAGACGGACCTTTGTTGGTAAAGTAACGTCTCTGGTTTTTAATATGCTGTCTAGGTTGGTCATATGTTGAAAGTATTCTGGATATTCATAACACTAAAGTGCTTTCTTAACAAATGTTGAAAAGAAACAAGGGATGTCTTTATGGCAAGAAGAGCTTCCATGATTAAAAACAGAATTATATCTAGAAAATGCAGTATAGCATAGTTGATAAGAGGCTTCCGTGGTAGCTCATCTGGCAAAGAGTCCGCCAGAATTAGCAATGTGGGAAACCCTGGTTCAACTCCTGGATCTTACCCTGGAGAAGGGATAGGCTACCTACTCCAGAACTCTTGGGTTTCCCTGGTGGTTCAGATGGTAAAGAATCCACCTGCAATGCAGGAGATCTCGGTTTGATCCCTGGGCTGGGAAGATCCCCTGGAGGATGGCATGGCAACCCATACCAGTATTCTTGCCTGGAGAATTTCCATGGACAGAGAAGCCTGGTGGGCTATAGCCCATGGGGTCGCAAAGAGTCTTGACACAACTGAGTGACTAAGCACAGCACAGGGTTGATAAGAGCACAAACTCTGGAGCAGACTGCTACAGTTTGATCCTTGTTCTACCACTTACTGGCTGTGTGATTTGGGGCAACATATTTAACTTTCTGTGCCTCCATTTCTTCATCTGTAACATGAAAATAATAATAGCACATACCTTACAAATTTGTTGTACAGATTATATATAAATCAATTGGAACATTGCTTCATGCACAGATAGTAAGTATGTGAACTTTTACTATCATCTAAGGAATAGATGATGTTGATAGGGTGTCAGATTCTTTTAATTTTTACTTGAAAATATCAAACACATGTAAATAATGACTTCTTCATTTGAATGGAACCATGAAAAAAATGAAAAGCTGGAGATTACATTTTTTCTCTTGTATTTATTCTCCTCTTTAGATCAAAGCCAAAATATATTGATAAATATAGTTGCTTGAGGTTGCAGAAGCAGGGTGAAACAAGATTAAACTATATATAGATATAGTATTGGTTTGTTTGCTAATTTAGCATTTTTGCTAAGGCTATGTTCTGTGAGTGAAGTCAGAGGTGGGCTCTTTTCCACATAGATTCAACTTATGGATGTAAGCTCCATCTTGGAGTGGCATTTTGAAGAGTATCAGGACCCCAATGTCCCATTTCTGGATTTAGTTTTATATACTATGTAGAGAAGACTGTCCTGCAAGTTGCAGTTTTCAGACCACAACAGACAAATGCAAATACATGACATTCACTACATATACAAGTAGAACTTAATACACCAAAATGTGAAATAGATGCTCTATCAGTTTGGAATGACTGAAAGTATTTGTCACTTAGTCATGCCCAACTCTTTGTGACCCCACAGACTGTAGCCACCAAGCTCCTTTGTCCTTGGGATTCCCTAGGCAAGAATACAGGACAGGATAGTCATTCCCTTCTCCAGGATATCTTCCAGACTCAGGGGTCAAGCCCAGGTCTCCTGTATTGGAGGCAGATTCTATACCATCTGAGACACGAGGGAAGCTCCTAGAAATGATTGCTGCCTACTACTAATAGAAATTAGAAATGTGTGGCTTAAGCAAGGTAAAAGTTTGTCATTCCTATTCCTATCAGGGTCACTGTATAGGAGCCAGTCTTCAGTGCCATCTTCAGGAATTCAGTTCCCTTCTGTCTTTCTGCTCTGCCATCCTTAAAATGCTGTTTCAATTCCCAAAGAAATCTCCAGGACCAAAGTGACTCCTGGAGCTACAGTCATTATGCCACATTCAATGTAAGAAACACTGAAAAGACAGAAAGAGTAAGAAGTTTAATCGAGTTGCATAACCCCCTCTTAAGGAGCTTCTCAGAAGCTAACTCAGTACCTTTCACTTATACCTCATTGATCAGAACTGAGTCATATGGTCACACCTAGCTGTCAGGAAACCTAGGAAACACAGTTGTTTTAGGTGAGTACATTCTAATTCCAAGTAAATTTGGATCTGGTGCTAAGGAAAAGAAGAATATAGGTAATTTGCAGCCTCTGCCATATTCAGGTTGTCTAAAATATTAATTTCTCTTCATCAAATTTTGTGTTTGCAATTTTATATATTCCAACTACAAATATAGATAGATGACAGTCTTTTTGGCAAATACTTTCAACAAATGTTAATTAAGCGTTTAACATAAGCACTAAATTATAGAAGGCACGAGGAATACAAAGGTAAGTCAATTAATAATTTTCTCAGTTGGTTTCCCTGGTGGCTCTGATGGTAAAGAATCTGCCTGCAATGCAGGAGACCTGAGTTAGATTCCTGGGTCGGGAAGATCCCCTGGAGAAGAGTATGGCAACCCACTCCAGTATTCTTGCCTGGAGAATTCCATGGACAGAAAAGTCTGGTGGGGCTATATAGGGTCTTAAAGAGTCAGACATGACTGAAGCAACTTAGCATGCACATGACAAAATAAGTGATAATTGCAATAAAAAATTGTTTTTAAAAAGTTGGGGGAGTTCCACTTCTGTTGAGGTATCATTAGGAGTTTCATGACTGTGAAACTGATAAAAAAAAATTTTTATTAACCATCTGGATATGACCTTAAAAGTTTATAGCAGACAAACATTCACTCAATAAAATCTACTAAAATTTGATAAGGACAACAAGACTCTGATACTTAAATCAAGATCTGCTTCCTCTCTTCCTCCTCTCAACTCAGTAAGACTGATGAAGCCGAGAACACAGGGCTTCCTCTCTACCCAGCTCTGAGTTGGAGAGCTGTCTTCCTAAGAATGGCAGGATGTCACTCATTCTCATCCAGCTCCTAGCTACTTGTTGCTAAGACTATGTTCCAGGTGAGTGCAGCCAAAAGATGGAGCTCCCTTCTTCCACCTAGCTTCAACTTATGGGACAGAGCCTCCATTTTGGAGTGGCACTTTCAAGAATATTGGGGTCCCAGTGTCCCTCGCCCTAGCTCATATGGTGAAGATGTCATGTTAGGAGAGAGAATCTGAGGTTACTTCCCTCTCTTCACCAAATACTCAGAGTTGTCATGTTAAATATATTTGAAGAATTAAAGAAAATTATCATTTTAAAAATTAAAGTTGCATCAAATAAGGATTATCAATAAGGAGACAGAAGTTATGTTTAAAATAACAACAGCAAAGGAAATTCTAGAGTTGGAAAGTACAGAAATTAAAATCAAATATTCAGTAAAAGGGGCTCAACAGTAGATATGAACAGGCAAAAGAATTAGTGAACTGGATGACAGACTGATAGAGACTATGCTCTTTGAAGAGCAGAGAAAAAAAATGAAGTGAAGAGACATTCAGAAATATCAGACTCCATGAAGAACACCCATACATGCATTACAGCATTACCAGAAGGAGAAGAGAGAGAGAGGAGCTGAAAAAATATTCAAAGAAATTATGGCTGAAACATCCCCAAATTTATGGAAAAACATTAATTTGCACATTCAGTACAAATGAGATGGGTGGGAGAAAAACTGTACTGGACTAAGGAAATGACCCTAGATGCTAACTCAGATACACAGTAACAAATGAAGAAAACCAGAAATGATGAATAAGAAGGTCAATATAACAAAAGTATAAAGGCATACGACTTTTCTCTCAATCTTCTCTACAAGTCACAAAATTAGGGAGGTCCAAGAGGGAGGGGACATATGCATACCTATGGCAGATTCAGCTTGATGCATGGCAGAAAGAAATACAACGTTGTAAGTCAATTATCCTCCAATTAACAATAAATTAATTAATTTTAAAAAGAAACCACATTTTAATTTGCAAAAAAAGAAAAGTCACAAAATTATATAAAGTGGTAATTACAACAATGTAGTATTGAGTTTCTAACATTTATCAATATAAAATATCTAACAATAATACCATGAAAACAGAGACTTTTTCTTAGATAAATACCAGTGATAAACTTATCAATTGGGCTGCCATGTTGTCCTGGGACCATCCTTTCCCACAGACTACTCAAGATGGGGTCCTCCTTTACAGTTGGGCAATGAATGGACCTGTCCTAAAGTTTCATCTTACTGCCTATTTTCTTGGCCCAATAGTGCTTTCATCCATTTGGGTCCTCTAAGAAGCAGATGCCAAATGACATGAGATATATAAAATATTTATTGGAGGACATGCTTAAGAAGGATAAAAGGAGAGAGAGCACAGACGTGATGCAAGACTTACATCTGCAAAAAGGGAGAGAGAAGGAAAAATTGGGTAAGAAGAACTTCAGATGGCAGAGTTCTCAGAGGTTTTGGCCAGATCAGTGGGAGTTCCTGACCAAAACTGTCTGTTAGAGAAATCCTGTCTCAGGAAGGAATGTCCTGATTCTAGTAACACCCTTGTTCAGTCATTGGCTGGGACTAGCCTATGAGAAGAATGACTTCAAAGTGAACGTCGTGGTGGGTCCAAAGGAGCAGCAACTAGACGAGGGCCGTCAGCTATGTTCCTGCAGCAGATCCTTTTGAAGGAAGATCTGAGCAGGGCATTTCCAAGGCTTCCATGAGACTGTGCCTTTTTTCCTTGTAAATCCATGGTAGCCCCATTAAAATGCTCACAGAATTGCTACGAATTGTTTTTACTTGAAATATCACTTTATAAAACATTACACTATTGTCAGTTATACACTAAAGTCATGCCCACATGACATTTGAAAAGTCAGTGCAGGGTTTATATAGAGGAATAAAATGACAGAATTCATCCAAGTGCCTCTGAGCACTGAGCAAAAGCTCTGGGCTGTTTAGGCAAGCTGGATGGAGCGTGGTGCTGAGTCCAGTCACCAGGATTATACAGACAGTAAGCACTGCTTGATACTCCAGACAGCTGTCTCACCAGTGTGTGCCCTTGGTCACAAGGGAGAACTGGCAAGGGGTTATTTAACACAGACTTATCCCTTTAATCACAAAGCTTGTTAGTGCCATACCAGGGGCAAAAGCTGGATCTACTAATGACCAACATCAGCAGTTTTCTTCTGAATGATTCTGCTTCTAAATTGTAAATGCAGACATAGCAGTCCCACATTCATGTCTTTTTTTCTCAACGAAAGACTTCACTGGTTTCATTAATAGAAACAAATAGGCAACCATACCGAGAAGACTTATTTTTATTTTTATCCTGCCTTGACTTAAAATTACTGTCTATTATATCCCTGGCCTACACTCCAAGTTCACAAAGTATTGGCCTGTGTGCAGCAGGCCCTCCCCTTCTCAAAGAAAAAGGGAAAATTGTCCCCTTGTCCAGTGATGACATCAGGCAGCCCTGATATGTCACCGTGTGTTAATGATCTCATTAGATGAAAGCCTGTTCCAGGAAGCCTAATTGAAAGTGGCTCATGATTGTCTTCAAAGTCCTTATTGTGAAAAACTCTCAAAGGGAACAGCCAGAGTCAGTTTCCCTGAAGGAAGAGTGAGCTCACAATGGCAAACCCCACTCAACAAATGTCTGTGAAGCAACAGACACCATAAAGATTCCATGCTTAAACTCAGCTGTTAAAGTCAAATGCTAGCATTTCAATCTTGCTCTGTTCTCCGTGTCCTTTCCTAGAAGAAGAATCATGACAGGAGAGAGGATGAACACATCTCAGGTGTCCAGGGTCCAGTGAGCTACCTTGTGAAGAGTAAGGGAGAAGGGAGGGAAGATACGCTTCACTGCAGCACAAAAGGAAAAGCATCCATGTCTTTGAACAATGTATTATGCTTATTGTACGATTTCTAACTTTGTAAATGAAATTGCTAATGACCAAATATAGGCATATCCTCACTATTAACAAGGCCATTTACTCCATATACCCAGCACAAAATAGTTAAAGTAAGTTATAGGAAAAATATATTTGGTTTTCATCCACAATTCCTGGCTCACAACTACCAAAACCCTTAAAATTTCCCAGGCAATAAGAAAAATGGGGTAATATTTTGTCTCTTATGCTCAGTTTCTGAAAAAACTTCAAGTTTTCTTTTGGTTCCCACCCAAGACCTTCCCAGGTGGCACAGTGGTAAAGACTCTGCCTCCTGATGACACAAGAGACACAACTTCAATCCCTGGGTCAGGAAGATTCTCTGGAGGAGAAAATGGCAAACCACTCCAGCATTCTTGCCTGGAAAATTCCATGGGCAGAGAAACCTGTGGGCTACCGTCCATGTGGCTGGAAGAGTGGGACACAACAGAGCACAGACAACACACAAAGGTGGGTGCTGGTTGCCAGGAGAACCCACTGTGTAATTAGATGGTTGGGGCTTCTACTCCCACGCCCTGATTTCCTGGGAGGTGAGAGGGACTAGAAGTTGAATCAGTTGCCATTTGTCTGATAATTGAGTCAGTCATGACTATGTAATGAAGCTTCCATAAGAAACAGAAGGAAAGCTTTTTGTTTCTTTTTTCCCCTAAGAGTTTCCATGTTGGCAAATCAGAGTAATTCCATGTGCAAGGTCCCACACTGCACACAAGGCAGAAGCTCCTCTGTTTAGAACCTCACCTATTTCTCTCTTTGTCTATCAATTTGTATCTTCTAATACACATCTTTTTATAATAAATTGGTAAGAGTCACACACAGCTTAGTGACTAAACAACAGTCTAGTGAAGACACAAGTTTTCTAGAGTTCTGTGAGCTATACTAGCAAATAAGCAAACCTGAGGAGGGGGTCATGGGAACTTCTCATTTATACCTAGTGGCTCAGAAACACAGGTCAAAACCTGGGCTTGCATCTGGTGTTTGAAATGGAGGGAAGTATTGTGGGATGGAGCCCTTTAGATGTGGAATCTGATGCTTTCTCTGGGTAGATAATGTCGGAATTGAGCCAAATTCTTGGACACTCTGCTGGTCTCCAAGAAATTCCTTGCTGGCCTGGGGATGCCTGTACACACACACACACACACACACACACACACACACATTTTGGAACTGGATCCAGGAACCCTTTGCATCCAGGAATGCAAGCATACATACACAATCCACATAAATCTGTTGTCTCATACACACATTACTTCAGGATTTAACTAGCCATTTAGAGTTCCCACAGGCATACAGGGCTCATTGTATCCAGGGATCTTCCAGGGTCATTTGGAATCCAGGGTTGCCCTTGTGTGGCAACTTTATCCTTGCCTTTCAGTCTTATCTGAATTGAGGTAGAACCAATTAAATTATTTCCAAGAGCTGATTTCCAACAGATATTGGGACGGGTAGGACAACACTCTGCCTGGATTTGACACCAAAGGAATGTCATCTCTGTGTCAGCTGCAACCTGGTGTCAGGGAAGATCACGGCCCTGAGAGTGGCGTCAGCACTTCTCTTAATGACCTCACGTGTTCTGTGGAGAGAAGGATGACAGCCCGGAGCTCGGTGGGACTAAGGGCCTTAAGGGCAAAAGAGCCGTTACTCTTGTCAGGAAGGAATGACTTGAGCCATGTTAGGCCTGAGGCCATATCATTATCTGCCTTAGTTTGCTATATCTGGCTCACTTAACTGCCTCTGCAATGCACACTTTTATTCCATAGACCCTTTGCAGAGAAATATAGATGGCTGCCATCCATATAAACACCAGGAAGCTTGTAATTGCCCTCTGTTCCTTAGCCAGCATGACTATGGCTTACTAAGGGTAAGAAGTTCAGGAAAGCATTAATAAATTTACACTCACACCCCAAACCAACAGTTCTCAACTATCGTGTCATAGCACTCAGGGAAATCATGATGGATTATGAAGTTTACTGAACGTAGTCTGTTACTAAAAATAAAGCACGGCCATTTTCAAATTGTTTGCTTTAAAAATAATAATAAATGGAAATTTATCCCAATGATAATAATATCACTCCCTCCTACTTTCATTCTGATATGTAATCTTGAGATAGAGAGAGAAGAGCAGGGTTAAAGAGGGAGTCTTGGGGGTAAAATGTGTATAATCTTGGCCTGTTCTTATCTATGTAGCTGCCCAAGTATGGTAAGCATTTGGGAATATGTGTAGAGGTCATTACCAATGGTTACATTTTCAGGGGGAAAAAAAAGAGAGAGAGAGAGAGAGAGAGAGAAAGATCAGATGCCCAGATTTGTTTAGACATGCAATCCTTGGTTTACAGATGGATCATGTTCCAAAAGAATATTTGTGACTCAGGCATTTTCCATAGGCTAATAATATCCCTGATGCTAATTTCTAACACCATTAAATATATTCTCAGGTTTTCAATGGATAGAACAATGGAAATTCGCCCCTTTCTGGGGGCTGAAATGAAATACTGGGCTGATGGGAAATAGAACCAAGAGAGAGAATGCCGCTGACTCCCATTCACATGTAGCGATGCTTCTGATGTCAATCTCCCTAGGAACTACCTATCACAGACAGAGTAGAGTGAAGAATTTTATTCTCTAGAAGTGTTCCATGAGAATTCTGCAAAAGAAATGTAGGATAAGAGAAAATAGGCATTTCTTCAAACGAGAGAGGACCATGAAGCATGGCGCTGACAAAGAAGAGAGTGACCTGTCCTGGACAGAAGTAGGAGCTGTTGTAGGTCATAGGAGGAACAACAGGACAGGTTTACAGAAGGAAGGAAGTAACAGAAGGAGTCCAGCAGGAAAGAAACAGGACTGACAAATGACAGCGGGAGGGATTTTCCTGAGCATTGTCCCAAGGATAGAACTTTGGGGAGACAAATTAACATCTAGAGAATAACAGTCTGGGAGGCTTTCTGTTTCACCACAGGATAAAACCTTAGATTAACCCCTTTCAAGAAAATCTTCAGTGAGACTGACATCATTCTTCAAAGCTTCTGAAGTTGCGGTGGTGTCTCCTCATCACACGTCATATAACTGTGCAAAGGCTGGACCACCACCAACTCTTGTTCACAAAGAGGTCATATAAGGATGGATTCCTGCCCTCAAATTCACGAGATATATAGTATCTTTCCCTTGAATAAGTTAAACCTCCTCTAAGAATACTTTGTTTCTGCATACTTGTAATACTACAGATTCTATCTTATGAAAATTATTAAGGATTGGAGCTAATTACTAAGCAAAAGTGAATAAAATTATTTTTAGGACCTCAATATACATAAAGTAGCATTATAAGTTCCACTAGGTTGAAGATGCTGTAATAGTACATTTTTTAAGTATTTGCATTGTACATTTAAGCTTATAATCGATGTTTATCTACATTCTATCATTTAGGGCTTATAATAACCTAAGATAAAGGCAAGGTCATATCACAAGATGAGGAAACCAAAACTTACAGAAGTTACTTAACTTGCCAATGTTCATCACAGTAACAAGCTAGAGAACTGAGCAAGCACCCATTACTTTCCACTCCAGATATAGTGAGTGACCTTCCTGTCATGGGAGATTAAAAAAAAAAAGAAACAAGCAAAAAATTATCAACCCAAGACAGAAATGGCACCTAGTACTGCAAGGAAATGGGAGATTATTATACATAGTGGAATTAGCTCAGCTTTTGTTTATCTTCCTTTCTATTATGTGACCATTGAAATGCTCCTGAGCTTTAATTGGTTGCCCTGGATATCAACTCATTTCCATTATAACAACCTTGAAAAAATAATCCTCAGCATCATTTATATAAGAATAATTAGAGTCTATTGTTACTTAATCTTAGATCCTTTGGACCATTTATCCACATTTGACCTCGGTATTTTTCTAGGACCAGCATGTGAATAGAAGATGATCTTTTAAAATAAATGAACTGAGGAAGTGAAATTTCTCCTTTTACCTACCCAAACAGTAAATCATCAAGATGTTAATGGGTGGGACTTCCTTGGTGGTCCAGGGGCTAAGACTTCATGCTCCCAAAGCAGGAGGCTTGAGTTCGATCCCTTTTCAGGGAGCTAAGATCCCACGTGCTATAACTTAGAGTTCACTTGCCACAACTAAAGATCTCACATGCCTCCACTAAGACCCAGCCAAATAAATACGTACGTTTTTCAAAGATGTTAATGGGCAAGTAATGTCATGTGAATCTTGAATAAATGTCTTAAGCATGTTGTTGTTGCCATTCAATCAATCACTCAGTCATGTCTGGCTCTGAGACCCCATAGAATGCAGCACGCCGGGCTTCCCTGTCTTTCACTATCTCCTGGAGTTTGTTCAAACTCATGTCCATCAAATTGGTGATGCCGTCCAACGATCTCTTTCTCTGTCTCCCCCTTCTCCTCCAGCTATCAATCTTTCCCAACATCAGGGTCTTTTCCAGTGAGTTGGCTCTTCACATCAGGTGGCCAAAGTAATAGAACTTCAGTTGCAGCATCAGTCCTTCCAATGAATATTCAAGGTTGATTTCCTTTAGGACTGACTTGTTTGATCTCCTTGCCATCCAAGGGACTCTCAAGAGTCTTCTCCAGCACCACAGTTCAGAAGCCTTAGTTCTTCAGTGCTCAGCCTTCTTTATGGTCCAACTCTCACATCCATACATGACTACTGGAAAAACCATAGCTTTGACTAGACAGACCTTTGTCAGCAAAGTGATGTCTCTGCTTGTCAATACACTATCTAGGTTTGCCATGGTTTTACTTTCAAGGAGCCAGAGTCTTAATTTCAGGACTGCAGTCACCATCTGCAGTGATTTTGGAGCCCAAAAAAAAAGTCTGTTTCCATTTTTTCCCCATCTATTCATCATGAAGTGATGGAACCGGATGCCATGATCTTAAGCACATGGGTTGTTTTTTGTTTGTTTGTTTGTTTAATCACTGGATATATTTTTTTCCATCTAGAATTAAGCTCAAAACAATCCTTTGGCCAATTAATACACAGAGCCTTGTACAAGCTCATCAGAAATTCAGGCTTTATCTGTCAAATCACTCAAAAACTCTATGTGTCTCAGTTTTTTTTCATTTATAAATAGAGTAAATNGTATCTAAGTTGAAATTTTTTTGTGAAAGTTAACTGAGCTCTTATACATGAAATTGCTTAGCCATAGCACAAAAAAAAAAAAAGAAAAAAAATTGATCCTAAACATGATGTGTAGCTAATCTGTTTTTGTTTTTGTTTTTTGCTGGGAAAATTAAGGATTGGTTCCAAAATTCTAGCCAATTTTCTCTATCAGTCTTTTCAAACTGCATTACGATCATACTCAGTATATATTTCCTGTCCCTAATCTGTTTTTCTGTATCTATGAATGTTTTAAATAGCTTCTGCATCCCTCCCTTGATGTTGCGAGTACTCCCAGGTATACCATGTCATTGTTCAAAGTCTGAGAGACTCTCTTCACCTCTATCCTGAACACTTTTTGTTGGTGGATGCTGTTCCCAGCATACTTGCCATGGCAGGTTTTATACAGATCTGATGATCTGCCTGAACTAAAACACACTGTATGTTCCAGTGTATCAGATTCAAAAGAGGTCAAACTGATTGAGAAAATGGTAGAGTGAAAAAAACTAGGTGAGAAAATTAATTTTTTAAAACTATGCAGGAGACCCAGGTTCGATCCCTGGGTCGGGAAGATCCCCTGGAGAAGGAAATGGCAGCCCACTCCAGTACTCTTGCCTGGAGAATCTCATGGAGGAGCCTGGTAGGCTACAGTCCATGGGGTCACAGAGTCGGACATGACTGCGACTTCATTTCACTTCACTTCACTTCAAAGTTTAACCTCAAGTCAAATTCTTGGACCACAAAAATCTTGGACATTGATTAAGTTCATTCCTCCCTATTCCAGGTCCCTAGGACTTTACACACCTACACTGAATTATCCCAGAAAGAGAGAGGGTGGTTAGTGCCTTCCTGTGTAAAATGCATTTCTGGAGGAACTTAAAGTCTGATGAGAGTGATAGAACCTTGAGAATGATTCCATTTTCACATCTTCCTAAATGTGAACACTGTTGAATCATTTCACCCCAACCTATCCAACCACAACCCCAACTTTCACTGGACATGCTATACTCCCACACTTCAAGATAGGAATCCACAGGAGACCACAGACGATTCTTAGGACCATGGGATTATAAGATTTTATGTTCTTTTATGTAACTGCATCTGCGGAATAAATTATCAATGATGTGAATTAAAGAACTCTTCCTTAAGGCCTCCCTGAAGTTTAAAACCCAGGGTTCGTATGGAGAAAATAACATGAGGAAGAAACGGTAGTCGATACTGTAATCTGCTTAGCAGATTCTCCTCAGGACTGAGGTCCTGATTCCCCCAGGATCAAGAAGACACAGCTACTTATGACAGACCACTGAGCCCCTCTTTGGGAATTGTCTTTAGCCGAGGGGAATCACCTCACCCAAAGTTCTGCCCCTCCCCAGGATGAGCATGCATTCAGTACCCAGTGTAGGGTCCAGCCTCCTTGCCTTGATTCAGGATGGTTCTGCAGGGCAATCCCAGGGCAGTTCTCTGTAAGACAGGCTGAAACTTCATTTGCAAATTCTCGGTAGCTCAAACTCTCCCTTTCCCCACTGTTTCCTCCTTCGCTCCCTTACAGATATCAAACTGATAGGTCTCCTGCATGCAAATCTCCATCCAGACTCTGCCTCCCAGGGAACCTGACCCAAGACAGAGACAGAGACTGTATCTCTCCCAGGCCTTGTGTGTCTGTTGCAATTACTTAATTCTGCCAGTGTTAATGCAAAAGCAGCCACTAACACTAATGAAAATAAATGGTCAAGGCACTATTCCAATAACACTTTATTTACCTAAAAATAGGTAATGGGCCGGATTTGGCCTTCAGGTCATAATTTGCTGATCCCTCCCTTATATTTCCCAGAAATTAATACTTATTAAATCTACATTGATAGATTTAACTGATCATTAAATCTACAATGATCAACTTAATCTTATGGTTTACTCTTTACTCACCTAAAAATTATTTGGCCTAGAATTTGTTTTTTGGTTTATTAATGAGGGAAAAGGAGTACATCAAGGCTGTATATTGTCACCCTGCTTATTTAACTTATATGCAGAGTACATCATGAGAAACACTGGGCTGGAAGAAGCACAAGCTGGAATCAAGATTGCCGGGAGAAATATCAATAACCTCAGATATGCAGATGACACCACCCTTATGGCAGAAAGCGAAGAGGAACTAAAAGCCTCTTGATGAAAGTGAAAGAGGAGAGTGAAAATGTTGGCTTAAAGCTCAACATTCAGAAAAGGAAGATCATGGCATTTGGTCCCATCACTTCATGGGAAATAGATGGGGAAAGAGTAGAAACAGTATCAGACTTTATTTTTTGAGGCTCCAAAATCACTGCAGATGGTGACTGCAGCCATGAAATTAAAAGACGCTTACTCCTTGGAAGAAAAGTTATGACCAACCTAGATAGCATATTCAAAAGCAGAGACATTACTTTGCTGACTAAGGTCCGTCTAGTCAAGGCTATGGTTTTTCCTCTGGTCATGTACGGATGTGAGAGTTGGACTGTGAAGAAGACTGAGTGCTGAAGAATTGATGCATTTGAACTGTGGTGTTGGAGAAGACTCTTGAGAGTCCCTTGGACTGCAAGGAGATCCAACCAGTCCATTCTGAAGGAGATCAGCCCTGGGATTTCTTTGGAAGGAACGATGCTAAAGCTGAAACTCCAGTACTTTGGATACCTCATGCAAAGAACTGACTCATTGGAAAAGACTCTGATGCTGGGAGAGATTGGGGGCAGGAGGAGAAGGGGACGACCGAGGATGAGATGGCTGGATGGCATCACGGACTCGATGGACATGAGTCTGAGTGAACTCTGGGAGTTGGTGATGGACAGGGAGGCCTGGCATGCTGCGATTCATGGGGTTGCAAAGAGTCGGACATGATTGAGCGACTGAACTGAACTGAACTGAATGAGGAATCTCCAAAGGATGAGTTGAAAAGCCTTGCAAAAGTTGAGCTAGGTTATATCTATTATTCCTATTTAATTAACCAGCCCTATAAACTTATTAGAAGAAAAATAAAAACTTCTGTGATCTAAATTTATATGTCATTGCTTCTCGATAGAAAGCTCATGTTCCAGAAAGACTGGATACTAGAAACTAATTCTACTTGGAACCCCTTTTTCAAAACTCAGGTCAAATATCACTTGCAATACAAGTCTTTCACAAGTTTCAGGAATGTTGAAGCGTTATTTTTTTTTTCCATCTTTCTATCTCTCAATGTTTTGCACACTGTATGGTACTCATGAAAAAATCAAAAGAAAAGTGACTGAATGTTACTCCACAGAGAATAAGGTTTACATGAGTTGTTACTCAGTATATTGCCCTGTTTCAAAGACTTTGTAAGTTCTTTTTCATTCAAGAATGTTCCATGGTACTAGAACCTTACCAAGAAAGTTTTATAATGTCCATAGACTGGTCAAGATTTCATTAAAACAATAGTCTTTTTCCAGAGAATCCCATTAGTGCAGAATAAACACCGGCTGGAAACTTAGGCGATCTGAGTTCTAGTCTCAGCTAGATTATTTGGCTGGATGACTCTGAATAAGCTTTGCTTTGGGCCTCAGTTTCCTCATATGTGAAATAAATTAATGGGACTAGATGCACCCTAGAGTAACTTCTGTGTGCTAAACAATGCTGCCTAAAAAGGCCAGGCATTTATCTCCAACCCAGTGGTCTCTACTCATCATTGTCCTTGCCTGAAATCCCAGAAGAACAGGAACACTAGGGGCTGGACCCTTCCTCCCTCCTCCAGAGTTCCAGCACTCCTTTTCATCTCAAAAATTTCACCTGGAAATTATTTCTTGCCATTTCAATATAAAGGGCACATACAGAGAAGTTGGGGACTCAGAACATTTGTGCAAATTCTCTATGATATTAGAGACTTGTTCTAGGAATGATGAGTCTTCCAGCAAGAGTCTTGGGTAACAAAGTGCCCCTTAATCCCTTTGGTGAATCTCCCCAGCATAGCTGTGCCACACCTGCAGGGACAGAGGTTAATTGTCACAGAATCAAAAGAAGAAATTGTGTCAATTCCTCATGAGTCATAGGGATACCTGAGAAGAGAGTTGTTGCAGACAAGCAGAGAAGCTAAAAAAAATGCCTAAGCAAAAGAGAAACATAGGAAGTATTAACTGGAGAATACAGAAGTCTTAATGGAGAGATGACTTATACCCATGTGCCTTTTTTTAGGGAAGGCAGATTGAAACTCCACAGAGCTTCAATTTTCCTCTAAATGCTTGTGATTTCAGACACTCCCTGGGGTCCAAGCTCCCTCTGGAGAATTCTTAGCAGGGAGGAAGTTCTGCCACACCTGCTGCAGAAAGAGATAGCTTTTGTACAGGGACAGACTAGGATATCCCAGTGACAATGGGAATGAAAATGACGCCATTCATTTGAAAGAGTGGGCTTAGCCAGAGAGGGAGCAGTCTTAGTGAGAGGTTTCTAAGCTTTACATGTTCCACAGGTTTCACCGTCCACAGCAGTTGTCAAGGCAACAGAGTGAGGTCACAACCAAAGAACAAATAGCATCAGCCTCAGTGAGTGTCACCGCCTTTACCTGCCAACTACAGGCACAAATAGTACCCTCTCTTGTCTGGCAACAGCATCCTAGACCTACTCCCAGATTCACAGACCACAGAATGCAGGGAAAGAGAGACAGACACTCTATTGCAATAATCCTATAAAGAAGCCGCAACTGTCTAAGGATCTCTCAAGTATAGCAACCTTTAAAAATATGTTATTTTTAACCATTCTGGCAATTTAGAGTTTCACACCATGGGAAGAAAGTCTTCTGTTTTGAAAAATAACCAGCCAAGGAACCTCAGAAAATAGAGCCAGCTTTTCCCCACCCCTGCCCCAGAACCAGACATATTACTCTAAATGCTTTCCTTATTCATAATTTCAGAGGACAACATGAACAGTCAAATTAAAATGGGCCCAGTAGCTCCAGGACATAAAGAACACAGACAACCTCAAGGACATCAGACTGTGCACAAGAAAGAAGTAAATATTCAAATTGTGGTGAGTCCCGTGCAGCTAACCCTCAAGTGAAGCGATAGGCTTCCTCTCAGCTCCATCCCAGCCCAGTTATAAGATACACCCCAACAGTGATCTTTCTAAGTGGGAAAAAAGCTAGGAAAACTATAATGAATTATATATTGAAATTAACTGATTCGCTCTAAATTTACCTATTTGCTCTAGAAATAAACTAGAAAAGCCATAAAAATGTATAAGTATGTATTTATCCTGGTTCCAATGATAAAGGCCACTTGGTGGCTTACCCAGATAGGCCAAGACTGGCTGCCTCTGTCTGCTAATGCGTTATCCTCACACTGTGCACATCATTTTTTAAAAACACCAGTGACACACTGTCCAAAATTGAGTTATTTTTATACCTGTCTTATTTCTTCATTAGATGGGATGGACCTGGATATTATCATACTAAGTGAAGCAAGTCAGACAGAGAAGGACAAATATCAATATAATAGCACTTATATACAAAATCTAAAAACAAAATGATACAAATGAATTTATTTACAAAACAGAAATAGGCTCACAGATTTAGAGAATGAATTTATGGTTACCAGGAGAGAAGGAAGATAGGAAAGATAGATTGGGAATTTGGGATTAACATGTATGCATTGCTATATTTTAAAATTGATAACCATCAAGGACCTACTGTATAGCATAGGGAACTCTCAATATTCTGTAATAATCTAAATGGGAAAAAAATGAAAAAGAATATACCCATTCATATGTATAACTGGATCAGTTTGCTGTACACCCAAAACTAACACAACACTGTTAATAAACTACACTCCAATATAAATAAATAAAAACTTTTTTAAAAAAAGGATTTGAACTGCATTGGCACCAGGGCCAGGTCATATACGAATACTAAAAAGAAAAGTTCCAGATGACACAGCTCATTAGAACAAATCAGAGGGAGAGATATTTTGAAATCTCTTTGATTTATGACCTACTGTAAGATATGGAGACATAATTTATGATCAATATGTATGCCTGCTAGCATCTTGCTAGAGTCACTGGTCCAATCCAATGGACATACTCTCTGTGTTCTTTCTATTGGTGTGTGTGTTAGCTGCTCAGTCATGTCCAACTTTTTGTGACTGCATAGACTGTAGCCTGCCAGGCTCCTTTGTCGGTGGGATTTTCCAGGCAAGGGTAGTGGAGTGGGTTGCCATTTCTTTCTCCAGGGGATCTTCCTGACCCAGGGATGAAACCCGGGCCTCCTGCATTGCAGGTGGATGCTTTACCATCTGATCTACTAGGGAAGCCCAACTTGGGCTGGTACAGGTTCTATTGGTACTGGCAATGAATCTAGATGTGGTAACTAACATCCCTGAAAAAGGCACTGATTACTCCAGTGCTTGGGGACCTGACCTAGAGATAGGAGTTTTCAGGGAGAAGGCAAGTTGGTATGAAGAAGATAGACTATAACAAGCTTCCCTCCACAATTTTCATCTGCAATTCCTTACAATAGCATCCTTCTATCTTCACCTTCCTTAAAGAATCATGCAGAATTATTTTCAGGCCGTCTGGATGCTCACTATAAAACTTCCTCAACTTATTTCTTCTAATGCTGATACAAATGGACTGCCAATAAAGATTAAAACTAATCTAGATTGCTATATAATCAATCAAACTTTATATACCTTGAAAGTGAAACTGAAGTCATTCAGTCGTGTCCGACTCTTTGCTACCCCACGGACTGTAGCCTACCACGCTCCTCCGTCCTTGGGATTTTCCAGGCAAGAGTACTGGTGAAGTTGCCATTTCCTCACCAGAGGATCCTCCCAACCCAGGGATCGAACCTGGGTCTCCTGCAATGTAAGCAGACACTTTACTGTAAGCCACCAGGGAAGTTCTGTACCTTATGTTATACTAAAAGATATGGGAAATATAAATTAGGAAGTATAAGACATTAAATATTTTGTGCATATAAAGTATAAAAATTTTATGTGAATAAAATATAAAATAGGAGTGCTCTTGTTTTAAGAAGTTTCTTCTTTTGGTGGGGGCAGGGGAAAGATCCTCTTTCCCTAGAAATTTATTGATCAATCATATGTCTCTCCTTCCACTCAAATACAGGAATTTGAAGAGAAAAAGTGAGTTGGTAGAAAAGATAGACTCTAACAAGCTTCCCTCCATGATTTTCATTTGCAGTCTCTACAGCAGCATCCTTCTATATTCACCTTCGTTAAAGAACCGTACAGAATTCCATGTACCTTCTCAGCTCCAGTATTTTGAATATAGCTCCCAATGCCTGCATCATTATCACTACATTATCCCAGCTTCCCACTCAAAGGGGCTTCCTGATAGCTCACTTGGTAAAGAATCAACTTGCAACGCAGGAGACCTGAGTTCAATCCCTGGGTCAGGAAGAGCTCCTGGAGAAGGAAAAGGCTACCCACTCCAGTGTTCTGGCCTGGAGAAATACATGGACTGTATAGTCCATGGGGTCACAAAGATTAGGACACGACTAAGTGACTTTCACTTCACTTCACTTCCCCTTCAAAATCACTCATACCAAGCATCACTTGACATTACAAAGCTCTATCTTGCTGATAAATCTCAGTTTAAATATTCGTTTTTCCAGGAGCCTTTCCTCAAGACCCTAGACTAGATGAAATTCCCCTAAAATGTGTTATGATAGCACCCTATATTCCCTCTAGCATAATACTCATCACAGTTCAGTTCATTCACTGTCATGTCCAACTCTTTGTGACCCCATGGACTGCAGCACACCAAGCTTCCCTGTCCATCACCAATTCCAGGAGCTTGCTTAAACTCATGTCATCGAGTTTGGTGATGTCATCCAAACATCTCATCCTCTGTCATCCCCTTCTGCTCCTGCCTTCAATCTTGCCCAGTATCAGGGTCTTTTTCAGTGAGTCAGTTCTTTGAATCAGGTGGCCAAAGTATTGGACTTTCAGTTTCAGCATATTCATTCATTCATTCATTCATCCCAATGAATATTCAGGACTGATTTCATTTAGGATTGACTAATTTGATCTCCTTGCAGTCAAAGGGACTCTCAAGAGTCTTCTCCAGCACCAAGTTCAAAAGCACCAATTCTTTGGTGCTCAGCTTTCTTTATGGTCCAACTCTTCCATCCATATATGACTACTGGAAAAACCATACCTTTCACTACAAGGACCTTTGTTCTCAAAGTAATGTCTTTGCTTTTGAATATGCTGTCTAGCTTCGTCATAGCTTTTCTTCCAAGGAGCAAGCGTCTTTTAATTCCATGGCTGCAGTCACCATCTGCAGTGATTTTGGAGCTCAAAAAAATAAAGTCTTCACTATTTCCATTGTTTTCCCATCTATTTCCCATGAAATGATGGGACCAGATGCCATGATAATAGTTTTCTTAATGTTTAGTTTTAAGTCAGCTTTTTCACTCTCTCTTTCACTTTCATCAAGAGGCTCTCTAGTTCTTCTTCACTTTCTGCGAAAGGGTGGTGTCCTCTGTATATCTGAGGTTATTGATATTTTTCCCAACAACCTTGATTCCAACTTGTGCATCATCCAGCCCAGCATTACACATGATGTACTCTGCATGTAAGTTAAATAAGCAGGGTGACAATATACAGTCTTGAAGTACTCCTTTCCCAATTCGCAACCAGTCTGTTGTTCCATGTCCAATTCTAACTGGTGCTTCTTGACCTGCATACAGCTTTCTCAGGAGGCAGGTAAAGTGGTCTGGTATTCCCATTTCTTTAAAAATTTCCCAAAGTTTGTGGTAATTCACAGGGTCAAAGGCTTTGGCATAGTCAATAAAGCACAATTAGATGTTTTTCTGGAACTTTCTTGCTTTTTCAATGATCCAACAGATGCTGGCAATTTGATCTCTGGTTCCTCTGCTTTTTCTAAATCCAGTTTGAACATATGGAATTTCACAGTTCATGTACTGTTGAAGCCTGGCTTGGAGAATTTTGACTGTTACTTTGCTAGCTCAGAATTTGTGGGATGAGTGCAATTGTATGGTAGTTTGAGTATTCTTTGGCATTGCCTTTCTTTGGGATTGGAATGAAAATTGACCTTTTCCAGTCCTGTGGCCACTGCTGAATTTTCCAAATTTGCTGGCATATTGAGTGCAGCACTTTCACAGCATCATCTTTTAGGATTTGAAAGAGCTCAACTGGAATTCCATCACCTCCACTAGCTTTGTTCATACTGATGCTTCCTAAGGCCCACTTGACTTCACATTCCAGGAAGTCTGGCTCTAGGTGAATGATCACACCACTGTGGTTACTAGGTCATTAAGTTCTTTTTTGTATAGCACTTCTGTGTATTCTTGCCATCTTTCTTAATATTTTCTGCTTCTGTTAGGTCCATATACCATTTCTGTCCTTTATCGAGCCAATCTTTGCATGAAGTGTTCCCTTGGTATCTCTAATTTTCTTGAAGAGATCTCTAGTCTCTTCCATTCTATTGTTTCCCTCTATTTCTTTGCATTGATCACTGAGGAAGGCTTTCTTATCTCTCCTTGTTATTCTTTGGAGCTCTGCATTCAAATGGGTATAGCTTTCCTTTTCTCCTTTGCCTTTAGCTTCTCTTCTTTTCTCGGCTATTAGTAAGGCCTCCTCAGACAACCATTTTGCCTTTTTGCATTATTTTCTCTTGGGGATGGTCTTGATCACTGCTTCCTGTACAATGTTACAAACCTCCATCCATAGTTCTTCAGGCACTCTGTCTATCAGATCTAACCCCTTGAATCTATTTGTCACTTTCACTGTATAATCATAAGGGATTTGATTTAGGTCATACCTAAATGGTCTAGTGGTTTTCCCTACTTTCTTCAATTTAAGTCTGAATTTTGCAATAAGGATTTCAGGATCTGAGCCACAGTCAGCTCCCAGTCTTGTTTTTGCTGACTATGTAGAGCTTCTCCATCTTTGGGTGCAAAGAATATAATCAGTCTGATTTCAGTATTGACCATCTGGTGATGTCCATGTGTAGAGTCTTCTCTTGTGTTGTTAAAAGAGAGTGTTTGCTATAACCAGTGCATTCTATTGGCAAGACTCTGTTAGCCTTTGCCCTGCTTCATTTTGTACTCCAAGGCCAAATTTTCCTGTTATTCCAGGTATTTGTTGACTTCCTACTTTAGCATTCCAGTCCCCTATAATGAAAAGGACATCTCTTTGGTTATCAAATAAGGTGGTGGAGTAAAAGGATGTGCGCTCAACTTCTCCTGTGAGAACTCTAAAATTACAACTCACTGCTGAGCAATCTCTGGAGATATTGGATCCCAACCAAAAAAGATACCCCACATCTAATGGCAAAGGAGAAGCCCCAGCAAGATGGTAGGAGAGGCGAAATCACATTTAGAATCAAACCCCATACCCACCAGAGATGCTTGGAGGGCTCAAACAAAACGTGTGCACAACAGGAGACCCCACAGAGACTAAGCCAGACCTGCCTTTGAGTGTTTGAGTGTCTCCTACAGAGGTACAGGTCAGCAGTGGCCTGCCACAGGGCCAGGGGCTCTGGGTGCAGCAGACCTGGGTGTGGCATAAGCTCTCTTGGAGGAGGTCGCCATTGGCCCTTCCACAGAGCTGCCAGAACTTACACAGGACTAGGGAAACAGACTCTTAGAGGGCACAAACTAAACCTTGTGCATACAAGGACCCAGGAGAAAGGTGCAGTGACCCCGAAAGAGACTGACAGGGACTTGCCTGTGAGTGTCCAGGATTCTCCAGTGGAGGCGGGGGTGGTGGCGGTGGCCTGCTGCAGGGCAGGGGCACTGACTGCAGCAGTGCATACATGAGACTTTTTGAAGGAGGTGGCTATTAATATTAACTTCATTACCTCTGCCATAGTTCAGTTTCAGGTCAAACAACAGGGAGGGAACACAGCCGCACCCATCAACAGAAAATTGGATTAAACATTTATTGAGCATGGCCCTGCCCATCAGAACAAGACCTGGTTTCCCCCTCAGTCAGTGTCTCCCATCAGGAAGCTTCCATAAGCCTCTTATCCTTTTCCCTCAGAGGTCAGACAGAATGAAAACAACAATCACAGAAAACTAATCAAACTGATCATCACATTCAGCTAGAATTACTTGCTTGATAGTTTATTGTGTCAGCTAGACTGTAAGTCTTCTAAGAAAGGGGACCATGTCTGTCTTCGTCACACCAATCCAATAGACATACCATCTGTGTTCTCTGGCACAGCTTATAAATCCAGACATAACCACAGTCGTTTATCTGTCTGAGAACATTCCTAGTTATCTGTTAGGTAAGAAGTTAGGCTTGATCTAAAAGGGGTGACCTAGCCAAAAATGATAAAAGTTTATCTCTAAACCCCACCCCAAAATGCCTCTATGCTGCCCAGAAGAGCTCACAGATACACTGCAAAATAACCACAGAGCCTTTTTCAACTCCAGCGTATGTACCCTTGAGGCACAGCTGTGTCCTCAAGTGACCTTAGGCAGCCAGGAGCCTATTAAGGGTTCATAAATATTCTACACATACATACATCTGATTATAACAGATTGAATTATGAGAAAGACATGCGCAGTACAGCGTGTTGTTATGTAACTTGCAACTGTCTATCAAAACTGTCAGTCCACGCCTGTCTAGATGAATACATAAAAGTTCTGTCTTGAAAAACCCCCTACTTCATCATATCGGTGCCAGTGCCTCTCGTGGCTCGGCCCACCTCTCCCTTGAGGTGTTCCTTCTGTTCTTTCTTCAATAAACTTGTTTTTGCCACAGGTAAGACCTCAGATTCTTCTTTGTGTCCTTACCAAAAACCGAAGCCCACGAGGAAGGGTCCTCTTTGACTCTCCTTATATGGTAACGTTATCCTGCTCTTAGAGGGCTAACTCAGAGTTCTGATTTTGGGGGAAGAAGACAGGTTGCTTAAAGGAGGATTTTGTGCATTACAGGGACCTGCAGAGTTCCAAGCAAGTAGGAAGTGTTTGGTACATATTTACTACAGAATAAAAATCAATGTAGTTAAGAATAAATCAAAGAATGAAATTATTACAAAATGTTCAGTGCTTATCAGAGAAGTGACTATAAATGCAGTAACAGTGAATGAAAAGTGCTCAGTCATCTAATGTTGTTCTTGATTTAGCTTAGTTCAGTGTCTGGAGACAAGAGTTGACTGCTTTTTGTGAGTTGAACATCCTTCCCTCAAAAAAGTGCCCCCCCCTTTTTTTTTTTTTGCTTAAGAAGTATTTCTTCTTTCAAACTTGAAACTTCTATTTTGTATTGGGGTATAGCTGATTAACAATGTTGTGACAGTTTCACATGAATAATGAAGGGAATCAGCCATACATATACACATATCCATTCTCTCCTAAACCACCCTCCCATCCAGGCTGGCACATCACATTGAATAGAGTTCCATGTGTCATACAGTAGGTCCTTGTTGGTTTTCCATTTCAAATACAGCAGTGTGTACATGTCCTTCCCAAACTCCCTAACTATCCGTTTACCCTGGCATCATAAGTTTATTCTCTAAGTCTGTGAGTCTGTTTCTGTTTTGCAAGTAAGTTCATTTGTATCATTTCTTTTTAGATTCTACATATAAAGGATGTCATATGATATTTCTCCTCTGTCTAACTTACTTCACTTAGTATGACACTCTCTAAGTCTATCCATGTTGCTGCAAATGGCATTATTCCATTCTTTTTAATGGCTGAGGAATATCCCATTGTATATATGTACCACATCTTCATACGAACATTTAGGTTGCTTCCATGTCTATACTATTGTATACAATGGTCCGATGAACACTGGGGTGCATGCATCCTTTCAGGTCATGTTTCTCTCTGGACATATGCCCAGGAGTGGGATTTCAGGGTCATATGTGAGCTCTGCTTTTAGTTTTTTAAGGAATCTCTATACTGTTTTGCATAGTGGCAGCACTAATTTACATTCCCAGCAACAGTATAGGAGGGCTCCCTTCTCTACATACCCTCTCTATCACTTGTTGTTTGTTGATTTTTTGATGACAGCCATTCTGACTGATCCACCCATTTTTAAAAAACTCTCCCTGTTGCTTGTAACGGAGACTAATCCATTCCTAAGTCCATTCCTACGTCCATTCCTACATCCACCAGATAGTGGACCACCTCAAACTCCCTACTGTCTCTCTCTGGAATGTGCAATGCAAGGCAGAAGATAAAAACCAATTTAATGATGTGTCTTCATTTGATCAATAACCCAAGCTCCATAGGTTTCTTTCTAGAAAACAGGCTAAAATGAAAAGAAGAAGTGAAAGACAAAACCTGATCACAACTGTAAATTAAGAGAAGTTGGATGTTCTTCACTTGGAAGCCTTTTTGGTTGAAGTTATGAGGAGGAGAAATGGTCATCACCCAGTGAATCACAGGTTCCCCTGCAACTGCTGTTTAAATGCTTTTGTCTGTGGTACAGGAGCCCCTATTCCAGCTTCTCATCCTATTCGCCTAAATTGACCCCAACCACTGATGTGATAACTACTGATTGGTATTCAGAGTTCCCAATTTCAATACATTATTCATTTCACAATAATTTGTTGAGTTTCTATGATGTACTAGATACATGGGGTTCCGAGGTAAACAGAATAAACCATGGCTGTTGTCTTCATGAAATTTATAATCTAGTGAATGGGAAGGATTAGATCATAAAATAATATTGCAGATCATAAATGCAGAATTACAGATGGTGATGCATATCAGGAAGAAAAGGTATAATGTGTTATGGGAGATTTTAATGAGGAAATGTTTTAAATTAAGGGATGATAGAAAGCTTCTCTAAGGAACCAGGAACCTAGGGAGTGGATGGATTCAGCCAGGAAAAGATAAGGGACATCATGCTCCAAGCTGAGGGAAAAGCTTATAGGAAAGCTCTGAAGTGGGAGAGAATTTAGCTCATTTGAAGACACGGTAGAAAAACCAATGCAGACACAACATTTTGGGAGAAGGTGCAGGAAAAGCTTGAGGGGTAAGCAGAGGCCTGATCTCATTAGGCTTTTCCAGTGTGCCATGTACAGTTGTTCAGTTGTGTCTGATTCTTTGGCACCCTATGGACTGTAGCCCACCAGGCTCCTCTGTCCAAGGGATTCTCCAGGCCAGAATACTGGAGTGGGTAGCCATTCCCTTCTCCTGGGGATCTTCTTGACCCAGGGATTGAATTCAGGTCTCCTGCATTGCAGGCAGATTCTTTACCGACTGAGCCACCAGAGAAATCCACGTAAGGCTTTGTAGGCAATGTTAAAGATGTGGGTTTTCTCCATGAGAATATTTTGGCAGTGGATTGAGGTGATCTTAAGACTACTGCAGCTTTGGAGGAGAACAGACTGGAGGAAGTGGGGCAGAGAGGATGCAAGGAGTTCAGACTGGATGCCACCAGGGTGGCAGGCCCAGAAGGAAAAAGAAGTGGACAGATTTGAAGCTCAAATTGGCAAGACCTCTTTCTCCACTGAACTCCCATGAGTTGCTGGGTCTGCTTAAGCTACACGTGCTCACGTTCAGGCTGACTCTGCCTCAGTGAGAATCAGCTGAGAAGACTGTCAACTCAGCAGACCAAAGCTGTGTCTGCCGCAGTCTGGTTATTTTGGTCACACAGACATGGCCTTATAACAGTCTCATCCTATCTATAGACTCAGTGTCAAATCTGGTTTCCGTTGAGCTAGATTTTTTCATCCTACTCAGCTTTGTGAGGGAAATTCCTCTCTTCAGGAACAACACAGAGAGAGAACCTGGACATAGAGCTATAAAATTGGAGGTGGAGGGACCTGATACAAGGTATCATTTTTTAGAACAACAATTTTATGCTTTAGATTCTAATTAATTTGTGGATCTCTCTTCCCCACCAAGGGAGTTGGCTGAGATGTTGAAGTTAGCAATTCACCTGCCTCATACAGGCGCCATGTCCATTTCAGAATGTTTTCTGTGGATTTTTCCCACATCATCTATTAATTACCTAATTACATCGTCTAATTATGTGATTCTTCATGTATTTACACTGATTACGTAATTGGGTGCAATTACACTAATTAGGTTAATGATACAGGATAACAGACTACAAATTGCTTTAAAGGGACACTGAGAAGGCTGGTAGGCCAAAAACCCTTTGGTGGTAGGTCAGGATCTGTCTACTAGTAGCTCAGAGCTTTCCTGAGCTTCATCTTCATCCTGACCTTCAGATCTGATCTAGAGAGCAACGTGGAAAATTAGCAATTATTTCCCAAGATCAGAAGACCTGTGTGTGTGTATGCTCAGTACTTCAGGCAAGTCTGATTCTTTGCAATTCCATGGACTGTAGCCCACCAGGCTCCTCTGTCCAAAGAATTTCCCAGGAAAGAATACCTGAGCAGGTAGCCATTTCTTTCTCAAGGGATCTTTCTGACCTAGGGATCAAACTCATGTCTCTTGCATCTTCTGCACTGGCAGATGGATTCTTTACTACTGCACTACCTGGGAAGCCCAGGAGACAAAGCTAAGAAGTAGGCAAAGTTTGCCAGACCCATCCTTGTGGTAGACAGTGTAACACACCTCCTCACAAAGATGTTTATCCCCTAATACCCAGCACCAGTGAATATATTTCCTTCCATGAACACTGCAGACATGATTGAGCGTAATGACCTTTAGATAGGAAGATTATCCTGAATTATCCTGGTGGGCCCAGCCTAATCATATGCATCCACAAAAATGAAGAGATTTTTCCAGCTGGATCAGAGAGATGCAACAATGGAATGCAAAAGAGTCAGTTGGAAAACAGCAACACAAGAAGGACAGCAAGGAGATCCAACCAGTACATCCTAAAGGAAATCAGTCCTGAATGTTCATTGGAAGGACTGATATTTAAGCTGAAGCTCCAATACTTTGGCCATCTGATGCAAAAAACTGACTCGTTGGAAAAGACTCTGATGCTGGGAATGATTAAGGGCAGGAGGAGAAGCAGATGAAAGAGGATGAAATCGTTGGATGGCATCATCGATTCAATGGACATGAATTTGAGCAAACTCAGGGAGATAGTGAAGGACAGCCTGTCGTGCTGCAGTCCATGGGGTCACAAAGAGTCAGACATGACTGAGAGACTGAAAAACAGAAGGCAAGCTTATAAAGCAGGAGCAATAGTATCTAACTCACAGTGTTGTTACAAATATATAATGGAATTATGAATGTTGAGTGCCGAAAACAATGTCTGAGTCAGACAATGTTTATTGGATTTTCTTCTTTCTGAGCCATCAGTGACCAACTTGGGGAAGTAATAAAAGAACAGGAGAACTTTCCTACACAAAAAAAAATCACAATATCCTGAGACAAAATAATATGCAAGTTGATTTATCTCATATTACCTTGAAACTACTAGAAGATCTAAAAGATATTAGGTCATCACCCAAAGGAATCTGGAGAGGGGAAAACACTCAGAAATATTCACTAACCCAGACAGCTGCTTACTATACATGAAAGGGATATGAGCAGCGACAACTAGATGGTGGAGTCATCTCCTTCCATTACTGCCCGATGCTCACTGGTCTTAGAGAAACAAGAGAAAAAGACAGATCAGCATCTGCATTTCTGTCTCTGACTCCTGGTCTTTTTTTAAATAGATGACCATAAGTGGTCCCTGAGAATATGTATGCTGGCAGAGAGAAAGGTGAAAATTATACAGTAATAGAATAATAATAGAAGTTGCCAAGACTTACATAACATTTATTCTCTTGAGAGCAAAGCACTAATCTAGGCATTTTCTGTATATATAAAAAAATTACTTATCTCCCAATAACCCTTTTTGGACCTTGAGTACACTATTCTTATCTGCATTTACAGTTGAGGAAAGTGAAGTACAAAGAAAGCAATTCTCTCAAGGTTATCAGCTATTAGGTGGCAGACCTGGGATTTGCACTTAGTTGGCTGGCACTAGGCACAATGCTGTTAACAGGATGCCATATCCTAATACTAGAGATTGGGGCCCAGCATCACCAGAAGGAGCTTCTCTTGGTGAGTTTTGGCTGAGCTTTTCCAGTTCACATCAGAGCAATTAGAGTCTTCTTCATACTAAGGTGGTCAAAGTCCCAGTGCAACTGGATTGAACTTATTCAGTTCAGTTCAGTTCAGTCGCTCAGTCGTGTCCGACTCTTTGTGACCCCATGAATCGCAGCACGCCAGGCCTCCCTGTCCATCACCAACTCTCGGAAGTCACTCAGACTCACATCCATCGAGTCGGTGATGCCATCCAGCCATCTCATCCTCGGTCGTCCCCTTCTCCTACCCCCAATCCATCCCAGGATCAGAGTACTTTCCAATGAGTCAACTCTTCGCATGAGGTGGCCAAAGTACTGGAGTTTCAGCTTCAGCGTCATTCCCTCCAAAGAAATCCCAGGGCTGATCTCCTTCAGAATGGACTGCTTGGATCTCCTTGCAGTCCAAAGGAGTCTCAAGAGTCTTCTCCAACACCACAGTTCAAAAGCATCAATTCTTTGGCACTCAGCCTTCTTCACAGTCCAACTCTCACATCCATACATGACCACAGGCCTTGACTAGATGGACCTTAGTCAGCAAAGTAATTGATCTTATTAGCTTTCTTTAAATTTTGTCCAGATTAGGGTAAGAACAGCATCATAAGAGTCAGACTGATCTTATTTAGAATTGCAGTCAGTTGTATCCTAACTGTACAGTCTTGGAGAGGTTACTTGACCTGAGTCCTTATTGATGGATAACGATGTCTTAAAGGGCTTTCCTAGTGGCTCAGACAGTAAAGAATCTGCCTGTCGTGAGAAGAGGGATTCAGATTCTCATATATCCTTGTAAAAATTTTATTTAAGTCATTAAGTCCATGGCAACTGGGTTTCATGGTATAACTTGAGGGATGACAAGCAATCTTCTATCTCCTACAAAATGTTAACTTGTGTTGTTATTAACTTCTGCTAATGTCTTATAGCTTCCCTTGTAGCTCAGTTGGTAAAGAATCTGCCTGCAGTGCAGGAGATCCTGGTTTGATCCCTGAGTTAGGAAGATCCCCTGGAGAAGAAAATGGCAACCCACTCCAGTATCCTTGCCTGGAAAATCTGACGGACAGAGGAGACTGGTGGACTGCAGTCCATGGGGTCGCAAAGAGTCGGGCATGATTGGGTGACTAACATTAATGTCTTATCTAAAGTTCATATCTGGGTCAGGATATTAATCCACATTAAAATGGATAGACTTCCAGAGTAGCTGTACCCCATAAACTTAGTTTTTGACACCAAAATGTGAATTAGCAAATAAACACCATTTTTGATGTATTAGTACTTCAAGCAGAAAATGATGACAAAAATACTAAGGTCTATCTATCTTGAAGGGTTATTCTAAGGAACTTATGAAACAGTGCATGTGAAAACAATTAAGTGAAAAGTACTCTTTAGTTTCAATTCCAACAACTCTTATGTGGCACCTCCTGTATGCCAAGAATGTGGAAACAATTGTTACTGAACCAAATAGGTATTCTTTGAGGTCTTTTCTAGGGAATTCATCTAAGAAAAGTGGAGATTAAAATCTTAAAATACAGAATGAGAAGGAACCCATGTGCATATCTCCATCATTTGATATAAACTAATGTTTTGTAATTATCAAGTTTAATTTCATTTCCATCTGACCCACTGAGCCATTTGCTTCTTGGGGCTAAGGCCTTTGTCCTACTTATCTTCTCAGTATATAACAAATTGCTTGACCCACAATAGGTGCTTAGTAAGTAATCAATAGTAAATCAGTGAGTAAATGATTGAACAAAAGAGAATTTCTCACTAGAAAACTAACTGTAATCTTTTTACTCCTCCCAGTTCTCAGACACCAGGACTCAGTGCACCTCTACCCTGGACTCTAAGATTTTTTTCTCATTTCCAGGGTGACTATACAACCCTCACCCACACCTGGCTCTGTTACCACATCTGTCTCAGCCAGAAGACACACTTGTTTCTCCCCTCTGGCAGACTGGCCCTTTGGGCAGCATTCTTACACTTATTCCTGGTGTCAGAGCTCAGATACTGGTGAAATCACTTATCTGCTGCTTCATTAGCTAAGGCTGCTACCTGGATGCTGCACATAACATTACCCCAGTTATTGATCTTGCATTTCAGGACCAGGCAGAATGATTTCACTTTCAACTGACTAATTGTGTAGGGAAAGGGCTTTAAAACAAGAAAGGAAAAATTCATTAAATTCTCTAAGACAAAACTGAGGTCACCCTGCTAAATACAACACCCATACAGATGTGCTATTAAAACAGATGTTCATGCAGACAAGTCTAAACTGTTAACAAGATTGCCATTTCCCTGAGGATGTCTTGTTTTCAAATGACTTCCTAGGTTGTTGAGGGGCTTTGGGGCAGCTAAGGGGATGAGACCCTGGATACATACGAGACAAACAATTCTATTAGTTTCTTCGACTCCTGTGGTTGTCATCACATAGCTGTTGTCCCAAAGAGGAAAATTTAAAGACTATCCAGTTACATTCTATGGGACTTAGACAACTTTAAGGGTAAAAGATTACCTAGGCTAGTTTTTCAGACTATATTCCTTGGAGTTTTAGAGTCCTAAGAAGCTGCTTTAAAGGTTTTGGGGGTGAGGGGATCAAGGGGATCAACAGCAGCAGAGCTTGTGGGTTATTGGTTTTTACCATCTTTCACTCACTGCTTCCACCATGATTTATTTGTTGTATATGAATCATAAGATTATGTTTTTTAAAAATATAATTTCCCTGTTTAAAAATATTTTAAGCTATAGCTTCATGGCAAATAAATGGGGAAAAAGTGGAAACAGTGACAGATTTTATTTTCTTGGGCTCCAAAATCACTGCCAACAGTGACTGCAGCCATAAAATTAAAAGATGATTCCTCCTTGGAAGAAAAGCTATGACAAATCTAAACAGTGTATTAAAAAGCAGAGACATCACTGCCAAAAAACGTCCATATAGTCAAAGCTATGGTATTTCCAGTAGTCATGTATGGACGTGAGAGTTGGACCATAAAGAAGGCTGAGTGTCAAAGAATTGATGCCTTCAGAATCCAGATTGGAAAAGAAGTAAAACCCTCACTGTTGCAGATGACATGATCCTCTATATCAGTCAGTTCAGTTCAGTCACTCAGTCGTGTCTGACTCTTTTCGACCCCATGAATCGCATGAATCGCAGCATGCCAGGCCTCCCTGTCCATCACAATTTCCTGGAGTTTACTCAGACTCACATTCATCAAGTCCGTGATGCCATCCAGCCATCTCATCCTGGGTCATCCCCTTCTCCTCCTGCCCCCAATCTCTCCCAACATCAGAGTCTTTTCCAATGATCCTCTATATAGAAAACCCTAAAGACACCACCATAAAATTACTAGAGCTAATCAATGAATATAGTAAAGTTGGAGGATATAAAATTAACACACAGAAATCCCTTGCATTCCTATATACTAACAATTAGAAAACAGAAAGAGAAATTAAGGAAACAATCCCATTCACCATTGTGTTGAAAAGAATAAAATATATAGAAATAAACCTACCTAAGGAAACAAAAGACCTATATATAGAAAACTATAAAACACTGATGAAAGAAATGAAAGATGACACAACTAGATGGAGAAATATACCATGTTCATGTATCAGAAGATTCAATATAGTGAAAATGAGTAAAATACCCAAAGCAATCTACAGATTCAATGCAATCCCTATCAAGTTACCAGTGGTATTTTTCATAGAACTAGAACAAATAATTTCACAATTTGTATAGAAAAAAAAAAAAAAAAAAAAACCTTGAATAGCCAATGCAATCTTGAGAAAGAAGAATGAACTCTAGGAATCAACCTGCCTGACTTCAGACTATACTACCAAGCTACAGTCATCAAGACTGTATGGTACTGGCACAAAGATAGAAATTTAGATCAATGGAACAAAATAGAAAGCCCAGAGATAAATTCATGCACCTATGGGCACCTTATCTTTGACAAAGGAGGCAATAATATACAATGGAAAAAAAAGACAATCTCTTAACAAGTGGAACTGGGAACACTAGTCAACCATGAGTAAAAGAATGAAAGTAGAACACTTTCAAACACCATACACAAAAATAAACTCAAAATGAATTAAAGATCTAAAAGTAAGACCAGAAACTATAAAGCTCCATGTTTCATCATTTTTTTTTCCTTAATTGAATTATCCTATCAGCAGGTAAATATCTTTTTAAAACAAAAACAAATGATATTTTGATCACCTTTCTACCTGCTGTTACTATCTCTCCTGTCTTCTTTTTTTTTATTTTAAATATATTTATTTATTTTAATTGGAGGCTAATTACTTTACAATATTTGGGAGAATGGCATTGAAACATGTATAATATCATGTATGAAATGAGTCCTCTCTTCTTTTTACAACAAAATCCTTCAAAAGAATAGTTCGTCTTACTCTTCCCACTTCTTTATGCCCCCATGACCTGTGAATCTACTCTAGAAATACTGCTCTTGCCAAAGTCACTGACTTCATGCTTCAACTTTATTAGACAATTCTCAGTCTACTTTGTTTCATCTGTGTGTGTGTGTGTGTGTGTGTGTGTGTGTGTGTGTGTGTTATTCACTCAGTCATGTCCAACTCTTTGCAATCCCATGGTTATTCACTCAGTCATGTCCAACTCTTTGCAACCCCATGGCCTGTAGTCCTCCAGTCTCCTTCATCCATGGAATTCTCCAGACAAGAATACTGGAGTGGGTAGTCACTTCTCCAGGGGATCTTCTCAACCCAGGGATCCTACCCAGGTCTCCTGCACTGCAGGCATATTCTTTACTATCTGAGACACCAGGGAAGTCCTTTGTTTTATCTATTAGTAGCAATTAACACAGTGCAGTATGTTGGGTTTATGGAAACTTTTAACCCACCACACCACATTTTCCTCTTCACTTCTTACCCCACAGACTGTTGTTTTCAGTCCCTTCACAATCCCTACTTCTTCTTCTGGAGCACTAATATTTCAGTGCTCCAAGCCTCACTCCTCAGACATCTTTTTCTTTTCTGTCTACAAACACATAAAAGTAAGCTCACTCAGTCCTATATCAATATTAATATCTCCCTTACGTATCTCTAGCTTCCAAACTCTCCTCTGATCAATAGACTTACATATCTACTTGTCCACTTGATGTCTCTACTTGAATACGTAACTTTGCATCTACACCTTTATACCTCCAAAACTGAACTCTTCATTGCCTTCCTCTTCCAAACATGTTCTTTCTGAAGCTTTCCCCATCACAGGTATCATCAGGTGGCTCAGGCAACAAACCTTGTATCATCCTTGATTTTGTTTCTCCTTCTCTCGCTCTCTTCTGACCACATATAATCCAGTAGTAGTAAATTTCATTGACTTGACCTTCAAAATATATCTTGAAACTAACTACATCTCATTGTCTTCATTGTTACCATTTGGTCCAAACTGTTCTATTTTATTGTTGCAGCAACTTCCAGATCTCTTTTCCACTTTGATTCTTCTGCCTCACATCACTCACTTGATCTAAACCCACCGATGGGTTCCAAATCACAGAGAGAACAACAGACGGGCTTTATTGTGGTCTTCACAGTCCTCCCTGACTGAAGCTACAAATTCATTTCCTCTTTACCCTCTGCAGCCCTCAGTAAGGCTCCAGGGAACATGGTCTGCTGTTATACAGCCCATTAGCTCACTTCCAAAGAAGGCTGACCCTCACTCAGAGGAGGCAAACTCATCATCACAGAGAGCCAAACAAAGGAATAAACATGTCTTCTCTGGGTCTTGACGGAATGCAACAGCTTAATCCTCAGCTTGGTAAATGCCACAGCTCCAACTGTGATCAGCTCAATCTTGAAAGCAGTTTGAATGACTTTAAGGGATGGTTCTGGGCAACTGCCAGCTGGAGGGCCAAGATGTTGCTTGAAAGAGTGACTTTTCTGGGGACTTCCATGATGGTGTGATTAAGACTCCAGGCTTCCACTGCAGGGGGACACACGTTCAATCCCTGGCCAGAGAACTAAGATCCTACAAGTCTTACGGTATGACCAAAAAAATTAAAAATAAAATTTTAAATTAAATAAAAAAGAATGACACTTAGGGAGAGTGATTATCAAGATGCTCTTTCTCTTCATCATCTCTTACATTTTCTTCTACTTTGTGGTTTTACAAAGCACTGTCATACACATTGTTTCACTTACTCCTCATAGCAAGTCTGTGCATTTGAGCCTTTTCCTACAGCTGAGGCTTGCAGAAAGCTGGTCTCATGGTTAGAAAAGGTGATCCTTAGAATGGTTTAGGTTTGGGGGCCATCACAGTTCACCACCTTGTCTTCCAGATCACAGTTTGCCTATTCCCATCTCATCTGGGTCTTTGTGAGCTCAAGCTAACTGACTTGTAGATGCTTCCCAGGCAGCTCAATGGTAAAGAATCCCACCTGCCAATGTAGGAGACATAATTTTGATCCCTGGTCCGAAAAGATCCCACATGCCGTGTGGGAGCAATTAAGCCCATGCACCAGGATTTTGAGCCTGTGCTCTAGAGTTTAAGAACCACAACTACTGAAGCCTTTGTGCCCTAGAGCCCATGCTCCTCAACAACAGAAGACTCTGCAGTGAAAAGCCTGCATACCAGCAACTAGAGAGTAGCCCCCACTCACCAGAACTAGAGAAAAGCCCATGCAGTAACAAAGACCCAGCACAGCCTAAATAAATAAAATTCTTTAGAAACATATTGTTAGCAAAAAACACAACTGACTTGAATGGGGTGGGGAGGAGGGATGGATTGGGGGTTTGAGGTTAGCAGATACAAACTATTATACATAGAATGGATAAACAAGGTCCTGCTATAGAGCATAGGGAACTGTATTCAATATCTTGTGATAAACCTTAATAGAAAATAATATGAAAGAGAAGATACATATATATGTATAACTGAATCACTTTACTATACAGCAGAAATTAACATAATATTATAAATCAACTATACTTCCATAAAATAAATTTTAAAAATAATTTTCTTAAATGGTAGTTAACTTGAACTTGAGCCTCAAGACTCCTCCCACTTGACTTAAGCCATAAGCCACCTAGGATTTTACTGGAGTCCTCAGTCCTGACCCACTAAGACCCCAGTGATGTTGGAGGTTTATCGTATCTACTAACTTTTAAAAATATGAACTGATTATTTTTCAATCCTGAAGATATAGACAACTTTAATGGTGATATTTGTCAATCTGATGATATCATACATCCATGTATTTTCTTCCCAGTTCAGAGCATTCTGATGAAGTTAAGATGTCTGATGCTAAGGGATAGTCTTTGGCCATTAGAACAAATCAAGTTAGCTAACTACACTAATGGAAATAGAATTGTCTTAGTGCTTTATAACAAGTATTGGAGCTAGGAGGCCAAATTCAAGGTCAGACTCAAATTCAGTTCCCTTGAAAAATCTTACTCAAATGGGCTCCTCCATCTTTGGGCATATGTGAATTTTTACCTCCATGTTTCCACTGAAAATCTTCCAGGGAAGAACTCAAGTCTGGCCAATCAATTCAAGTTAATGACTTTGGTATTGAAACTCAGGAATCTAGTTAGCAATCATTAAATTAGAAAACAGTAGCAAAGAATTAGAGTAAATACATGGAGGAACTTGTAACTATCACAGTATAAATTAAAAGAAGCTTTCAATTCCACCAATCTCAAGTTGGCATCTTAAGGATGAAATTGAATTGCACAAGACTTAGTTTGACTTGAACATGAATTATCCACCACACTTCTAAGCAGCTGTTAGTTACTATTATTTATACCAAAAAGTAAAAGAAATTGAGATATCTTACAGAGGTAAGGGGTCTAACACACAGCCACATGGAAGATGGGGAGAGCTTAGAATCAGCACCCCAGCCAACTAATCTGTGGTTATGAAATCAATCTGCCAAATGATGCAAGATGTAATTGAATAAATGCCTATGCAGATGGAATTGTGCATTTAGTAGGCACTCAACAGATTTCATGGAATGAGTGAAAACAAAACACAGAACAAATATAAGTTTTGCTAGGACTCCTAATCACACATGCCATACTCTGGCCTTGTGTTGTGCTGTGCTTAGTCACTCAGTCATGTCCAACTCCTTGCCAACCCATGGACTGTAGCATACCAGGCTCCTCTGTCCATGGGATTCTCCAGGCAGGAATACTGGAGTGGGTTGCCATGCCCTCCTCCAGAGGATCTTCCCAACCCAGAGATCAAATCCAGGTCTCCCACATTGCAGGTGGATTTTTTACCATCTGAGCCACCAGGGAAGCCCTAGAAAAAAGGTTTTAGAATCATCACACACAGGAAAACCTAGAGAAACATGCCCTGTATCTAATGTCAGCTTTGTTCCCCAACCCCCCACCCCACACACAAGATCACATTGCCCATCAATGCAAGCAGATTGCCTTCTGCCCAACTGCTGAGTGATACATGTAAGGGTACTTACATGAGCTTTCCTGATGGAATGCTAAGGGCTGGCTATTGCTATCTCCACAACTAGGAGAAGTAGGAGAAAGTTCACAGATGACCAGGAAAAACACATTTAAATACTTGAAACGTAGGTACTGTAAACATACTGTGTCTTTCTTTATAATGATTAGTTTGGTTTTTGCTATATTTTGATAGATGCCTAAAACTATATGGTTTTTCATATCAGTTATGCAAAAAATAAGTTCCTAGAGGGACAGACAAAAATAATACATTCCATATGAATTTCTCCTGGGGATCTTTGGTGCCAGCACATGCTGCTGCGGCTGCTAAGTGGCTTCAGTCGTGTCCAACTCTGTCATAGACGGCAGCCCACCAGGCTCTGCCGTCCCTGGGATTCTCCAGGCAAAAACACTGGAGTGGGTTACCATTTCCTTCTCTAATGCAGGAAAGTGAAAAGTGAAAGTGAAGTCGTTCAATCGTGTCCGATTCTTCGCAACCGCATGGACTGCAATCTACCAGGCTCCTCCGTCCATGGGATTTTCCGGGCAAGAGTACTGGAGTGGGGTGCCATTGCCTTCTCTGGCCAACACATACTAGATGCCCATAAACACCCTTTGAATTTTTGGTCCATCCAATGACATCATTTTTTAATATTTATTTTTATTTATTTATTTGGCTGTGCAGGGTCTTAGTTGCAGCACTCAGGATTTTGATCTTTGTTGTGGCATGTGGGAGGTTTAGCTGCCCCATGTGACCTCTTAGCTGTAACCTGTGAGATCTAGTTCCCTGAGGAGGGATCAAATACAAGCCCCCTGCATTGGAAACTTGAAGTCTTAGACACTGGACCACCTCGAAAGTCCCCAAATGACATTATTTAACCAAACATTTTGGATATTTTCCCTTGGCCATTTATCTGATAGTATATGAGGTCCTATATTTTGTCCTCTTTTACATAGAGTGATCCCTTGCAACTTCCACCTCATAATGTGGAACCATGGTAATTTCTTCAAGCAGGATTGGGGTGCTTAATCAGTAATAACCTCTTTTGAAGAGCAAATTACCTTACTTCGTGATAGGGTGATCATCATAACCTAAAATAAAAGAAGGTATAGGCCTCTGGAAAACTAAAGAAAGGTCAGTAAAACCATGGGGAGAGGCATTCTGCTTGTTCCTCCCTGACCAGAGACTTCTGGGTCTACCTACTAATCACCTGTGTTCTAGTGAATATTTTATAATGAAAATTTCTCATTAGCCTAATGTGGGAGCCACCTGATCACAAACCAAAAAAAAAAAAAAAAATTAATTTAGAGATTAGCCAGAGGTCTTTTTGTTACTGGGTGCTTTATTGGGAGATTTCTGGGGACCTTTTATATCTGTCTTTATAGTTCCATAATCAAATGAATTGCTGTTGATCATTTCAGAGGTTTTGGGAGTGAACTTGAGGCAAACATCCAGAAGAAGCAAATACAGCATGGGCAGTCTGAGAATGTGAGTGGAGCAAAGGGACTTTTTGCAAAAATCACAGAGGCCTTTTTAGCAGTTATTAAGCATTGCATGCTCTTCTCAAATCTAGTGTAGTGAAGATTAATTTAGTGGGGATTTATCAACTCTTCAAGGAAAGCCAAAATAATTTCAGAAATATGCTGCCTTTAGGACTCTTTCACTAAGTTAGTGTTTCAAGACTGTCCTTCAGGAGAATGGGGAGCAGATGAGGGGTTTAGGATCCCTGCTGAAGGACAAATTGAACCCAGGCACAGATGGCTGAAGTCCACAAAGAGAGCCTGTCTATTTTTAATCAGACAGCTAAGATCCGAGGAGTCTATGACTCTGCTTCTATTTGTGGAAATGGACAGCATCAGAAAAAGGGTGTATGGGACTTTGCTGTCCTGCTCGTGTTACACCCTGACAGTAAAGGGGCTGCCTGGTATGTTTGGGCCCCAGCTCCTTCATCCCCTATTCTGTGATTGTCTTCCCTAACCCTGAGACTTTCTCTCCCCAGACCTCAGCTGCAGAGAAAGGGCTCAATGCCAGAGTCACCGTGAGGAAGCAAGCGAGATAATGCATATAGCAATGCTTTGTAAAACCACAAAGTAGAAGAAAATGTAAGAGATGACAAAGTGGAAGAGCATCTTGATAATTACTCTCCAGAAAAGTCATTCTTTCATGCAACCTCTTGGCCCTCCAACTGGGGGTTGCCCAGAACAATCCCTGAAAGTCATTTGATCGGCCTTCAAAACTGAGCTGGTCACGGTTGTAGCCGTGGCATTTACCAGGCTGAGAATTAAGCTGCCTCATTCTGTCAGGGCCCAGAGGGGACATATTTATTCCTTTGTTTGGCTTTTGATGATGATGAGTGTACGTCCCCTGAGTGAGGGTCAACAGAGCATGTGTGCTAGGGCCTCATCAAAGCACTGTAGAATCAAAGCTGTGTCCAGTCCCAGGAGCAGAAATGGTTGAGACTCTGACCTACTGGGAAAGCTTCCAGCAAAGCTAATGGCGTTGGATCCCTGCGCTTCCTCTGCTCTTCCAATCACAGTTGCCATCTCGGCAGTTCCAACAACCCTGCCTTGTGAAAACTAGCTACCCAGCCCCACTCAGGAGGGACACTCTGAACCCCCACATCAGGCTGCAGTGAAAGTACCTAAGAAAACATTTTAGTTCTGTGTTATCCAAGTACATGCATATAGACACAGTATAGAAATGCACACGTGCTGGTGAACAAGTTCCTGGGCCTCTATTTGCAAATGAAGGAAACTGCCTCTAAAGTCCTTGAGGAAAGGCCTGTTGTAAATACAGAGCATTTTTATTATTGCATCACTGCAAACAGTGTTATCACTTTCTTCTCTTCAATACATCTAACTTCACACAAAGGATAAGGCTATTTGCCAGACTGGATGCCACTGTTGGTGACAGGCTAGGGAAAGAAGCAGGGTTAGATGCAGACTGACAGTTTCGTAAATTTGATTTCTAATTTTATGTATTTATTTCTTTTAAAGAAAAGAGGGAGAGAGGGAATACTCACAGCCATGAAATCATTAAAACCAATTCCCTTTCTCTCTCCCCAACTCTCTCTCTTCCTGAGTATGTGTGTGAAACAATCTTTGCAGCTACAGAGCCATCCGATAGTATTGATCCAGGTGTGGAAATTGGTATTGACTGCTGCTGCTGCTCCATGCACTTCCCCAGCTTTTAAAGATACAGCATATAGGTGATTTCACTTTGTACATGACAGAGCTCTGGAGACCTGGGCTAAAACAAGCTAAATAATACAAATTAAAGATCAGGTTTTGTATCTTGCTCCCCCACTTAAACAAAAGGAAGCCCAAAGAGCTTCCAAAGAGATGGTGATAAAAATGAAAGTTCAATACCACTTTCTAAGGTGAGAAAAGGACAATTTGTGTGTGCTTTGATTTCAGAGTGACTATTGGTAAATGTCTTAATACAGCCTCAATGTTGTTAAAATCCTTAGAGGATCTAGATGCTTAAAGGAAGTGTGGTCTGCCAGTCAGAGGTGCTGAAGTAGTTCTCTTTCACTGCCCTAAAATACTACCACAAATTTAGTGGCATAAAAAACACAAATTTATTATCCTACAGCCATGTAGCTCAGAAATCCAAGAGCAAGTGTCAACAGTCTTGGTTCCTTTCTAGAGGCTCTAAATGAAAGCCTCTCATAACCTTCTGCTTATTCAGGTTGTTGACAGAATTCAGTTCTTTGTGGCTGTAGGACTGAGGTCCCAGCTTGAGAAGCCATATATATTCTTTGTCTCATGGCTCTTTATCATCTCCAAGGTCAACTGGTCAAATCCTTCTGGGGCATCACTGTTTTGTATTTTCTCTTTCATTTTTAAGGACTCATGTGATTAGATTGGGCTGACCAGAAGAATCCAGAATAATTTCCTTTTATCATAGTCCTTCACCTTGATTGGGCCCTGAAAGTCCCTTTTGCCATGTAAGGGAACATAGTCACAGGTTCTGGGAATTAGAACACAGACATACTTGAGGAGCTATTATTCCACATAGCACAGATGTCATGACTCTATGCTACTCTCAGTATCTTTCAGAAGAGGCTAACAGATACTAAAAAGACAAAACTAGCATTGCATTTCTAATACTGGACCACATTATACCTGCATTGTGTGTGAGCTCTTTCACGAAGGATGCATACTCACACAATGCGTAGAACTGACCAGCCACGTGTAGTGCCATGTTCCAGCATCAAACTTGTCTTGAAAAGGCTAAATAAACTATTGAAAAAAGAGTTACTATATCTACTGGCTAGTGTGCTAGCTAGACTCTTCAAATATCACAATAAACACAGTATAATCTAATAATAACTTTTCCAGAAAGTTTAGAGGTTAGATAAACTGGGTAAGGCAATTACAATACAAGGCACAGGAGTGCTGCCATTGTGGTCTGAATAAGAGAGTCAGCGACCAGAGCGACTAGCGGTGCTGACTAGCGGTGCTGACTAGCTGTATAACTGCCTCCCAACACCTCCTACAGAGGCAGATACTTCCAGTTCTGTTTTACAGGTTGCTAAATGAAATTTAGAACTGAGACCATCTGTCATTCAGCCTCTTGGTGGCAGATGAGAGCATGATGCTGGGTGTCAAGAGCCCCAAGTCCAGTCCTGCTCATATGCTGAGTACTGCTCCCCACAGGATGTCATGTAAGCTAAGCAGAGATTTTCCACTTGCCCATATTTGTTTAGATACTCCTGAAATCTTCCTGTGTTCTATGGGGAAACCATGATGCCTTAGCTTCTGCTGTACCATTATCACAGCCCAAGGCAAGTTTATTTCAGTCTTGCTTATGCCCTCAGACAAATTCATCATCTGTTTTTAGCCCATTGCAGGGTAAGGGCCTCTTGGCTGAGAGTCTTCTGTCAGCCTGAATGGCTAATTGAGACCTACCGTGCGCTGAGCTGGTGCAGATGGCCGTGAATGCAACACTGTTAGGCAAGGAGGGAAGGCAAGGCATCATGAATATTTAATGAGGTAAAAGTAAATATTAATGAAACAATTGTCCCTTTAAATGGTTAAATCACTTTCCATGCTCCAGTCTGTTTTTATTTCATCATGGTGCACACGCATACATGCACACACTCACACATATATTATATATTTCATCTGTGCTAGTGATTTCCAATCCTATCCTTTGAAGGTGAGCATCTCCCTTATGCTAGATATAAGCCTTCCTGAATTCATTCCCTAAGTTGAAAAAGCATGACTTTGCCCTGAAATATACAGTTCACAACTTGCTGGAATTCCAGTGACATGCCTAGTCTTGTCTACTCTGATTTCATGGCACAGAGCCATGCATGCCATTGGGAGACAGGAAACCTTAACTTGAGCTCATGTGTGGTAATTGCTTTATTCTGCATGAACTCATTCTAATTCCCCCTCCTTCTCAAAATAAGAGAAAACTTTAATTTTGCAGTTTTAATGACCACGTTATTTAGCCCTCTGCTATTACCAGGTAAGCTGTCTGAGATTTCTTCAAATACATAGCTTCCTTTGATTATATCCTTTTGTGTTAATTTTCAACAAGGTATCAATGAATTTTCTACTTTTATTTTATCTCCCTTGTCACTGACTTTCCCTCTTAACATTTTAGAAAGTTTATTCACTCCAAATTATATCTCCTTAGACTTGTTTGGTCTGTTATCTTCTATTCCCCATTGTAGAATTTAGTCTTCTTTCTTTAATGGTCTCTCTTTTGCCTGAATTTCATAATTCATCTTTTAATCACTGCATTTCAGATAGATCTCTTTTATACTTCTTTGTTTAGTCTTCTGTGTTGAATGGAGTAATATCCCCTTAATGTTACTGAGATGTCCAAGAATCTCTTATCCTGCTTCTGGTCTGTAACCTCTTGGTTCCCTCTCTATCACTGATGATCACAAGAGTCTTTCTCCACCTTTTGAATGCATTGCTCTTTCACCTAAAAATAACTTCCTAATTTCCTTTTTATCATCAACTGATTTAATGGCTTCCCAATCATTTTTCTGTCCACTCTTTCTAGCCCTTTTGTTATTGACCACATTCTGTGCTCCAGCAGTGATGAGTAATTGAATAATAGAGGTAAAAAACTCTTTTTCATAGGCAAATTCAATCTATTTCAATGTTTAATGAATCTTTGAACCTTCTCTGCAAGCAAAGAATTTTCTCTTAATTCCATAATCACATTTTATAGGCCATCTAAATTTTACACCAATCTTATTGTCAAAATGTCATGTATATGTCACATATACATATATATGTGTTTATGTATGTATACATATTCAATATACATTATACATATAAAAATATGTATGAGTAATAAAACAGTTATTCCAATTTGAGCCCAAGTAAGGAAAAGCATTGCAGCCATTCACATGTTTACAAGCAGCATTCTAGAAGAAGGAAAGACATGGAGAGAAAGCTCCTAACTTGTTTTCCTCTTATGCAATAAAAGCACAAGCCTTGGTCCCAGTCTCTCACTTTGCCCTTAACCTTGGTCCTACCTCCTACCTGCGCCCCTAGTGGCCATCACAACCCACATCCTTCACCCAAACTGAGTCTATAATATAAAATAGGAAGTGAACTGGTTTGCTAACTAATAATTGTTTGGCCTCAGATAAGTCACTTGAATTTTCTGAATCTCATCTTCCTCATCTATGAAAATAAAAGGGTGAGTTCAGGGATTTTAAAAGCTAGAAAACTTTCTTCAAACAAACTCACACACAGACACCTGCTCTATAAAACTGATGAACTCTGGCAAAAACCAGAGAGCACCATGTGTCTCAGAGGTTCCTCACCAACATGCTGAGCTACTGTTGGGGCTCTGAGCAAAAACTGCTGGACCAGACAAAACTAAAAACCAAGTTTGAAATTCTGCATTTCTACAAAAGCAATGAAGCTTGGAAATAACGACACACACACACTTACAGGCACAGTTCACTTTATAGATAGAACCTGTGGCAAGTCATTTCTAAAATAGCATTCCATTTCAGAATTGTTTTCTCTTCAACTCTGATCTTCCTTTGGTGACAGCAGCTAACATTTCCCTTTTTTGCTGTTCTATCTCTCCTTTCCTCCCTGTGAACATCATTTCCCAACACCTACTCACTGCCACACCCTGTGCCCCATGCTTTTATATCACGTTTTTCTCACGTTGTTCATTTGCTCTTAAAGGGGAAATTACACTTGATTTTCATTGCAGGAGGAAAACTGCTTGATGAAATGAACTCTGGATTCCATCATTTAATAAAGTAAAAAAAAATAATTTTTGCAAAAGCACAATAAGACTATTTCCTAAAGTATCTATTTGGTCAGTGTAAATGTAAAGAGTATCAAATTTGTATTTTGCAATAGTTTCAAAGTTTTTTGCATTAGGAGTGAGTTTAAGGAATGTTTATAGTGTCATCCTCATTTCTTCTGCCCTGTCTTCTTTACAGGATAAAATCACTCCTTTGACTTGGTTTAGTCATTTGTTACCTGGATGAAACAAGAACTCCCAGGTCCTGAAGAAAATGGTCCAAAGGTCAATATAACACAGTCCCTGACTTCAGTGAGCTCCCAATCCTTGGACAAGACACACAAGTATCTAATTATTGTGAAGTATCATGAATACAAGAATAGTGGTGTGGACAAACCTATTAGGAAAACAGAGGAGGCAGAAATTCATTTTCTCTTCCAGAGAAAAGGTAGGACCCAGGGAAGTTTCATGGAGGAATGACATTTGAATCTAGAAAGATGGGTAGTGTTTCACTAGCAAGCTCTTGGCAAAAGGAACAGTCTGCCCAGAGGCAGAGGCTCAAAAAACAAGGCATGATTATTGATTAAGACTTGGGGTCAAGCACAAAGTACATGGTATGTAGCCATGGACAATGAGGGAAAAACTGCTATGACTGGATTGGGAACATATATCTTACCTTATTCTACTCTACAACCAATAAGAAAGATTTTTAATCAAGGAAATGACATAATCAGATCTGTATTTTCAATAGTCCTGATATGAGACATTTCAGAGGTGAAATGTATAGATTCTAGTGATGTATTGGAGCCATGAGGAAGAGAAGGTGGTCAAAGAAAATGCTAGTATGCTAGCTTGGATGACTGGATAGACGGTAACACCATCAGAGATTAAGGGAAAAAGGGAGAAGCAATTTTTATATGTAATTGTGGGTAGTTCACCTTTAAATGTATCTTTGGAATGCCTATTAATATATAAAAATTATAATATAGAATTTATAGTATTATATTTATATGNCTTGCTGGATATATTTTAACACACTCAAAAAAGTGAAAGTTAAGTTGCTCAGTCATGTCCATCTCTTTGCTATCCCACGGACTATAGCCTACCAGGCTCCTCCATCCATGGGATTTCCAGGCAAGAGTACTGGAGTGGGTTGCCATTTCCTTTTCCAGGGGATCTTTGCAACCCAGATATTGAACTCAGGTCGCCCGCATTACAGGCAGATGCTTTACCGTCTGAGCCACAGAATCAAGCAGTGCTCAAACAAAGTGAGATCTAGACTTAATGGGAAGAAGTCATTCGCAGGTATTAACAGTAGAGCTGGTCACTGTGTAACCTACATGGGAATTCAGAGCTTGGTAAACCAGACCAAGGTGCATGAAAGAGATCAAGCTACAGGACTCAGCCACCTTAAAGTTCCCCTGTATAGGAGCAGGGTTAACCAAGAAATCTGGGACTGCAAATAGTAAGTCAGATAGCATTGACCCAGAAAGGAGAAGAAGGAGCAGAGCCATGTCAGGGACAGGGAGAGAGAATGAGAAATCATACCTATTTTATAGAATAGTCTTGAGAATTAATCAACTGTGGAAAATTCTGAATGAGATGGGAATACCAGACCACCTAACCTGCCTCTTGAGAAATCTGTATGCAGGTCAGGAAGCAACAGTTAGAACTGGACATGGAACAACAGACTGGTTCCAAATAGGAAAAGGAGTACGTCAAGGCTGTATATTGTCACCCTGCTTATTTAACTTCTATGCAGAGTCCATCATGAGAAACGCTGGACTGGAAGAAACACAAGCTGGAATCAAGATTGCCGGGAGAAATCTCAATAACCTCAGATATGCAGATGACACCACCCTTATGGCAGAAAGTAAAGAAGAATGAAAAAGCCTCTTGATAACAGTGAAAGAGGACAGTGAAAAAAGTTGGCTTAAAGCTTAACATTCAGAAAATGAAGATCATGGCATCCAGTCCCATCACTTCATGGGAAATAGATGGGGACTGAACTGAACTGAGAATTAAAGGAGATAATTAAAGAGCTTGGCATATACACATATACAGGACTTACTCTTAGCCTTTTACATAAGCACTGTTCAGTTCAGTTCAGTTCAGTCGCTCAGTCATGTCCAACTCTTTGCGACCCCATGAATCGCAGCATGCCAGGCCTCCCTGTCCATCACCAACTCCCAGAGTTCACTCAGACTCACGTACATCGAGTCCATGATGCCATCCAGCCATCTCATCCTTGGTCGTCCCCTTCTCCTCCTGCCCCCAATCCCTCCCAGCATCAGAGTCTTTTCCAGTGAATCAACTCTTCCCATGAGGTGGCCAAAGTACTGGAGTTTCAGCTTCAGCATCATTCCTTCCAAAGAAATCCCAGGGCTGACCTTCTTCAGAATGGACTGGTTGAATCTCCTTGCAGTCCAAGCAACTCTCAAGAGTCTTCTCCAACACCACAGTTCAAAAGCATCAGTTCTTCAGCGCTCAGCCTTCTTCACAGTCCAGCTCTCACATCCATCCATGACCACAGGAAAAACCATAGCCTTGACTAGATGGACCTTAGTTGGCAGAGTAGTTTCTCTGCTTTTGAATATACTATCTAGGTTGCTCATAACTTTTCTTCCAAGGAGTAAGCGTCTTTTAATTTCATGGCTGCAATCACCATCTGCAGTGATTTTGGAGCCCCAAACAATAAAGTCTGACACTGTTTCCACTGTTTCCCCATCTGTTTCTCATGAAATGATGGGACCAGATGCCATGATCTTACAGTCAAAGGCTTTGGCATAGTCAATAAAGCAGAAATAGCTGTTTTCTTGGAACTCTGTTGCTTTTTCCAAGATACAGCAGATGTTGGCAATTTGATCTCTCTTTCCTCTGCCTTTTCTATAACTAGCTTGAACATCAGGAATTTCATGGTTCATGTATTCCTGAAGCCTGGCTTGGAGAATTTTGAGCATTACTTTACTAGTGTGTGAGTTGAGTGCAATTGTGCTGTAGTTTCAGCATTCTTTAGCATTGCCTTTCTTTGGGATTGGAATGAAAACTGACCTTTTCCAGTCCTGTGGCCACTGTGGAGTTTTCCAAATTTGTTGGCATATTGAGTGCAGCACTTTCACCTCAAAAAAGACACACTACAACAATTATCATGTCATTATTATTAAGTACCATTTGTAGTTCCTGTTATGTAGAAATTCATTTTATATAATTCCACAAAGAAATTTTTCATTATACTACCATCCTATGAAACACCCTCCTGGCATGTAACATATCAGAGTCCTGAGTGGCCATCCTGTTTGTATCCACCATCTTATTCTAAGTGCCACCAACTCTCCCTCTTGTATGTCATCATATTTGGCATTCTGACACACACAAATTTTTTTTACAATGGTTGCTCAAGAAGTAAATAATTACTCATCTCAAAAAAATAATGTAGGGGAGAAAGATGGTAGTACTGACTCACCTTAGTAATCTTGTCCATTGCCTGATTCTCTCCCTGCCGTCTCTTACTCATCTTCTGCTTTCAACAAAGATCTTCTGAAATGAAATTGATAAGGTAAATATGAAACTTCTCACATTTTAATAATACAGAAGGCATTAAATGGGATTTCTCTGACATCACAGGGACTCAACACTGTTCTATAAATTCTGTTTAATTAAAGCCAGGCTTCTTTATTAGCTTTGCAAAAAGACTTCTGACAAAATGGCTACTTCTTAAAGTTCCAGCACCCAAATCGATAATATTCAGCTACCAAAATGTATGAACTCAAAAGAATTCATTATATGATTATGATGCACATTTAACATTCCTATACATTTTGAGACAATTTGTTTATCCATAGGATCTCTGGTTTTACAAGCATTTAAGACAACAAGGGTTATGTGACATACAAGTGTTGTGCAGAGGAGTTTGCAAGAAAGCATCTTTCACGTTGAGAAACACCTTTATCTTATTCTCAGATATTAATTCCCTCTCACTGCCTCATTTACTACAAAATTAGATACTTGGTCTTAAAATTTACTTAACAGGTTATTTTTAATTAAAATACTCTCTTTTAAAATATCTAAATATCACCATACTATGCCAGAATTCTGCCACTGTCAAACTGGTAAGAAAATCTGAAGGTGGTTCATTAAGCTTTGATTTTTCATAGGAGAAACTTAAATTTCACAGTTGTTAAATTCTACTTAAATTTAGGTGCTGAAAAAGTAAAATCGCCCTCTAAATACGATCTACTAATAGTTAAAACAAAAAGACAAAAAAAAAAAAAAAAAAAATGATTCAAGACCAAGGAATCCATGCAATTAGAAAGTATTTTATTCCTGGATAGGTATTTTGGCAAAATAAAAAAGTTCTGCCAGGACTTCCCTGGTCGTCCAGTAGTTAAGACTCTGCACTTCCAATGCAGACACCATAGGTTTGATCCCTGGTCAGGCAACTAAAGGGGTCCCAGGTGGCTCAGTGGTTAAAAAAAAAAAAAAAAATCCACCTATCAAGGCAGGAGACACATAGGAGATACAAGTTCGATCCCTGGATTGGAGAAGCCTCCTGGGGGAGAAAATGGCATCTCACTGCAGTATTCTTGCCTCTAAAGTCCCATGGACAGAGGGGCCTGGCTGGCTACAGCCCATGCGGCTGCAAAGAGTTGGATGTGACTGAGTATGCACACATAGGGAACTAAGATCCCACATGCCAGGCACATGGCCAAAAATTTTTCTTAATTTAAAATTTAAAAAATTTTTAAATAAATAAAATTTCTGTCAGTGAGCATTGCAAATATAGACATAGACATGGATAGAGAAATTTACATACAAATGTATATATGAATAGCATCATAAAGATACCTGCATTCATACACACACTTGCACACACAAAAATATAAATAAGGACCTGGACTCACCTGTTTCAACACGCATTTCTAAATGTCTTACTGTTCTAAGATATTGCTGATAAAATTATGCAAGTAAAAAGAATTATAGAGAAATACATTTTATTCTGAAATATACCATAATATTAGACAACAGAATAATAAAAATCAACATTTTTATCACTTTGTGGAATAAGGCCTCATCAAAGCTCACCAAAGATTATGGCTGTTATCTATTACTGTTCTCCCCTTTTAGAGCCGGAAACAGATGTACAGAAATCATATGACATCTTACAGACTACATCAGCCTCCAGCTGTCTTATTCAATACTCTTTCTAATAACTGAAAGAATAGATGCTTAGAACTACTTTCTCCCCTCTCTTATTGTTTTTTTACCCCCCTCTCTACTACTGAAGAGAGCAAGCAATGCCTTCATTTCTAGTGCCATACCTGGGATCATCTGCCAAAAAGACATTATGGTTCATGGAACAGTCAAGCTAATCGGATTTTGACTCCATTTACTTTTAAGAAACCAATCTCTTGGTCAAAGAGGAAACAAGTAAGGAGCTCTAGAACTACAACTCAGATATTTAAATGACATTGTAACACAGAATCAGCAGATTATATGTCTTGATAATTATTCTTTAATTTATTGATTATAGATTCACTATACCTATACAAAATACAAATACATATACAAAAGAAAAATACAAGAGATAGGCCTATTAAAATGCATCTAAAAGTCACCAGGCAAATAAAACAATTAGAAGACAATGGCTATATCTACACAATAAAAAAGAACAACAGATCCCCAAATGACAAATTTTAGCTAGTTACTTTCACAGTGGAATTTACTGCCAAGTCTGCTCAAATTTTTGGTCTATCTAAAAGTAAAAAAAACTGACCTACAGGCAGTTTAATTTCCATATACATCAACCATTCTTATAAAGGAAACAGCATTTTTTATAAGCTTAGCATTTAGGAAAAGTGATGTGGTGATTCAAGGGCTGATATTAAAACAGACTATAGGAATTCCCGGGCAGTTCAGCGGTGGTTTTCACTTCTGTGGGCCCAGATTCAATCCCTGGTTGGGGAACTAAGATTCCACAAGCCTTGTGGCACAGCCAAAAACAAAACAAAACAAAAAGCAGACTATAATGCAGCACTGGAATTCAACTCTACTTCAAAAAAATAATTTTTTAAAAAGAACAGGCTATTATTTGAACTACTCTTAAAAGCAGCGTTTGGAAGAAGCATGAGGATAAAGATTAAGTACAAGTGTGGAGTGTTTGGGCTTCCCTGGTGGCTCAGACGGTAAAGAATCTGCCTGCAGTGTAGGAGACCCAGATTTGACCCCTGGGTCTGGAAGATACCCTGGAAACGGGAATGGCAACCCACTCCAGTATTCTTGCCTGGAGAATTCCATGGACAGAGAGGGCCTGGAGAGCTACAGTCTATGGGGTCACAAAGAGTCAGACACGATTGGCAATACATAATATTAACTACAGGGAAAAATAACAAGGATGTAGGAAGACTGGCTATAGAGCCACATTGATTGTCCCAGACCTGATGGGAGCCACTATAATCGTCCACCAAGCAGTCACAAGAGCTTGAAATAAGGTGGTAGAATGGGATAAAGAGATGTCAGGTATGGGAGAGGTTATGGAGGAATTATTGATAAGAGTTGAAATCTGTTGAATTTAGGAAGTGAGAGAATGGACAATAACAAAGATGATGACCACGAATTTTAAAATTTGAGAAAGGAGAGCCTATTTCATATTGTTTAGGGCTTAAGAAAGCCCTCAGAGTTCACCTAGTACAGTCTACTACTACAAAGAAGAACGATAAGTTCCAGAGAGTTTAGGTAATCAACTCAAGGTCATACAACCCTTAGTGACAGTTAGACTAGAACCTCAAACTGCTGACTTTCAGGTTCATATTACTTTTCAAAGGTTGGAAAAGTTATCTAGCGAAATAATCGGCCTAATGAAGAGCACATTCAATAACACAAATAAAGATAATCACAACAAGAATAAAAAGGATTTCATTTAGTGTATGTTTACAATAAACCAAGCGGCGTACCAACTCTCCATTTATGAACTTATCACTGTAACTACTCTAAGATATAGGTACTATTATCCCCTATTCACAGATGGAAAAAATGAGACAAAAGTTAAATAGCTTCAAAATCATAGAGACTGAATAATAATAAGGGGCAAGGTCTGGGTACAAACCAAGACAGTATGACTTCAGAAAGTACATTCTAGCCCATTTTGTGTCATACTGACTTTGAAGGACCAGTGGGACATCCAAGTAGATATCCAACAAGTTGCTATAAAGTTGATGCTATGTTTGGGTGGATTCAAGACTGTAGATGCAGATAATGGCCAGTGATGAAGCCATGGAAACACATGATCCTACAAAAGTAAAGAATGTAAGAAGAGAAAATAAGGAAAAGGGAAGGGGCTGACAGCATATTCCTTCAATGGGGTTGCATTACAGAGCAAGAGGAGAAAGGAGACTCAGGAAAAATAGTCATAAAGATGGGAGGATAAACAAAGAGTAATGGACACACCTGCATATTTTTGGCTTAGATTTTGGTTTAATTTTCCTAACTGAAGACCTCCAAGCAGACCCAAAGATAAGGGAAACAAAGATACTTGTCCTAGCACAAGAACAATTTTATCTCAGGGTGGCTTATTTGCCTAGAATTTGCATCTTTGCCACTTTCCACGTTTGTTAAAATATTAGATCTCAGTTTGGGGCCTGATCCTTGATTCCAGTTGTTGTCTAACCTTTAGGGTCAGTTTTGCCTTGTCTTGTATTGTCTTTCTAGTTACAGCTCATGAGACCCATCATCTCAGAATGATCCATCTAGTCTTGATCATTGATGTCACCCATCAAAGACTGTTTCATTTCAGGAAAGAGCAACAATCTGAAGCAATTTTAAGTAGAGGTGTCCCATTAGTCAAGGCAAGGGGAAGTAGCCAGGCCACAAATATGGCTGGTACTGGGACATGACACAAAGGCTCTCTCACTTTCTCTTTCATCCTCTCTCTCTTCGTCTGGTTCAGTCTCTTGTCTACATTGTGAACCTATTTTATACTTTCTCTACTATTACATAGTTATCAGACTCTGTATCCACAGAGTCATCCAAGCACTCCCAGCCTTATGTACTTGCAATTTTGGGGACCACCACGAACAAACACAATTTTTAAGCCTCTTACTTCAAATTCACTCATTAGAGAATCTGATGGATTCAACTTGGTTTAACTCTTTACTCCAGTCCTCAGCTGTGACCAATGATGGGCAGTTTTAAAAGTTAAAAAGTGGCCACTTAGGTCCACACTTTCCACAGGACTGGTAAGAAATTTCAAGGGAAAGAGCATGATGATGCCTCCTAAATCATTCATATTCTTTTCCTGTCCCTCTGACCTACTGAACAAGCAGCCTGCTTTCTGCTTACAACTCAGGGTTAAGAAGGGGAGAAGTTAGGATGAGATGGAATAAGCAGGGAAAATCCAGAGAGGAGATAAAACTTGAATTTCTGTGTTTAAGATAAGTGAAATTTGTAGAAATGAAGATATTTCTGGAGAAAGATAAGTAACATAAGGAAAGGCATAGAGACAAGAAGAGCATAGTCTGAAGTGTCCAAGCTAATAAAAGAAGAGGGAATTTTGCACAAAGTTAGCCATTTCATGTTTTAGCAACCTCCCTCTCTGCGTGGAATTCTTGACATCAGCTTTTACCATACTCAAATTTCTCTCTTAGTTGAAACACAAAAGCAAAAACAGCACACCCTGAACCAACTTCCTATCACAGGCCCTCGAGCTGACAGCAGCACATTGCCTCTTGCTGCCCTTCCACAGTCAAGCATCTCAAAAGCGTTCTCTACACTCACTGTCTCCATCTTCTAGAACGTGTTTTCAAACCACTCCAGCGTGACTTCTGTCCTCATCACCCTATGGAAATTGCTCTCAAAAGGGTCACTAATGACTTCTGTCATTAAGTCCAGTGGAAAATGTCCACCACCATCTTATTTGATCTATCAGTAGCATTGAACTCTGTTGACCAAATCATCTCTCCCAAAACAGTTTTTTACAGCCTCGTGGAACGATGAGCCCTCTGCGCATCCTTCTTTCTCTCTGGTCTCCCTCTCATGCACTCTGAGATTCGGGTTTGTCAGATCTCAGTCCTCTTCTCACTCAGTATGTTCTCACAGAGTCTCACCCACGTAGTTCTCATTTAAACACTGATGAGTCCAGGCTCCTTCAAGCCCAGGACTTAAATATCCAGCCAGCTCTCTACATTTCCCTCATTGGAAGCACTTCACAACACCATGGTCGGTGCTGTGTTGTGGGTACGCTGAAACCTACCGTGATGAGAGCATTTACACTACAGAAATTACCAAATGCTACATATTTATTTATTTTCTCCTTTTTAGAGATCCAGTTGTTAAACTTTACAAAGCACCACTGCTAAAGCTTCATAAATGTAATCTTTCAGAACTGAAGGCATACTGTCCCTAATTCATACAACTTGGTTCTCTTGCTGTGAACTCTATTTTTGTGAATATTGCCACCAGAAGTCCACTTCATATTTAGGCTTACGATCTCCCTCTTCCTTATTTTTTCAGTAGCACCACCTAAATATTTTTCAATTCTATTCACATCTACCCATGCCCACTTTGCCATCACCACTTTTCAAAATTCATTCAAACTAACAGTCTACCAAATGCTTCCACTATATCCAAACTCTCTCTTCCACATGGTAGATTTTTGTCTGTTTGTTTTCATTTATATGTTTGGCTGTGCTGGGTCTTATTTGTGGCATGTGGGATCTAGTTCCCTGACCTAGAGAACTGAACCCAGACCCTCTGGGATTGAACCCCAGGCCCCTTGCATTTCAAGTGCAGAGTCTTACCTACTGGACCACCACAGAACTCCCCATAGTAACTTTGAAAATCATAATTCTGATTATGGCACTCTCTTTGATAATTCCCCATTGTTCTTGGATAAAGATGAAATATGGCCTTGAGTTCTTACCTGGGTTGGTTTTGCCTTTCTCTTCCTTGTCTCATTGGAGAAGGAAATGGCAACCCACTCCAGTACTCTTGCCTGGAGAATTCCGTGGAGGGAGGAGCCTGGTAGGCTACAGTCCATGGGGTCACAAAGAATCCAACACAAATGAGTGACTAACACTTTCACTTTCACTTTTCTCTAGAATCAAGCAGAGGTTTGCTTAATCAACCTGTACATTTACATATGCAAGCAGGGAAGGCAATGGTCTTTTAGTCCTACCACTTTTGTGTTAGAGCCTGGCATAGAAACATGTGCACAGCATGATGGGTTGAATCTTATGGTTCCCAGAATCTTTCCTTTCTCTTTCCCCATGCTCCATTTTCCACCATTTTGATATTAGAGTCTCCTGTTTAAAGTGGATGAAAATCAAACGCTCAGCCACATAGAAAAATAAGAGTATTCCATCCGTTGAAGGCTAAGGCTAAACTGGCAGGGGAATGGGAAAACTGAATGCCATGGGCAGCCTTGCAGGAACTCCTCTCTTGACACCTCATGGCAGTGAAAAGCAAGTGTTACCTGTGGTTTGCAGTCTCTCCCCTTTAGTTGAATCTTTTCAGGAGTGAACTATAGATATTGTTAAAATCTCCACTGAGGGGTGAAAAGAATGTCACAATCATATGGGAGTTTGAAAGGTCTCTGCTCTTCTCATGTAAAGTAGAGCTTTCTTTGGAGGAGTCTCTTTTGCAGGACACAATGTTTATGTGTTTTGAAGAAAATGTGTGTTCTGCTTTGTAGTTTTGCTAAACATTTAAAAGCATACAAGAGTCTTTTCAAAGTGTAACTGCAGTCAAAACGCCTAGAGAAGAGAAGCATTAGAAGTGGCTAGCAGAGGCATGTTCCAAAGCGCTAAGCACAATGTTCAGTTGGAAGGAAGATCAGAAGAACTACTGAAGTTAACAAAAGCACTGTTTACAGAAGCAGCCGAATGGAAGAAGCTGATGTCTATACTGATTGTTAGGTGCAATATTTGCTGACTTTTTTCAAATGTGTTTTTGATGATAGCTAATGGACCTGACTAAGGGTGGATGTTATTTACAGTTCTGAGTTTGTTAGAAACACACACAGCTGTGTGCATCTATGGCTCATCAGACATGGGTGTGTCCTAGATGTATCAGAAGACCTGCCTTGGAATCACATCCATGAGACAGTCCCACATTTTCAGGTCTAAGGTCATGGTGCTTTTTAAAATAGTTATATTAAGAAATAGAGTAAAGGAACAGGATTTTCATTTTCTGATTTGATGATATGAACATGCTCAGCCACTATAGAGTTTTAAGGTAAAACCCAATGGCTTTTAAGACCTAGGCCTCCAGGTTATACAGCTGTTCCTACAATTTTATGGTTTAAAAAAAAAAAAAAAAAACATGCATTTCATGCATTTCTCATTTTTAAAGCAAAATCTCTGGCCCCTGATGTCTCACCCCTCTGCTCCCAGGAAAAGAGTATGCCCTTCTTCTTCTCTTTTTGTGCTGGTTATAAGGAAGATGAAGTCAGACAGAAGCCCCCTCTCTTTTCTGCCTTGCCTCTGACTACCTTCCTTCTCTGCCTTAGGCTTTGTCAGTTCCTTTCTCTCTACACTGCATCTCTTTTAGTTCCAAAAATAGATCATTCAATTTAGGAAGAACAATTAACTGGGATGAAAGAAAATCCGAAGTATGAGGAGGCATTCTCTATCAGGCATGAAGTAATTGGCACCGCCAGGCAGCGTCTTTACTGGGGATACATGCTCCTTCTTCAGTGTGAGCTTCAGGAAAACCGGGGATGCAGAAAAGTCAGACTCAGTTTCTACAGCACTTCCCTTCTCAGCTCCAAACATGTCACAGAGCATGACACAAAGGAAAGACTCTCCTGCTGGGATTTCATGAATGTCTCTACTAGATTTGCTCCATTTTCTAATGCATTGACCTGTCCTTTGAAAACTAATGGATCAGGAGCATTCTGATAGCTCCAAAGGGGTTTTGATTCAAGGCTGCTGTTATCCTAGGGCAATATTTCTCATTTTTAGAACACTGCTTCAAAATCACCCAGAATCCTCGTTAATAAGGCAGATTCCCAGCCTACTTCTCAAGTAGAATATCCAGGTGACACTCATGTTTGATAAATGCTAGCTTAAGAACTCCTCATGAAGACATGGCAAATTTAGAAAGTTAAAGACCCTCTAGGGCAGTGGTTCTCTACTGGGGCGATTCTGCCTTTGAGGTGGTAACAGATGGAAGAAGTGGGTGGTGCTGTTGGCATCTAGTTGGCAAAAGCCAGCAATGGTGGTAAATGTCCTGCAATGTACAGTATTGTCCTCCAAAAAAAAGAATTAATTCTCCAACCTAAAATACTGCTGTGAGCACCATTTTTCAATAGCCAAGACATAAAGATAACCTAAATGTCCGTCAGCTGAGGAATTAATAAAGATACAGTGTATATTTAAACACAGCCATAAAAAATTTTAAAATGCCATTTGCAGCAACTTGGATGGACCTAGAGATTATCATATTAAGTAAAGTAAGTCAGAAAGAGAAAGACAAATACTATATGATATCACTTATATACGGAATTCTAAAATATGAGACAAATGAACATATCTGCAGAAAGAAACAGATTCACAGATATAGAGAAAAGACATGTGGTTTCCAGGGGCATGGGAGATGAGAGAGGGAAGCATTGAGAATTTGGGATTAGTAGGTACAAACTATTATATATAGGATGGATAAACAAGGTCATACTGCATAGCACCAGGAACCATATTCAATATCCTGTAATAAATCACAATAAAAAGACTTTGAAAAGGAACATATACATGTATAACTGAATTGCTTTGCTGTACAGCAGAAATTAACACAATATAAAATTTTTTTAAATGCTGCTGTAGAGAGATGAGTCATTTCTGATCCCAACTCAGATTTTCCAGTTGCTATATGGAAATCCTAAATTTTATGTTATTCGTAAACATAATAATAAAATATTTGCTATATTAACCCATGAGATTTTTATTTCAGTTGTATGTGTGCATGCATGAAGTTGCTCAGTCATATCTGACTCGTTGCGATCCCATGCACTGTAGCCTGCCAGGCTCCTCCATCCATGGAATTTTCCAGGCAAGAGTACTGGAGTGGGTTGTCATTTCCTTCTCCATCAGTTGTATATATGAACTTAATTATTGTAAAAATAATTTTACAATATTAACATATAAAAGCAGGTATCAAATGTATTTCAATTTTATATATCTTTTCATTATTAAAAATATCACATACCCTCAAAAATATACAAACCAACACTTCAGTTCAGTCGCTCAGTCGTGTCCGACTCTTTGCAACCACATGAGTCGCAGCACGCCAGGCCTCCCTGTCCATCACCAACTCCCGGAATTCACTCAAACCCATGTCCATCGTGGAGAAGGCAACAATTCACTCTCCACTTTCATTTTCATCAAGAGGCTTTTTAGTTCCTCTTCACTTTCTCCAATAAGGGTGGTATCATCTGCATATCTGAGGTTATTGATATTACTCCCAGCAATCTTGATTCCAGCTTGTGCTTCTTCCAGCCCAGCGTTACTCATGATGTACTCTGCACAGAAGTTAAATAAGCAGGGTGACAATATACAGCCTTGACGTACTCCTTTTCCTATTTGGAACCAGTCTGTTGTGCCATGTCCAGTTCTAACTGTTGCTTCCTGACCTGCATATAGATTTCTCAAGAGGCAGGTCAGGTGGTCTGGTATTCCCTTCTCTTTCAGAATTTTCCAGTTTATTGTGATCCACACAGTCAAAGGCTTTGGCATGGTCAATAAAGCAGAAATAGATGTTTTTCTGGAACTCTCTTTTGTTTTTTCGATGATCCATTGAATGTTGGCAATTTGATCTCTGGTTCCTCTGCCTTTTCTAAAACCAGCTTGAACATCAGGAAGTTCATGGTTCACGTATTGCTGAAGCCTGGCTTGGAGAATTTTGAGCATTACTTTACTAGTGTGTGAGATGAGTATAATTGTGCTGAAGTTTGAGCATTCTTTGGCATTGCCTTTCTTTGGGATTGGAATGAAAACTGACCTTTTCCAGTCCTGTGGCCACTGCGGAGTTTTCCAAATTTGCTGGCATATTGAGTGCAGCCCTTTCACAGCATCATCTTTCAGGATTTGAAACAGCTCCACTGGAATTCCATCACCTCCACTAGCTTTGTTCGTAGTGATGCTTTCTAAGGCCCACTTGACTTCACATTCCAGGATGTCTGGCTCTAGGTGAGTGATCACACCATCGTGATTATCTTGGTTGTGAAGATCTTTTTTGTATAGTTCTGTGTATTCTTGCCACCTCTTCTTAATATCTTCTGCTTCTGTTAGGTCCATACCATTTCTGTCCTTTATCGAGCCCATCTTTGCATGAAATGTTCCCTTGGTATCTCTAATTTTCTTGAAGAGATCTCTAGTCTCTCCCATTCTGTTGTTTGCCTCTATTTCTTTGCATTGATCGCTGAGGAAGGGTTCCTTATCTCTTCTTGCTATTCTTTGGAACTCTGCATTCAGATGCTTATGTCTTTCCTTTTCTCCTTTGCTTTTTGCTTCTCTTCTTTTCACAGCTATTTGTAAGGCCTCCCAGACAGCCATTTTTCTTTTTTGCATTTCTTTTCCATGGGGATGGTCTTGATCCCTGTCTCCTGTACAATGTCACCAACACTTAGGACAAACTAAATGTCCATTGACAGATGAATGGATAAAGAAGATGTGGAATATATGTGTTTATACACACACACACACAACACACACACAATGTAGAAATATTACTCAGTCATAAAAAATAGTGAAATAATGCTATCTGTAGCATGACCAAGAGATTATCATACTAAATGAAGTAAGCCAATCAGAGAAAGACAAATATTATATGATAGCACTTACATATAAAGTCTAAAAAAAAGAAAATGATACAAATGAACTTCTTCACAAAACAGAAATAGACCTACAGACATAGAAAAATGTATGTTCACCAAAGGGGAAGGTTGCTAGAAGGGATAAGTTAGGAATTTGGGGTTAATATATACACACTACAATTCATAAAGCAGAGTAACAGAGACCTACTGTATGGCACAAAGAACTATACTCAACATTTTGAAATATCCTATAAGAGAAAGGAATCTGAAAAATACATATAAATATATACATACACTATATACATATACATAATGGAATCACTGTGCTGTATACCTGAAACTTAACATGATGTAAATCAGCTATACTTCAGTAAAGTAAGATATAAAATAAGTACACAATCCATGTATAACTTAATGTGTAACTTAATGAATTATTATATTTATTTTGTTACTATTATGAGGTAAACATTATGTAAGCATCACCCAGGACAGTAGAATATAGTAGCTCAAGAACCCCTAGGTACCCTTTACATTAAAATCCCCGTTTTCCCCACTAAAGATAACAATGATTCCAACTTTGATGGTAATCATATCCTATTTTTCTTATAATTTTAAGTGTGCATCTCCTTAAGTAGTTCAGTTGAGTTTTATAGATTGAACTTTATATAAGGGGTATTCTATTACTATATCTAACCTTTTTTATTCAACTTTATCTTTGAGAGATTCACCTACATAGTTGTACATAGCAGTAGAGCAGAAATATTTATGCCCATATAATTTTCCAATGTGTGAATATACCAATATATTTTTTCACTCTATTTTTTGGACTTTGGGATTGTTTTCAACATGAGGCTATTATGAATAATTCAGATATGAGCATTCTTGTACATCTGTTTGTACACATATGCATGACAATGTTAATATATACTTAGGAGGGACATTGATAGATCATAAGGTGTGTGCATATTTAACTTTAGAAAATTATGTTTTCCAAAGTATGTGTATTAATTTATATTCTCATCTAAAGAGTACTGAGAGTTCTAATTTCTCCACATCCTCACTGCACTTGGTATTGTGTGTATTTTTAATTTTAGACATTCTGGAATTTGTGTAGTAGTATCGTAGTATCATATTGCAGTCCTTAATTATTACTAAGATTGAGTATATTTTCATATGTTCACTAACCAGTTGGATATTCTATTTGGTGGCATACCTGTTTGGGCTTCCGTGGTGGCTCAGTGGTAAAGAATCCATCTGCCAATGCAGGTGCATTTGAAGGGCTTGATCCCTGGGTGGGGAAGAGCCCCTGGAGAAAGAAATGGCAATCCACTCCCGTATTGTTGCCTGGCAAATCCCGTGGACAGAGGAACCTGGCGGGCTACAGTCCAATGGCCGTAAAAGAGTCAAACATGACTGAACTGTTGGGCCCTACATGGGAAACCTTGAAAAAGAAAAAGGCTAGCATTGAGGACGGAAATTAAGATGGCGTCTGGCGGAAGAGATGGGGGCGTAGTCTATGCTGTCTGTCAAAACTTCTGATTGGTTCTCTTGATTTCTGTGCACGTAGATCATCATAGATTCCCATTATAATGATGGCACATGACGATTTGACCTTTAACGTCGTTGGTGTAACTATGGAGATTCCCTTGCAAACCCCTCCCCGCTTGCCTTTATAAGCAGGGAGTTTGTAACAATAAAGTGGAACCGCACTAGATGGAACCCCTGTCGCGTCTGATTGTCTCTCGCTCGCCGGGGGCTGGGTTGGTGGACAGCAGACTCACCTCTCCTTGGGACCCCTCAGCTCTCTCTGCTGAGGGAAGTTCCACTGCCTCTCTCTCTTTCTGCGGAGCGCTCCCCGCAGAAACTGGCGCCCAACGTGGGGCACGCGAAGCAGACGGACGGAGGTAGTGACACCGTGCGGCTCTGAAAGAAGGAGCGACGAGGGACCCCAAGCTGGTCGCAGCACGGAGCTCCCCTTGAGGAGTATCGCCCAAGGCAATCCGGACTTCAAGGTGGGTCCCCCTCCTCTTTGAGGGAAGTAGCAAACTCTGACTTTTCTTCCTTCTGATCTGTCCTTAATTCCTTTTTTTCGGGAGTTTCAGTGAACAGGCGAACGGT
>SJYQ01001205.1:771769-798927 GCA_006410935.1 Redunca redunca
TTTATCTATTTTATTAAGCTTTTAAAATATCTAACCTATCAGTTATTGAGAGAAATGTTTTAAAAATCTTTGCCCAAGATTGTGCATTTGTTTATATCTCTTTGTAGTTTTAAAAATGTTTTTATTTTATATATTTTTGTTTGTTTGTTTTTTAAGGTGTTTAAAAGAAACCTTTTATTAAGCACAAACAACTTTTAAGAATGTTTTACTGTGTACATATAAATTTAGAATAACTGAGTATCTATTTGGAAAAAAATTCAGTTGGATTCATATCTCAAATACTTATCAGATACAAATCACACATACACAATAAAAAACTTTAAAAATAATAGGAGCATTGCTTTATAATCTCATGAAAGCATATTCCAAAATATCTAAAAGTCCTAAAATAAGATAAATTTAACTATATAAAATAAAATTTTTCCACATGGCAAAAAAGTCATAAGTAAAAACAAAAGATAAATGACAAAATGGAAATAAAATTCCAAACCAGATCACAAGAAATTAATTTCTCTAAAACATAAAGAAACTAAGAAACTTTCAAATATTAGCTATAGAAATGAAAATTGATATAACCTCAATGAAAGGCTATATAATATAGTAATATCGATCTAAATAAAAATACCTTTGACTCAGTAATTCCAAATTTAGGAATTTATCTTACACATACATGTGTATATGTGCAGAATGATGTGTATAAATACTATTTACTTCAATCATTTCCTATTATTAATAAAAGTTAACATGATCCAAATATCTACTAATAGGTGACTAGTTGAACTAACTATGGTTTACCCTGAATATGGAGTATTAGGTAGTCAGAAAAATGAGGGACTACTGTGGACTGATACAAAATAATCTGAAATATATATAATTAAGTAAAATGAACAAAGTACAAAACAGTGTATATGGGATGCTGCTATTATGTAAAAAGAGGTAAACAATGTATATATTTTGCTAGTATTTTCAAAGTAAGGTATATATTAGAATGTATGCAGAAGAACCTCAAAACACTACTTTCTAATCAGGGTAGGCCACAGGTGCCTTAGTGGCAAAAGAATAGAGATAGGAAGGAAGATTTTTTACATTTTATTTTCAACCTTTAAAAACTTTGTTGTTCAGTCCTTCAGTCATGTCCTACTCTTTGCAACCCCATGGACTGTACCACACTAGGCTTCCCTGTTCTTCACTATCTCCCCAAGTTTGCTCAAACTTATGCCCATTAAGTCAGTGATGCCATCCAACCATCTCACCCTCTGTTGTCTCCTTCTCCTCCTCCTTTCAATCTTTCCCAGCATCAGGGTCTTACCAATGAGTTCTTCAAATCTGGTTGCCAAAGCATTGGAGCTTGAGCACCAAGAGCAGCCATCCAAAGAATATTCAGAGTTGATTTCCTTTAGGATTGATTCGTTTGCTCTCTTTGCTGTCCAAATGACTCTGAAGACTCTTTTCCAGCATCACAGTTTGAAATTATCAGTTCTTTGTCACTCAGCCTTCTTTATGGTCCAACTCTCATGGTCAGTACATGACTACTGGAAAAACCAAAGCTTTGACTATAAGAACCCTGGTTAGAAAAGTGATGTTTCTGTATTTTTTTTATTAATCTATTTTATTGAAGGATAATTGCTTTACAGAATTTTGTTGTTTTCTTCAAATCTCAGCATGTATCAGCCATAGGTAGACATATATCCCTACCTTTTGGGGCCTCCCTCCCATCTTCTACCCCATCCCACCCCTCTAGATTGAAACAGAGTCCCTGTTTGAGTTTCCTGAGCCATACAGCAAATTCCCTTTGGCAATTATCATATGGTTTTTATCTTTCAATTTATAAATATGGTATATCACATTGATTGATTTGTACCTATTGAAGAATCCTTGAATTCCTGGAATAAATCCAACTTGATCATAATGTATGAGCTTTCTGATGTGTTGTTGAATTCTGTTTGCTAAAATTTTGTTCAGGATTTTGCATCTCTGTTCATCAGTGAATTGACCTGTAGTTTGTGTGTGTGTGTGTGTGTGTGTGTTACCTTTGTCTGGTTTTGTTATCAGGGTGGCGGTGGCCTTATAGAATGAGTTTGGAAGTTTTCCTTCCTCTGCAGTTTTTTGAAAGAGTTTTGGAAGGATAGGCATTACTCGTCTCTAAATGTCTGATAGAATTCTCCTGTGAAGCCATCTGGTCCTGGGCTTTTGTTTTTTTTAAAGGGAGATTTTTGAATCTCAGCACAGTTTCAATTTTAGTGCTTGTAATTGGGTTGTTCATAATTTCTATTTCTTCCTGCTTCAGTCTTGGAAAATTGAACTTTTCTAAGCATCTGTCCATTTTTTCCAGGTTATCCATTTTATTGCCATATTCAGTTTAATTCAGTCACTCAGTCATGTCCGACTCTTTGTGACCCCATGAACTGCAACACACCAGGCCTCCCTGTCCATCACCAACTCCCAGAGTCCACCTAAACCCATGTCCATTGAGTCAGTGATGCCATCCAACCAACTCATCCTCTGTTGTCCCCTTCTCCTCCTGCCCTCAATCTTTCCCAGCATCAGGGTCTTTTCAAATGAGTCAGTTTTTCGCACCAGGTGGCCATATAGGTGCTCATAATAATCTCTTATAATCCTTTGTATTTCTGCATTGTCTGTTTTAACCTTTCTTTTTTCATTTCTAATTTTGTTGATTTGAGTCTTCTCTCTCTCTCTCTCTTTTTTTTTTTTTTTGTTTTCTTGATGGTTCTGGCTAAAGAATTTTTCAGTTTTCTTTATCTTCTCAAAGAAGCAGCTTTACTTAATCTTTACTATTGTTTCTTTCATTTTTTTTTCATTATTTCTGCTCTGATATTTATGATTTCTTTTCTTCTGCTAACTTTGGGGATTTTTTTGTTCTTTTTCCAGTTGTTTTACATGTAAGAATAGGTTCTTTATTTGAAGTTTTCTTGTTTCTTGAGGTAGGATTGTATTGCTATAAACTTCCCTCTTAGAACTACTTTTGCTTCCTTCCATAGGTTTTGAGCTGTGTTTTCATTGTCATTTTTCTCTAGGAATTTTATTTCACTTTTGATTTCTCAGTAATCTGTTTGTTCTTTAGAATCATATTCTTTAATCTCCATGTGATGTATTTTTTAGTTTTTTTTTTCTTGTAATTGATATCTAGTCTTATGGCATTGTTGTCAAAAAAGATGTTTGACATGGTTTTAATTTTCTTAAATTTACTGACATTTGATTTGTGACCCAAGATGTGGTCTATCCTGGAGAATATTCCATGTGCACCTAAGAAGAAGGTGTATTGTTCTGCATTTGGATGGAATGTCCTGAGGATATCAACGAGATTCATCTGTTCTAATGTGTTAATTTATAATAGCCAGAACATGGAAACAACCTAGATGTCCATCAGCAGATGAATGGATAAGAAAGCTGTGGTACATATACACAATGGAGTATTACTCAGCCATTAAAAAGAATACATTGGAATCAGTTCTAAGGAGATGGATGGATCTGGAACCGATTATACAGAGTGAAGTAAGCCAGAAAGAAAAACACCAATACAGTATACTAACGCATATATATGGAATTTAGAAAGATGGTGATGATGACCCTGTATGCGAGACAACAAAAGAGACTCAGAACTATAGAGTGAACTTTTGGACTCTGGGGGAGAGAGAGAGGGAGAGGGTGGGATGAGATGGGAGAATGGCATTGAAACATGTATACTATCATGTAAGAAATCGCCAATCGATGTCCGATGCAGGATGCAGGATGCTTGGGACTGGTGCATGGAGAGGACCCAGAGAGATGATATGGGGTGGGAGGTGGGAGGGGATTCATGTTTCGGAATGCATGTACACTCGTGGTGAATTCATGTCAATGTTTGGCAAAACCAATACAGTATTATAAAGTAAACTAAAGTTAAAACAAAAATTAAAAAAAAAAAAGATTTGAGATTCCCCATAATTGAAAGAGACACATGTACGCCAATGTTCATTGCACCACTGTTTATAATAGCCAGGACATGGAAGCAACCTAGATGTCCATCAGCAGATGAATGGATAAGAAAGCTGTGGTACATATACACAATGGAATATTACTCAGTCATTAAAAAGAATATATTTGAATCAGTTCTAATGAGGTGGATGAAACTGGAACCTATTATACAGAATGAAGTGAGGCAGAAAGAAAAACACCAATACAGTATACTAACGCATATATATGGAATTTAGAAACATGGTAACAATAACCCTGTATGCGAGACAGCAAAAGAGATATAGATGTATAGAAGAGTCTTTGGACTCTGGGGGACAGGGAGAGGGTGGGATGATTTGGGAGAATGGCACTAAAACATGTATAATATCATATATGAAATGAGTTGCAAGTGCAGGTTCAATGCATCGTATTGGATGCTTGGGGCTGGTGCACTGGGGGAACCCAGAGGGATGGTATGGGGAGGGAGGTGGGAGGGGGGTTCAGGAGGGGGAACACGTGTATACCTGTGGTGGATACATGTTGATGAATGGCAAAACCAATACAATATTGTAAAGTAATTAACCTCCAATTAAAATAAATAAATTTATATTTTAAAAAAGATTTGTGTTTCCTTGTTAACTTTCTGTTTTGATGATCTATCCACTGGTGTAAGGGGGGTGTTAAAGTCTACTATTATTGTATTACTGTGAATCTCTCCTTTTATGTCTGTTCAGTTCAGTTCAGTGGATCAGTCGTGTCCAACTCTTTGAGACCCCATGAATCGCAGCACGCAGGCCTCCCTGATCATCACCAACTCCCGGAGTTCACTCAGACTCAAATCCATCGAGACAGTGATGCCATCCAACCAACTCATCCTCGGTTGTCCCCTTCTCCTCCTGCCCCCAATCCCTCCCAGCATCAGAGTCTTTTCCAATGAGTCAACTCTTCGCATGAGGTGGCCAAAGTACTGGAGTTTCAGCTTTAGCATCATTGCTTCCAAAGAAATCCCAGGGCTGATCTCCTTCAGAATGGACTGGTTGGATCTCCTTGCAGTCCAAGGGACTCTCAAGAGTCTTCTCCAACACCACAGTTCAAAAGCATCAATTCTTCAGCACTTAGCCTTTTTCACAGTCCAACTCTCACATCCATACATGACCACAGGAAAAACCATAGCCTTGACTAGACGGACCTTAGTTGGCAAAGTAATGACTCTGCTTTTTGAATATGCTATCTAGGTTGGTCATAACTTTTCTTCCAAGGAGTAAGCGTTTTTTAATTTCATGGCTTCGGTCACCATCTGCAGTGATTTGGAGCCCAAAAAATTAAAGTCTAACACTGTTTCCACTGTTTTCCCATCTATTTCCCATAAAGTGATGGGACTGGATGCCATGATCTTCGTTTTCTGAATGTTGAGCTTTAAGCCAACTTTTTCACTCTCCTCTTTCACTTTGATCAAGAGGCTTTTTAGTTCCTCTTCACTTTCTGCCATAAGGGTGGTGTCCTCTACAAATCTGAGGTTATTGGTATTTGTCCCGGCAATCTTGATTCCAGCTTGTGTTTCTTCCAGTCCAGCATTTCTCATCATGTACTCTGCATATAAGTTAAATAAGCAGGGTGACAATATACAGCCTTGATGTACTCCTTTTCATATTTGGAACCAGTCTGTTGTTCCATGTCCAGTTCTAACTGTTGCTTCCTGATGTGCATACAGGTTTCTGAAAAGGCAGGTCAGGTGGTCTGGTATTCCAATCTCTCTTAGATTTTTCCACAGTTTATTGTGATCCACACAGTCAAAGTCTTTGGCACAATCAATAAAGCAGAAACAGATGTCTTTCTGAAACTCTCTTGCTTTTTCAATGATCCAGCAGATGGCAATTTGATCTCTGGTTCCTCTGCCTCTTCTAAAACCAACTTGAACTTCTGGAAGTTCATGCTTCACATATTGCTGTAGCTTGGCTTGGGGAATTTTGGGCATTACTTTACTGGCGTGTGAGATGAGTGCAATTGTGCGGTAGTTTGAGCATTCTTTGGCATTGCCTTTCTTTGGGATTGGAATGAAAACTGACCTTTTCCAGTCCTGTGGCCACTGCTGAGTTTTCCAAATTTGCTGGCATATTGAGTGTAGCACTTTCACAGCATCATCTTTCAGGATTTGAAAGAGCTCAACTGGAATGCCATCACCTCCACTAGCTTTGTTCATAGTGATGCTTCCTAAGGCCCACTTGACTTCACATTCCAGGATATCTGGCTCTAGGTGAGTGTGAGTGATCACACAATCATGATTGTCTGGGTCATGATGATCTTTTTTCTACAGTTCTTCTGTGTATTCTTACCACCTCTTCCTAATACCTTATGCTTCTGTTAGGTCCAGACCATTTCTGTCCTTTACTGAGCCCATCTTTGAATGAAATATTCCCTTCATATCTCTAATTTTCTTGAAGAGATCTCTAGTCTTTCCCATTCTGTTTTTTTCCTCTATTTCTTTGCATTGATCGTTGAGGAAGGCTTTCTTATCTCTCCTTGCTGATCTTTGCAACTCTGCATTCAAATGGGTATATCTTTCCTTTTCTCCTTTGCTTTTCACTTCTCTTCTTTTCCCAGCTATTTGTAAGGCCTCCTCAGACAACCACTTTGCTTTTTATACATTTGTTTTCCATGGGCATGGTCTTGATCCCCGTCTCCTATACAATGTCACAAACCTCTGTCCATAGTTCATCAGGTACTCTCTCTATCATATCTAGACCCTTAAATCTATGTCTCACTTCTACCGTATAATCATAAGGGATTTGATTTAGGTCATACCTGAATGGTCTAGTGGTTTTCCCTCCATTCTTCAATTTAAGTCTGTATTTAGTAATAAGGAGTTGATTATCTGAGCCACAGTCAGCTCAGATCTTGTTTTTGCTGACTGTATAGAGCTTTTCCATCTTTAGCTGCAAAGAATATAATCAGTCTGATTTCAGTGTTGACCAACTGGTGATGTCCATGTGTAGAGTCTTCTCTTGTGTTGTTGGAAGAAGGTGTTTAGCTATGACCAGTGCGTTCTCTTGGCAAAACTGTGTTAGACTTTGCCCTGCTTCATTCCATACTCAAAGGCCAAATTTGCCTGTTACTCCAGGTGTTTCTTGACTTCCTACTTTTGCATTCCTGTCCCCTATAATGAAAAGGACATCTCTTTTGGGTGTTATTTCTAAATTCTTGTAGGTCTTCATAGAACTGTTCAACTTCAGCTTCTTCAGCTTTACTGGTTGGGGCATAGACTTGGATCACCGTGATATTGAATGGTTTGCCTTGGAAAAGAATAGTGATCATTCTTTCATTTTTGAGATTCCATCCAAGTACTGCATTTTGGATTCTTTTGCTGACCATGATGGCTACTCCATTTCTTCTAAGGGATTCCTGCTCACAGTAGTAGATATAATGGTCATCTGAGTTAAAATCACCCATTCCAGTCCATTTTAGTTCACTGATTCTTAGAATGTCATCATTCACTCTTGCCATGTTTGACCTTTTCCAATTTCCCTTGATTCATGGACCTGACATTCCAGGTTCCTATGCAATATTGCTCTTTACAGCATTGGACATTGCCTCTATCACCAGTCACATCCACAACTGGGAATTGTTTTTGCTTTGGCTCCATCCCTTCATTCTTTTTGGAGTTATTTCTCCACTGATCTCCTGTAGCATATTGGGCACCTACCGACCTGGGGAGTTCCTCTTTCGGTATAATATCATTTTGCCTTTTCATACTGTTCACGGGGTTCTCAAGGCAAGAATACTGAAATGGTATGCCAATCCCTTCTCCAGTGGACCACATTCTGTCAGACCTCTCCACCCTGACCCGTCAGTCTTGGGTAGCCCCACACAGCATGGCTTAGTTTCATTGAATTAGACAAGGCTGTGGTCCGTGTGATCAGATTGGCTAGTTGTCTGTGACTATGGTTCCAGTGTGTCTGCCCTCTGATGCCCTCTTGCAACACCTACCATCTCACTTGGGTTTCTCTTACCTTGGACTTGGGGTATCTCTTCATGGCTGCTCAGCAAAGCACAGCCACTGCTCCTTACCTTGGACGAGGTCACCCCTCCTGACCTTGAATGTGGAATAGCTCCTCTCAGCCCTCCTGAGGCTGTGCAGCTGCCACTCCTTGGACATGGGGTTGATCATCTTCTCAGCATAGCCCCTGTCTTCATAGAACCATTCAAATTCAGCTTCTTTGGCATGAGTGGTTGGGCATAGACTTGGATTACTGTGATATTGAATCATTTGCCTTTGAAACAAACCAAGATAATCTATGTTAATTATTTCCTATTCATAAATAAATGAAAGACCAAAATTGTTGCTCTCAAAATTGTTAGTCAGGTTTACATATTTTACTATTTTTCATTCTGTTGGAACACAATAAACTGTGGGAAATTCTGAAAAAGATGGGAATACCAGACTACCTGACCTGCCTCTTGAGAAACCTACATGCAGGTTGGGAAGCAACAGTTAGAACTGGATATGGAACAACAGACTGGTTCCAAATAGGAAAAGGAGTACGTCAAGGCTGTATATTGTCACCCTGCTTATTTAACTTCTATGCAGATTACATCATGAGAAACGCTGGGCTGGAAGAAGCACGATCTGGAATCAAGCTTGCTGGGAGAAATATCAATAACCTCAGATATACAGATGACACCACCNGTGAAGAGGAACTAAAAAGCCTCTTGATGAAAGTAAAAGAGGAGAGTGAAAAAGTTGGCTTAAAGCTGAACATTCAGAAAACGAAGATCATGGCATCTGGTCCCATCACTTCATGGGAAATAGATGGGGAAACAGTTGAAATAGTGTCAGACTTTATTTGGGGGGAGGGGGGGGCTCCAAAATCGCTGCAGATAGTGATTGCAACCATGAAATTAAAAGACGCTTAGTCCTTGGAAGGAATGTTATGACCAACCTAGACAGCATATTGAAAAGCAGAGACATTACTTTGCCAACAAAGGTCCATCTAGTCCAGGCTATGGTTTGTCCAGTAGTCGTGTAAGGATGTTAGAGTTGGACTGTGAAGGAAGCTAAGTGCCAAAGAATTGATGCTCTTGAACTGTGGTGTTAGAGAAGACACTTGAGAGTCCCTTGGAGTGCGAGGAGATCCAACCAGTCCATTCTAAAGGAGATCAGTCCTGGGTGTTCTTTGTAAGGAATGATGCTGAAGTTGAAACTCCAGTACTTTGGCCACCTCATGCAAAGTGTTGACTCATTGGAAAAGACTGATGCTGGGAGGGTTTGGGGGCAGGAGGAGAAGGGGACAACAGAGGATAAGATGGCTAGTTGTCATCACCGACTCGATGGACGTGAGTTTGAGTGAATTCCGGGAGCTGGTAATGGACAGAGAGGCCTGGTATGCTGCGATTCATGGGGTCACAAAGAGTCGGACACAACTGAGCGACTGAACCAAACTGAACTGATTCTGTTGGGAGATAGAATTTGGCAGTATCAAGCAGTGTTTTGTATAGGAGAATTTTTGTGGAATATTATGCATTTATCTTTCTTAGCGATGGAAGTTTTGGTGATTCATATTTGCCTTTGCAACGTTCCATGTCTTAAAGTCCAATTAGTAGAGAAATATGGGAATAACTAAACCAGTGGCTTTCTAACCTTTTTTGACATAATTAACAGAAAGAAATACATCCTCTATCCTGACTCAGTATGTGTGTACACAAACACACACACACATACACACACACTCATGTATACATAAAGATATACACATACACAAAAGATGTATTTTAGAATTTAAATTGGAATTTTAGAATTCTAGCCACTTTTATAATTTTTTATTTCCAACAAATGATGTTTGTAATCCATTTAATTGATTTTACAATCCACCAATGGACACTATCCAGAAATTTGAAAATATTAAAATAGCAATAGTGAGAGTAGTTTGGGGAATTCTTTAGCCTCACTGTAATTTCCATCAGCCAGTGCTTTTCAGTGACCCCAAAATGAACACACAACTTATTTATAAACATAAATTTGCTATGCAAACTCACTTCAAGACAAACACCCAAGCTCCCTTTCCATCCCTTAAGATTTCTGCCGTACACCCCACATGTGGAGAAATTCTGGAGCCACCATTGAATTCAACTGATAATGAGGCTTTATCAAGAGGCTAGTTATCTTTAAAAAAAAAAAAAAAAAAGTTAAAAGCAATTAAAAGCTGCAGTCTGGTTTTCCCATGGTTCTCTTCAAAAATCACTCTAATATTACTCTAAGGATGTTGTAGGAGTAACGGATATGAACAAATAATGACAAAAAGAATCATAACAAAGACAACAGCAAATGAGTCAAGTCAACATATGGAGGATGAAAAACATTTGAATCAATGCTATCCTATCTAGGCTTCTGGTTTATCTAAACTGTTGCATGTGCTTAGATTTTGAGAAGAATGATCAAAGCAAGCCCACAAAAGGCAAGCTGGTTTACAGTACAGAACCAGGAAAGGCTCAGGAATGAAAGGTACAGGTTACTGCTGAAGGCAAATTTGGAGGCTCAGGGTGAAAGTCTGTTTAAAATTCTTTAGACAAGTTAAAACTTGTAGATCTGTGCTGTTGACTGTAGTTGCCACCATGTGTGGCTACTTATATTTGAAGAAATGTAATCAATTGAATGACAGAGAATGAGATGGTTGGATGCCATCACCGACTCAATGGACACGAGTTTGAGCAAATTCATGGGGTTGCAAAGAGTCGGAATCACAACAAAAAAATATCTATTAATTAAGATTTAAAACAAAGAATAAGATGGTGGAGGAGTAGGTGGACATGGAGTACGTCTCTCTCCACAGATACATCAGGAATACACCTTCAGACACAGAAGTGCATGCAGAACACCAGCTGAGAGCAGGCAGGAGTACCTGACCAGAGGAAAAGAATATATAGAACCACGAAAAACTCATTAGGATGAAGGAACTAGTGGGAAAAACCGGAATGTTATTAGGACTGGACCTGCTCTCGGTGGGTAGGGAAACTGAAGCAAGGGTCCGATCCCCACATCGAGGCAATTGTCTGAGTCAGAGGAGAAACAGTTAAGGCTGAGAGGGAAACAGCTGATCTGTGGCAGCCTAAATGGAATGAGAATCACACAGCCCTTGCTGGAGCTATACATACCACAGACAGGGACATAGGTCTCCTGGAATGTGCAGTGGCTAGAAGCTGGAGTTTAGGAATTGTGGAGCAATCCCAGAGTGAGGGCTGCTGTTGACTGCAGAGAGACGGATTGAGGGGAGCTGAGAGAGGAGATTGTGATGAGAAATGGCTGTGCAGGAAAGCCTGGCAGCCTTGGAAGCAAGGGAGTACTGCTGAGTCACGCATGGGGATGGAGCCATCACCAAGGCCTCTCCCCACACGCCAGCATCAGCAGCTGAACAATAAAGAGACTGGGGCATCAAACTCCTGAATCACTGAACTACAGAGCAGGACCCCACCCAGGGTGCCCCTTTAGGTGCCTGACCCGCCAATTTACAGAGTAGGACCCCAGTCAGGGGGAGCCTTCTATGTGCCTGATGCACCGGACAGAGAAGGACCCTAGGCAAGGGAGCCCTCTAAGTGTCTAAATGGAGCTACAGAGAAAGATTGGCCAAAAAGAAAAGAAACCTTCTGACCGCCAGCTACAAGAGGCTCAAAAAAAGACTCTGATAGGGCCATAACTCCTGCGACAGAGGCAGTCCATGTCCCTGCACACTTGGTGCTGCCAGGATCCCCACAAGCCAAGCAGCTGCACCGCCTTCACACTCAATCTCACTGGGGCAAAGCTGCCACAGGCAAAAAACGTCTTGTGTCCGTGCACACCAGGTCACTTCGGTAGTGTCTGACTCTTTGCGACTCTGTAGGCTGTGACCTGCCAGGCTTCTCTGCCAGGGTGGGGGATTCTCCAGGCAAGAGTACTGGGTTGTATTGGCCAATATTGGTTGCCATACCCTTCTAGAGCACTGTATTCCCTGCTGCCCTAGTTGCCAACTGCCTTGAGTACCTGGTGCTCCCCGAAACCGTGCGACCCAAGCAGCTGCACCACCTCTACACCTGACTCTCACTGGGACAAACCCAAGTCCTCCAGGGTAGCCTCAGGAGCAAATCTCAGTGGACGACCCACATGCAGAGGTGGAAATGAAACCACAGTTGAAGCCCAGGGGCAGTGTGGCTAAAGAAGAAGACCTAAAACTTTCCCACAAGCTGTACAAGCTGCAGATTAAATCCACACGATCAACTAGGCAGACTCTGTGTCTATGGAATGTATAAAAGGCTATTGAGAGCTGCCACAAAAGAGAACTCACTAGTTCTGATAGCTGTAGACATTGGAGGCAAGAACACATAGGAGTAGGACCAGATTAGAATCTGAGCTGCCCCCACAGCATGTCCAGAGATCAGCACAGTGTTGGACAGCATCCTAGGGAGGTGGGGTGGACTGTGACTCCCAGCGAGAGAAAGGACTTTGACTGCAGTAACTCAAGAAAAACACCTAATGTTCTTATGTTTTGATTTCTTCTGTAGATTCTTTTGGATTTTTTCTTTTTTTCCTTTTTTCCCCCCTTGATAGTAGTTGTTGATTTTATTGGCACTATGAAACCTAATAAAATTTTGAGCTTTTTAAAAATTTCTTTTTCTTAGTCACATTCATTATTGTTGTTATAAACCTCTGCCTCTATGTTGGGCTTTTGAAGTTCTGTGGAGTTTTCCTTTTTTTTTTTTTTTTCTTTTTTTAATTTTAATTTCTTAAGCCTATTATTATTTTTTCTATATTTATTCTTTGTTTGCTTTTCCTACTGTTCTTTTCCCCTTGCAGTTAATCTTTAATGTATATAAATCTTCCTTACTACCACTATTTAACCTTGCATATATAGTCTTTCTTTCTTTTCTTTCTTTACTTTCCTCTCAACATATTTGTTAGTTTTATTTTCATTGTTTTATTCACCACTTGGCACCTTGCTTTAGTTTCACTTTCCAGACCATGCTTTAGTTAGTTTTGTTCTGGTAGATATAATTTTTGGCTTCCTTTGTTTGCTGGGTCAGTCATTGTACTTTAAATTTGTTGGACTGTTTTGATTTTGCTTATGGTGTATATATGTGTGTGTGTGTATTCAGTCACACTTTTTATTGTTGTTAAAGACCTCTGCCTCTGCATTGGGCTTTTGCAATTCTGTGGAGTTGTCCTTTGTTTTCCCCTTTTGTTTTTCTTCTTCCATTTTCCTTTTTCTTTTTTTTATAATTTTAATTTGTTTAAACCTATTATATTTTTCTACATTTATTCCTTTCGTTGCTTTTCCTTCTGTTCTTTTCCCCTTGCAGTTAATCCTTAATGTATATAAACATTCTTTCTCTACCACTATTTAGCTTTGCATTTCTATTCTTTCTTTCCTTTCTTTCTTCCCTTTCCTCTCAACATATTTGTTAGTTTTATTTTCATTGTTGTATTCCCTACTTGGCACCTTGCTTTAGTTTTGTTTTCCAGTTTGTGCTTTAGTTACTTTTGTTCTTAACTAATAAATACAATTTTTGATTTCCTTTGTCAGGTCAATCTACTGTACTTAATTTTTGTTGGACTGCTTTGACCGTGCTCATGGGTGTATTTGTATATTTGTATATTCCATTATTTTAACTGTTATTTGCCTGATTTTATAACTGTCCTTTGTCTGTTCATCTCTGGTTTCTCATTTTTGGATATTTGTTTTAATCTCACTTAATGCCATAATAAACCACTTGTGGAATCTTTGCTCCCAACCAGAGATCAAGCCCTGAGCTTTTGGAGTGGGAACACTGACTCCAAGACCCTAGTCTACCAGACAAATAACACTAGGGAGCATCAAATAGTGAGAATTCACACAAAGGAAGCCACTTGAATACAAGACCTGGCATCACCCAAGCATCAGTAGCACCTTGTACAGGACACCTCATCTAAACAACAAACAAAGCAAAAATACAAACCCATTCATCAGCAGACAGGATTACCGCCTCACTCAGCCTTGCCCATCAGAGGAAAACAAACAAAAGCTCAACACAAATCTCACCCTATATGAAGCTTACACAAACCACTGGACCAGCAATCTTAGGAGGGCAGAAACCAAAAGGAAGAAAGAATTCAACCTTGAAGCCTGGGAATAGGAGACCTCAAACGCCACAAGTTAATACTAATAATAATGAAAAGGCAGAGAAATACTGCTCAAATGAAGGAACAAACTAGAAACACAGAAGGCCAAATAAATGAAGAGGAAATAGGCAAACTACCTGAGAAATAATTCAGAAAAATGATAGTAAAGATGATAAAAAACCTTGAAATAAATTGGAAAAAATACAAGAATCAGTTGACCTAGAAGAATTAAAGAATAAACATAAAGAAACAAACAACACAACTACTGAAATTAAAAATACTCTAGAAGGAATCAATAACAGAATATCTGAAGCAGAAGAATGAATCAGTGAGCAGGAAGATAAAATGCTGCAGCTAACTTCTGAAGAGCAGAATAAAGTAAAAGAATGAAAACAAATGAGGATAGCCTCAGACACCTCTGGGACAATATCAAACACACCAACAGTCAAATTATAGGGGTTCCACAAGAAAAAGAGGAAAAGAAAAGTTATGAGAAATTTTTTGAAGAGATTATAGTTGAAAATTTCCCCAACATGGAAAAGGAAATAGACAATCAAGTCCAAGAGGCACAGAGTACCATACAGCATAAACTCAAGGAGAAACAGGCCAAGACACATACTAATCAAACTAAACAAAGACAAACACAAAGAAAGAATATTAAAAGCAGCAAGGGAGAAGCAACAAGTAGCATACAAGTGAATCCCTATATGTTTAACATCTGATCTTTCAGGAGAAACTCTGCAAGCCAGAAGGGAATGGTGGGATATATTTAAAGTATTGAAAGGGAAAAAAATCTAAAACCAAGATTACACTACCTGACAAGGATCTCATTCAAAATTGATGGAGAAATAGACGGCTTTACAGACAAGCAAGTTAAGAGAATTCAGTACCACCAAACCAGATTTACAACAAATGTTAAAGGGAATACATATAGTCAATAAATAAAGACAAGATAAAAGAGCTATGAAATCAACCCCAAACAATTAAGAAAATAGGAAGGGGAACTTATATATCAATAACTACTTTAAAGATAACTGGGTTAAATGCTGCAACCCAAAAACACAGACTGGCTGAATGGAGAAAACACAGAAAAAAGACCTATATATATGCTGTATACAAGAAACTCACTGCAGACCTAAAGAAACATATAGACTGAAACACAGAGGATTGAAAATTATGTTCCATGCAAATGGGAAGCAAAAGAAAGCTGGAGTAGCAATCCTTATATCAGACAAAATAGACTTTAAAATAAAAAATATTACAAGAGATAAGTAAGGACACTACATAATGATCAAGGGATGAGTCCAAGAGGAAGACATAACAATAGTAAATATCTATGCACCCAACATAGAAGAACATCAAAACATAAGACAAACACTACAAACATAAAAGGAGAAATTGACAGTAAAACAATTATAGTAGGAGACTTTAACACCTTACTTACACCAAAGGCTTCTGCTGCTGCTAAGTCACATCAGTCGTATCCGACTCCGTGAGACCCCATAGACGGCAGCCTACCAGGCTCCCCCGTTCCTGGGATTCTCCAGGCAAGAACACTGGAGTGGGTTGCCATTTCCTTCTCTAATGTGTGAAAGTGAACTCGTTCAGTCATGTCCGACTCTTAGCGACCACATGGACTGCAGCCGAGCAGGCTCCTCGATCCATGGGATTTTCCAGGCAAGAGTGTTGGAGTGGGCCACCATTGCCTTCTCCACACACAGGTGGACAGATCATAAAAACAGAAAATAAACAAGGAAACACAAGTCTTGAATGATACATTAGATGAGATGGATCTCATTGATATCCTCAGGACATTTCATCCAAATGCAGAAGAATACACCTTCTGCTCAAGTGCACATGGACCATTCTCCAGGATAGACCACATCTTGGGTCACACATCAAACCTCTGTAAATTTAAGAAAGTTGAAACCATATCAAGCATCTTCTCTGACCACAACGCTATGAGACTAGATATCAGTTATAAGAAAAAAACTCTTTAAGAAAGACAAACACATGGAGATTAAACAACACGTTTCTAAATAACCAAGAGGTTACTGAAGAAATCGAAAGGGAAATCAAAAATTTTAAAGAAACAAATGACAATGAAAACACGACAACTCAAAACTTATGGGATGAAGCAAAAGTAATTCTAAGAAAGAAGGTTATAGCAATACAATCCTACCTCAAGATACAAGAAAAACATCGACTAGACAACCCAAGTTTACACCTGAAACAAAGGAAAAACAGGAACAAAAAAAATCCAAAAATTAGTAGAAGGAAAGAAATCATAAAGATCTAAGGAGAAATAAACAGAAAAGAAATGAAAGAAACAATAGTAAAGATTGATAAAACTAAAACCTGGTACTTTGAGAAGATAGACAAAATTGACAAGCCTTTAGCCAGACTCATTAAGAAAAAAAGAAAGAAGAATAAAATCAACAAAATTAGAAAGGAAAAAGAGAGGTTACAACAGACAGTACAGAAACACAAAGGATTATAAGAGACTATTATGAACAACTATATGGCAACAGAATGGATAACCTGGAAGAAATGGACAGATGCTTAGAAACGTTCAATCCTCCAAGACTGAACCAGGGAGAAATAGAAATTATGAACAACCCAATTATAAGCACTGAAATTGAAGTTGTGATCAAAAATCTCCCAAAAAAACAAAAGCCCAGGACCAGATGGCTTCACAGAATTCTATCAAACATTTAGAGACGAGTAATGCCTATCCTTCTAAAACTCTTTCAAAAAATTGCAGAGGAAGGAACACTTCCAAACTCATTCTATGAGGCCGCCATCACCCTGATAGCAAAACCAGACAAAGGCAACACACAAAAAAGAAAACTACAGGCCAATTCACTGATGAACAGAGATGCAAAAATCCTCAACAAAACTTTAGGAAACAGAATTCAGCAACTCATCAGAAAGCTCATACACCATGATCAAGTTGGGTTTATTCCAGGAATGCAAGGATTCTTCAGTATACACAAATCAGTCAATGTGATACACATTATTATCAAATTGAAAGATAAAAATCACATGATCATCTCAATACATGCAGAAAAAGCCTCTGACAAAATTCAGTACCCACTTATGATTAAAACTCTTCCAAAAATGGGCATAGAAGAAACCTACCTCAACATAGTAAAGGCCATATATGATAAGCCTACAGCAAACATTAGTCCAAGTGGTGAAAAACTGAAAAGCATTCCTCCTAATATCAGGAACAAGACAAGGGTGTCCACTTTCACCACTATTATTCTACATAGTCCTGGAAGTCCTAGCTACAGCAATCAGAGAAGAAAAAGAAATAAAAGAAGTCCAGATCGGAAAAGAAGAAGTAAAACTCTCACTCTTTGCAGATGACATGATACTGCACATAGGGAACCCTAAAGAAAGTATCAAAAACCCACTAGAGCTAATCAGTGGATTTAGCAAAGTTGCAGGATAAAAAATCAATAGACAGAAATAGCTTTCATTAGAAATACAACAATTAGAATACACTAACAATGAAACATGAGAAAGAGAAATTAAGGAATCAATCCCATTCACCATTGCAACAAAAGGAGTTAAATATCCAGGAATACATTTACTTAAGGAGACAAAAGAACTGTACACAGAAACCTGTAAGACACTAATGAAAGAAATCAAAGAATAAACAGATGGAGACATATTCCATGTTCCTGGGTAGGAAGAATCAATATTGTGAAAATGACTATACTACCAAATGCAATCAACAGATTCAATGGGATCCCTATCAAATCACCAGTGGCATTTTTCACAGAACCAGAACAAAAAAATTTACAATTCATATGGAAACACAAAAGACCCTGAAAAGCCAAAGCAGTCCTGAGAAAGAAGAATGGAGCTGGAGGAATCAGTCTTCCTGACTTCAGATTACACTACAAAGCTACAGTCATCAAAACAGTATGGCACTGGCACAAACAACAGAAGTATAGACGAATGGAACAAGATAGAAAGCCAGAAATAAACCCATGCACCTATGGGCACCTTATTTTTGATGGAGGCAAGAATATAAAGTGGAACAACGACAGCCTCTTCAATAAATGGTGCTGGGAAAACTGGACAATTACACATAAAAGAAGGAAATTAGAACACTTCCTAACACCACACACAGAGATAAACTCAACATGGACTTAAGACCTAAATGTAAAACCAGAAACTATAAAGCTTAGAGGAAAACATAGGCAGAACACTCGGTGACATAAATCAAAGCAAGATCCTTTATGACCCACCTTCTAGAGTAAAAAAAAAAAAAAAAAAGTAAACAAGTGGGACTTAATTGAACTTAAAAGCTTTGGCACAGTAAAGGAAACTATAAGCAAGGTGAAAAGACAACCGTCACAATGGGAGAAAATATAGCAAATGAAAAAACTGACAAAGGATTAATTTCCAAAATATGCAAGCAGCACATACAACTCAATGCCAGAAAAGCAAACAACCCAGTCAAAAAGCGTGAAAAAGACCTAAACAGACATTTCTCCAAAGAAGACATACAGAAGGCTAACAAACACATGAGAATATGCTCAACATCACTCATTATTAGACAAATGCAAATCAAAACTACAATGAGATATCACCTCACACCGATCAGGATGGCCAGCATCAAAAAGTCTACAAACAATAAAAGCTGGAGAGGGTGTGGAGAAAAGGGAACGCTCTTGCACTGTTGGTGGGAATGTAAATTGATACAGCCACTATGGAAGACAGTATGGAGATTCCTTTAAAAAACTTTGATCAAAACCACGATATGACCTACCAATCCCACTCCTAGGCACATACCCTGAGGAAACCAAAATTGAAAAAGACACATGTATCCCATTGTTCATAGCAGCACTATTTACATTAGCTAGAACATGGAAGCAACCTAGATGTCCAACGACAGATGAGTGGATAAAGAAGTGGTGGTACACAATGGAATATTCAGTTCAGTTCAATCACTCAGTCATGTCCGACTCTTTGAAACCCCATGAATAGCAGCACACAGGCCTCCTGTACATCACCAACTCCCAGAGATCACTCAGACTCATGTCCATAGAAACCGTGCTGCCATCCAGCCATCTCATCCTCAGTCATCCCCTTCTCCTCCTGCTCCCAATCCCTCCCAGCATCAGAGTATTTTCCAGTGAGTCAACTCTTTGCATGAGGTGGCCAAAGTACTGGAGTTTCAGCTTCAGCATCATTCCTTCCAAAGAAATCCCAGGGCTGATCTCCTTCGAATGGACTGGTTGGATCTCCTTGCAGTCCAAGGGACTCTCAAGAGTCTAATCCAGCACCACAGTTCAAAAGCATCAATTCTTCAGCACATAGCCTTTTTCACAGTCCAACTCTCACATCCATACATGACCACTGGAAAAACCATAGCCTTGACTAGACGGACCTTAGTTGGCAAAGTAATGACTCTGCTTTTTGAATATGCTATCTAGGTTGCTCATAACTTTTCTTCCAAGGAGTAAGCGTCTTTTAATTTCATGGCTGCAGTCACCATCTGCAGTGATTTCGGAGCTCAAAAAAATAAAGTCTGACACTGTTTCCACTGTTTCCCCATTTATTTCCCATGGAGTGATGGGACCGGATGCCATGATCTTCGTTTTCTGAATGTTGAGCTTTAAGCCAACTTTTTCACTCTCCTCTTTCACTTTCATCAAGAGGCTTTTTAGCTCCTCTTCACTTTCTGCCATAAGGGTGGTGTCATCTGCATATCTGAGGTTATTGAGATTTCTCCCAGCCATCTTGATTCCAGCTTGTGTTTCTTCCAGTCCAGCGTTTCTCATGATGTACTCTGCATAGAAGTTAAATAAGCAGGGTGACAATATACAGCCTTGACGTACTCCTTTTCCTATTTGGAACCAGTCTGTTGTTCCATGTCCAGTTCTAACTGTTGCTTCCTGACCTGCATACAGATTTCTCAAGAGGCAGGTCAGGTGGTCTGGTATTCCAATCTCTCTCAGAATTTTCCACAGTTTATTGTGAGCCACACAGTCAAAGGCTTTGGCATAGTCAATAAAACAGAAATAGATGTTTTTCTGGAACTCTCTTGCTTTTACTGTGATCCAGCGAATGTTGGCAATTTGATCCCTGGTTTCCTCTGCCTTTTCTAAAACAAGCTTGAATATCAGGGAGTTCACGGTTCACATATTGCTGAAGCCTGGCTTGGATAATTTTAAGCATTATTTTACTAGCGTGTGATATGAGTGCAATTGTGCGGTAGTTTGAGCATTCTTTGGCATTGCCTTTCTTTGGAATTGGAATGAAAACTGCCCTTTTCAAGTCCTGTGGCCAATGCTGAGTTTTCCAACTTTGCTGGAATATTGAGTGCAGCACTTTCACAGCATCATCTTTCAGGATTTGAAATAGCTCCACCGGAATGCCATCACCTCCACTAGCTTTGTTCATAGTGATGCTTTCTAAGGCCCACTTGACTTCACATTCCAGGATGTCTGGCTCTAGGTGAGTGATCACACCATCATGATTATCCGGGTCATGAAGATCTTTTTTGTACAGTTCTTCTGTGTATTCTTGCCACCTCTTCTTAAGATCTTCTTCTTCTGTTAGGTCCACATCATTTCTGTCCTTTATCGAGCCCATCTTTGCATGAAATGTTCCCTTGGTATCTCAAATTTTTCTTGAAGAGATCTCTAGTCTTTCCCATTCTGTTCTTTTCCTCTATTTCTTTGCATTGATCGCTAAAGAAGGCTTTCTTATCTCTTCTTACTATTGTTTGGAACTCTGTATTCAGATGCTTATATCTTTCCTTTTCTCCTTTGCTTTTCACTTCTTTTCTTTTCACAGCTATTTGTAAGGCCTCCCCAGAAAGCCATTTTGCTTTTTTGCATTTCTTTTCCATGGGGATGGTCTTAATCCCTGTCTCCTGTATAATGTCAGGAACCTCATTCCATAGTTCATCGGGCACTCTATCCATCAGATCTAGGACCTTAAATCTATTTCTCACTTCCACTGTATAATCATAAGGGATTTGATTTAGGTCATACCTGAATGGTCTACCGGCCTTCCCTACTTTCTGCAATTTAAGTCTGAATTTGGCAATAAGGAGTTCATGATCTGAGCCACAGCCAGCTCCTGGTCTTGTTTTTGTTGACTGTATAGAGCTTCTCCATCTTTTGCTGCAAAGAATATAATCAATCTGATTTCTGTGTTGACCATCTGGTGATGTCCATATGTAGAGTCTTCTCTTGTGTTGTTGGAAGAGGGTGTTTGCTATGACCAGTGCATTTTCTTGGCAAAACTCTATTAGTCTTTGCCCGGCTTCATTCCGCATTCCAAAGCCAAATTTGCTTGTTACTCCAGATGATTCTTGACTTCCTACTTTAGCATTCCAGTCCCCTATAATGAAAAGGACATCTTTTTGGGTGTTAGTTCTAAAAGGTCTTGTAGGTCTTCATAGAACCGTTCAACTTCAGCTTCTTCAGCGTTACTGGTTGAGGCATAGACTTGGATTACTGTGATATTGAATGGTTTGCCTTGGAAACAGAGATCATTCTGTCGTTTTTGAGATGGCATCCAAGTACTGCATTTCGGACTCTTCTGTTTGACCATGATGGCTACTCCATTTCTTCTGAGGGATTCCTGCTCACAGTAGTAGATATAATGGTCATCTGAGTTAAATTCACCCATTCCAGTCCATTTTAGTTCACTGATTCCTAGAATGTCGATGTTCACTCTTGCCATCTCTTGTTTGACCACTTCCAATTTGCCTTGATTCATGGACCTGACATTCCAGGTTCCTGTGCAATATTGCTCTTTACAGCATTGGACCTTCCTTCTATCACCAGTAACATCCACAGTTGGGTATCGTTTTTGCTTTGGCTCCATACCTTCATTCTTTTTGGAGTTATTTCTCCACTGACCTCCAGTAGCATATTGGGCACCTACCGACCTGGGGAGTTCCTCATTCAGTATCCTATCATTTTGCCTTCTCATACTGGTCATGGGGTTCTCAAGGCAAGAATACTGAAGTGGTTTGCCATTCCCTTCTCCAGTGGACCACATTCTGTCAGACCTCTCCACCATGACCCGCCCATCTTGGGTTTCCCCATGGGCATGGCTCAGTTTCATTGAGTTAGACAAGGCTGTGGTCCTAATGTGGTTAGATGGACTAGTTTTCTGTGAGTATGGTTTCAGTATGTCTGCCCTCTGATGCCCTCTTGCAACACCTACCATCTTATTTGGGTTTCTCTTACCTTGGACATGAGGTATCTCTTCACAGCTGATCCAGCACAGCCCAGCCGCTGCTCCTTACCTTTGATGAGGGGTATCTCCTCATCGCTGCCCTTCCTGACCTTCAACGTGAGATAGCTCCTCCAGGCCCTTCTGCACCCGTGCAGCCACCACTCCTTGGACATGGGGTTGCTCCTCCTGGCCGCCACCCCTGGCCTTGGGCACAATGTGGCTATTCCCGGCTGCCACTGACCTTGGACATGGGGTAGCTCCTCTCACTGCCTGTGACCTAATGGAATATTACTCAGCCATAAAAAGGAATGGGTTTGAGTCAGATCTGATGAGGTGGATGAACCTAGAACCTATTATACAGTGAGTGTATAACAGAAGAGTGAAGTGAGTAAAGTGAGTCAAAAAGAGAAAGATAAATATCATATTCTAACACATATATATGGAATCTAGAAACATGGTCAGTTCACTTCAGTCGCTCAGTCATGTCCGACTCTTTGTGACCCCATGAATCACAGCACGCCAGGCCTCCCTGTCCATCACCAACTCCCAGAGTTCACTCAAACTCACGTCCATTGAGTCAGTGATGCCATCCAGCCATCTCATCCTCAGTCATCCCCTTCTCCTGACCCCAATCCCTCCCAGCATCAGAGTCTTTTCCAATGAGTCAACTCTTTGCATGAGGTGGCCAAAGTACTGGAGTTTCAGCTTTAGCATCATTCCTTCCAAAGAAATCCCAGGGTTGATCTCCTTCAGACTGGACTGGTTGGATCTCTTTGCAGTCTAAGGGACTCTCAAGAGTCTTCTCCAACACCACAGTTCAAAAGCATCAATTCTTTGGCACTCAGCCTTCTTCACAGTCCAACTCTCACATCCATACATGACCACTGGAAAAACCATAGCCTTGACTAGACGGACCTTAGTTGGCAAAGTAATGTCTCAGCTTTGAATATGCTATCTAGGTTGCTCATAACTTTTCTTCCAAGGAGTAAGCGTCTTTTAATTTCATGGCTGCAGTCACCATCTGCAGTGATTTCGGAGCTCAAAAAAATAAAGTCTGANTTCAGAATTTTCCACAGTTTATTGTGATCCACGCAGTCAAAGGCTTTGGCATAGTCAATAAAGCAGAAATAGATGTTTTTCTGGAACTCTCTTGCTTTTTCCATGATCTAGCAGATGTTGGCAATTTAATCTCTGGTTCCTCTGCCTTTTCTAAAACAAGCTTGAACATCAGGAAGTTCACAGTTCACGTATTGCTGTAGCTTGGCTTGGAGAATTTTGAGCATTACTTCACTAGCATGTGAGATGAATGCAATTGTGCTGTAGTTTGAGCATTCTTTGACATTGCCTTTCATTGGAATTGGAATGAAAACTGACCTTTTCCAGTCCTGTGGCCACTGCTGAGTTTTCCAAATTTGCTGGCATATTGAGTGCAGCACTTTCACAGCATCATCTTTCAGGATTTGAAACAGCTCAATTGGAATGCCATCACCTCCACTAGCTTTGTTCATTGTGATGCTTTCTAAGGCCCAGTTGACTTTACATTCCAGGATATCTGGCTCTAGGTGAGTGATCACACCATCATGATTATCCAGGCCATGAAGATCTTTTTTGTACAGTTCTTCTGTGTATTCTTGCCACCTCTTCTTAATATCTTCTGCTTCTGTTAGGCCCATACCATTTCTGTCCTTTATCAAGCCCATCTTTACATGAAATGTTCCCTTGATATCTCTGATTTTCTTGAAGAGATCTCTAGTCTTTCCCATTCTGTTCTTTTCCTCTATTTCTTTGCAGTGATCACTGAAGACGGCTTTCCTATCTCTTCTTGCTATTCTTTGGAATTCTGCATTCAGATGTTTATATCTTTCCTTTTCTCCTTTGCTTTTCACTTCTCTTCTTTTCACAGCTATTTGTAAGGCCTCCCCAGACAGCCATTTTGCATTTTTGCTTTTCTTTTCCATGGGAATGATCTTGATCCCTGTCTCCTATACAATGTCACGAACCTCATTCCATAGTTCATCAGGCACTGTATCTATCAGATCTAGGCCCTTAAATCTATTTTTCTCTTCCACTGTATAATCATACAGAAGAATTTATTTACAAGGCAGAAGTGGAGTAGCAGACATAGAGAATAGACTTATAGACATGGGGGGCGGGGAGGAGAGGGTGAGATGTATGGAAGGAGTAACATGGAAACTTACATTACCATATGTAAAGTAGATCGCCAACAGGTATTTGCTATATGGCTCAGGAAACTCAAACAGGGGCTCGGTTTCAATCTAGAGGGGTGGGATGGGGCGGGAGATGGGAGGGAGTTTCATAAGGGAGGGGATATATGGATTCCTGTGGCTGATTCACGCTGAGGTTTGACAGAAAGTAACAGAATACTGTAAAGCAATTATCCTCAATAAAAAATAAATTAAAAAAAGTTTTAAACAGTTTTGCAAGCCACATATCACACAGTAATATCTGGTTTATGGAGCAGCATAGAATACGTCCAGCATCACAGAAAGTTACACAGGAGAATGCTGTGTCCAGATCCACCTACCAAACAATAAACCTAGATGACTGCATCTGACCTAATGCAGCAAATTAGGGTCAGTGGACTGGGGGCACTGGCTACACAGAAGATGAGAATGTATTCCTTTCCTGAAAGAAGGACAATTAAGAGAAGTTTGCATCCTAAATGTGAAGACCTCAGTTTCCTTTCCCTGCCCTCCAAACTGCCAACATAAAAGCTTATGTTTGCATGCGCGAGTGGGAGACCTGAGTTGTTCTCTGGCAAAATAGATTAGGTCTAAGCTCTTGAGGAAAACCAGTTTTTGAGAGCTTCCAATGAATGGGCCATGACAGGCTTGATCATCATCTGAAACCCACCAGTCAATGAGCCAACCCCACGAAGTTTTCAATCAACCTCCTAAAGTTCATCTATAAATGCAAATAGACACAAAGGTCCTAGACATTGTAGACTAAGACACACAATAGAGACCAAAGCAAACGAATATAAAAGGGAAATTGGAGAAAAAGGCAAGTGACAAAACACTCAAAGAAATGTTAAAGGCAAATATATTTTTATCTTCACAGTGATGAGAAGTTATGTAACAGTTGCCCCAAAATAAGGGAATAAGAAAGGATTCTTAAGAATTAAAAATATAATAGGCAATGAAAAGTATCTATTAAAACATAATGGATAGTGAGGAGGAACAATATGGTGGAGAAGTCGGTGGACGTGTAGAACATCTCTCCATCAGGAGTATACCTTCAGACGCAGAAGTGACTGCAGACTACCAGGTGAGAGCAGGCAGGAGGTCCTGACCACTGGAAAAGAACACACAGAACCACGCGAAACTCAGTAGGACAAAGGAACCAGGGGAAGAAACAGGAGTTGGTGGAACTGACCTGCCCTAGAAGATGGGGGAACTGAAGCTGGGGTCCAATTCCCACATCGGGGCAATTGTTTGGGTCAAAGGAAAATCATTTGAGGCTGAGAGTGAAGTAGCTGATCTGCGGCGGCCTAAATGGAATGAGAATCACACAGACAATCCTTGCCACAGTCATATGTACCCCCCACAGGAACATAGATCCCCTAGAAGGCACAGCGGCTGGGTGCTGGAGCTTAGGGATTGTGGAGCAATCCCAGGGTGAGGTCTGCTGTTGACTGTGGGGAGACATCCCAAGGGGACGTGAGGGAGGAGATTGTGGTGGGAAACGCCTGTGGAGGAAAGTCAGGCAGCCATGGAAGCAAGGCGATACCACCGAATCACGCACAGGGGGTGGAGCCAGCACCATCGCCTGTCTCTGCCCACATCCCACCACCAGCAGGTGAGCAACAAAGACTGGCCCTTCAAGCACCTGACATGCGGAGCAACAGGGAAGGACCCCAGGCCAGGGAGCCCTCTAAGTGTCTGAGCAGGCAGAGCAACAGGAGGGACTGCCCAGAGACCTTCTGATCACCAGCTGCCAGAGGCTAGACAAAGACTCTGATAGGGCCACAGCTCCTGTGGCTGAGGCAGTCCATGTCCCTGCACACTTGGTGCCACCTGGGTCCCCCCAACCCAAGCAGCTGCACCACTTTGATGCACAGTCCTCACTGGGGTAGAGCTGCCACAGCCTCGAAAAAGTCCTGCGTCTGTACATGCAGGGTCACTTTGGTTGTGTCCAACTCTTTGTGACCCTGTGGACTGTGGCCTGCCAGGTTTCTCTGTTGGGGGGATTCTCCAGGCAAGAATTCTGGCGTGCATTGCCATACCCTTCTAGAGCATCATCTTTCCTGCTTTGCTAGCCACCAGCTCCCCTGAGTACCTGGTGCTGCCAGGGCCCCTATCACCCAAGCAGCTGTGCCACCCCCACACCTGGCCCTCACTGGGGCAGACCCAAGACCTCCAGGTTAGTCTCAGGAGCATACCCCTGTGGATGACCCACATGCTGAAGTGGAGATAAAACCACAGTTGAAACTGAGACAGTGTGGCTAACAAAGAGGACCCAGAACCTTCCCACCAGCTGTACTAGCTGCAGATTAAATTCACACGATCAACTAGGCAGACTCTGTGTCATGGATATATAAAAGGACATTGAAAGTTCTCACAGAAGAACACATAGTTCTGACAGCTGTGGACATTGGAGGCAAGAACACACAGGAGTAGGACCAGATTAGAGTCTGAGCTGCTCCCACAGCAGGTCCAGGGTCCAGCGTGATGTTGGACGCCATTCAAGGGAGGCAAGGTGGACTGTGACTCCCAGCAAGGGAAAGGACTCTGACAGTAGCGACCTAAGAAAAACTTTTATTATCTGTATATTTTAACTCCTTCTGTGCTTTCTTCTGGATTTTTTTTCTCCTCTTTCTCCCATTCCACCCCCCCACCCCCCCCAC
>SJYQ01001205.1:806513-820586 GCA_006410935.1 Redunca redunca
AAAAAAAAAAAAAAAACCAGTAGTTTAAGTGTGTTAGTTAGAAATATAGAAGTATTAAAAAAATGCCAGAAGGAACAATCAACACTGCTTATTATTGTCACTTCTGGGAAATGTAATTCTGATGGAAAGAGAAAGAAGATCGTTGCTTTTGGTTAAAGGCCTTGAAGTACAATTTGACATTTAATACTATATATATATATAACTTTGATTTTTAAACAATGAAGAAGAATTAAATGTAAAAAATACAACTCAGTTAAGATATGATGCCCTATTTCAAAGTGTCCTTCCAGAAATTTGTTAGAATTCCAAATACATGTTCTGTGTGTCTAAGTCACTTCAGTCCTGTCTGACCCTTTGCAACCATATGGACCATAGCCCACCAGGCTCCTCTGTTCATGGGAATCTCCAGGCAAGAATACCAGGGTGAGCTGCCATTTCCTTCTCCAGGGGATCTCCCCTACCCAGGGATTGAACCCTCTTACATCTGCATTGGCAGGTAGGTTCTTTACCACTAGCACCACCTGGGAAGCCCATCCAAATTCATACTTGTGGGCAAATGCAATAATAACTTTGCCAATCTTTGGTTGGCAAATTCTTAAAGAGGTAGGAATACAAACCACCTTACCTGCCTATTGGAAAACCTGTATGCAGGTCAAGAGACAAAAGTTAGAATCCAACATGGAACAACAGACTGGTTCAAAACCGGGAAGGAAAAAGGCTGTATACAGTAACCCTGCTTACTTAACTTATATGCAGCGTACATCATGCAAAATGCTGGTCTGGATGAAACACAAGCTGGAATCAAGATTGCCGGGAGAAATCTCAATAACCTCAGATATCCAAATGACACCACCCTTATGGCAGAAAGCAAAGAGAAATTAAAGAGTCTCTTGATAAAGGTGAAAGAGGAGAGTGAAAAAGCTGGCTTAAAACTCAACATTCAAAAAATGAAGATCATGGCATCCAGTCCCATTACTTCATGGCAAATAGATGGGGAAACAACAGAAATCGTGAAAGACTATTTTCTTAGGCTTCAAAATCACTGCAGATGGTGACTGCAGCCATGAAATTTTAAAAAGTTTGCTCCTTGGGAGAAAAGCAATGACAAACATAGACAGCATATTAAAAAGCAGAGTCATCACTTTGTCTACAAAGTCCATATATTCAAAGTTATGATTTTTCCAGTAGTCATGTCCAGATATGCTGCTGCTGCTGCTGCTAAGTCGCTCTAGTCGTGTCCAACTCTGTGCAACCCAATAGATGGCAGCCCACCAGGCTCCCCTGTCCCTGGGATTCTCCAAGCAAGAACACTGGAGTGGGTTGCCATTTCCTTCTCCAATGCGGGAAAGTGAAAAGAGAAAGTGAAGACACTCAGTCGTGTCCGACTCGTAGCAACCCCATGGACTGCAGCCCACCAGGCTCCTCTGTCCATGGGAGTTTCCAGGCAACAGTACTGGAGTGGGTTGCCATTGCCTTCTCCGCTGTACAGATGTGAGACCTGGACAATAAAACACACTGAAGAATTAATGTTTTTGAATTGTGGTGCTAGAGAAGACTCTTGAGAGTCCCCTGTACTGCAAGGAGATCAAACCAATCAATCCTAAAGGAATCAACCCTGACTATTCATTGGAAGGAATGAATGCCAATACTTTGGCCACCTGATGTGAAGAGCTGACTCATTGGAAAAGACTCTGATGCTGGGAAAGTTTGAGGGCGGTAGCATAAGGAGATGACAGGATGAGATGGTATCACCAACTCAATGGACATGAGTTTGAGCAAACTCCGGAAGGCGGTGAAAGACAGGGAAGCCTAGCATGCTGCAGTCCACGAGGCTGCAAAGAGTTGGACAGAACTTAGTGACTGAACAAGAACAAATCTTTGAGTGGCAGTCTTCTGAATAACCTCAGTGAACTCTAGAAATATAGTAATTTTAATAACCTTCATAAGTTGCATAACACATTTACAGTAAGTTGTCCTTAACTGTTTATAGAAATACATCTATATGGAATTGTGTATTATTCAACCTGGAAGAACTAAGGACGTGTCCTGACTTTTTGGATCACTCCTTGGTTAATCAAAAAGACTCTTGAAGTTCAATCTTCAGCCATAATCCATAATTTAAAATATGAGGTGCCTCCTCCTAATTATCTCCTCTTTTTTGGGGAGTCTAATAATTTACCTGTGGACTCATTAAACATGTACTGAAGTATTAATATATGTAAAGCAGATACTTTGCTGGATGTTGAAGATAATAGAGGTTAAGATCTAATAATATGGCCAATGTCCCAGGGATTCTAGTGAATCTAGACTTGAATTAATTTATCCAGGTATCTGATGCAGACATCAGAGAAACTTACAAGCTGTGATTTAAAACTCTGTCACAGGACACTGGACAGGTTTGAAGTGTCCCACCATTCAGAACTTTAAAAATACAGAGTCAAAGGTCCCTGTGATGGATCCTGTTAGCTATCTCTCCATATCCACTCCCATCATTTCTATTTTTCTATGCAAGAGAAATCTGGTCACAATGGTTATGGTCACAAAAGACCAGTGTCAACAGATGGATCATAATATGCTTAGCCAATGTGACAATTGTGGTTAAGACTTTTGAAACCTCCCTTACAGCTAAGGATGTTCACATGACCAGTTCTGACCAATGATATTAAGGTGAAGTTTGTTGGAGTTTCTGGGAAAGCTTCTGTCATATAGATAAAGGCAGACAAAAATGAGTGATAACTGCTCTCCCTCACTCTTTCTGACTTAACACTGATGTAAGGACTGGAGCTCTAGTAGCCGTCTTATAATTAGAGACAGAAGGCAAGGGCTGGTTGAGCAGAAATACAGAAGGGTCTCAGTGGCAAAGGGCATCACTGAACATGTAACCTAAAGGCAGCAACAGTCTTTCTTTGAGTTTTGTTTCTACATTATATCTGTTTCTTTCTCTATATATTGGCCTTGCTGTGCTGTATGCAGGATCTTAATTCCTGGACCGAGAATTGAATCCATGTCCCCCACATACAGAATGCAGAGTCTTAACCACTGGACTGCCAAGTCCCCTAAAATCTACTTCTACCAACAAAATATTTCTGACACCAGTGTTTGAGGGTTTTTTCCCTCTCACCAATCAATTCTCTGACACCAGCTTGGACGCCTACAATTTAGTTCATTCTGAAACTATTTTCCTGGAGTAAGCATCAGATCCCACCAGTTCTACCAGACCATTTCCATTTCAGACACCGATTGTCACTTCAGACCTCCCATACCCCTGACTGACCAACTGTAAACCAGGGGTTCCCGCAGCACCTACTTGGGTTTGATAAATTGCTAAAATGGCTGACAGAACTCATGAGGACACGTGACTTACTATCACTGGCTTATTATAAAGGATGCAACTTGGGAACAGCCAAATGAGAAGGCTGTATAAGGCTAAGCATCAGAGGAAGGAGTGCTCAGAGTCTCCATGCCCTCTGGGGTGCACCATCCTCCCAGCATCAACATAAGTTCACTGACCTCAAAGTTCTCTGAACTTCACCTTTTAGGATTTTATTGTAGGTTCTATTCTGTAGACATGATTGGCCATTGATGATTAACTCAATCTGCAGCTAACTAAAGGTCAGGGATGGGCTGATATTTCCAACTCTTTAATAATGTTGGATATTTCTGGCATTTCACATGCTATCAAGCTTATGCTCAAAGTCTTACAAGCTAGGTTTCAGCAGTACATGAACCAAGAAATGCCAGATGTATAAGCTGGATATAGAAAAGGCAAAGGAATCAGAAATCAGATTGCCAACATTCACTGAATCATGGAGAAAGCAAGTGAGTTTCAGGAAAGAATCTACTTTTGTTTCATAGACTACACTAAAGCCTTTGACTATTTGGACACAGCAAACTGGAAAATTCTTAGAGAAGGAAGTACCATATGTATGCAGGTCAAGAAGCAACAGTTAGAACCAGACATGGAATAACCAAATGGTTCAAAATTGAGAAAGGAGTATGTCAGGGCTGTAAATCATCACCACATTTATTTAACTTCTGTGCAGACTACATTATGCAAAATGTCCAGCTGGATGAATCACAAGCTGGAATCAAGACTGCTGGGAAAAATATCAACAACCTCAGATATACAGATAATATCACACTAATGGTAGAAAGTAAAGTGGAAATAAAGAGCCTCTTGATGAGGGTGAAAGAGGAGAATGAAAAAGCTGGTTTGAAACTCAACATTCAAAAAACTTAAGACCATGGCAGCCAGTCCCATCACTTCATGGCCAAAAGAAAGAGAAATAACAGAAGCAGTGACAGATTTTATTTTCTTGTCGCCCAAAATCACTGCAAATGGAGACTGCAGCCATGAAATTAAAAGACACTTGCTCCTTGGAAGGAAAGTTATGACAAACCTAGACACATATTAAGAAGCAGAGACATCACTTTGCTGACAAAAGGCCATATAGTCAAAGCTATGGTTTTTCTAACAGTCATGTATGAATGTGCAAGTTGGACCATAAAGAAGGCTGCATGCCAAAGAACTGATCCTTTTGAATTGTGGTGCTGGAGAAGATTCTTGAGAGTCCATTGGACTGCAAGGAGATCAAACCAGTTAATCCTAAAGGAAATCAACTCTAAATATCCATTAGAAGGACTTATGCTGAATCTGAAGCTCCAATGCTTTGTCTACCTGACTACCTGTTTACTGACTAGAAAAGACCCTGACGCTAGGAAAGATTGAAGGCAAAAGGAGAAGGGGGCTGAAGTGGATGAATGGTTAGATAGCATTACCAACTCAATGGACTTGAATTTGGACAAACTCTGGGAAACAGTGAAGGGCCAGGGAGCCTGGTGTGCTACAGTCCTTCGATTCACAAAGAGTTGGACACACTTAGTGACAACAACAAGTTTCTGGCAACCAACTCCCATCCTAAAGCTATCTAGGAGGATCAATGCCAACAGTTATCTTGGTAGCATACAAGAAGATCTTCATCACTCTGGAGATTCCAAGGATCTTAGAAGATTTTGTGTTACCAAATGCAGTTGGGGGAGGATGCTAAGACCAAATAATATAACAAAAGATGCTCCTATCAGCTCTATCACTCAGGAAATTACAAAGGTTTTAGGAATTCTGTGCCAGGAAATGGAGCCAAACACCAAATATATATATATTTCTCCTCGTATCACAGTATCACAATAAAAAAATAAAATTCCTATTTATTTAAGCCACTCTTGGTTGTATTTTCCTTCACTTGTCTTCTAATTGAAACAGGATCTGAATGTCTTGTTTTGTAAATGGGGAAATCCAGGCAAAGATAAATTAAGCAATGTAACAATGCAACTAATGTCAGCACATCTTGCTGATGGCAGAAATAGGAATGGAAAAACATAGGAATGTGCCAAACCTTAACATGAAGGAAAGATGGGCTGAAAATGTTTATTCAACTGTGTCTTTGATAATTACATTTTCTTAGTTTCCTTTTTATACTGGACTATCGACTATTAGAGTCTCTTGAAGAAAAATGAAGATTCCTCATTGAGATAGACTTTCAGGAAGTAGACTGACTAGGATCTTTCAATCATTTTTCCCCTTCCTCACTCTATCAATATGTATTTATTTATATTTTTTATGTATTACTTGATTTTTAACATTTGCCTTTAGAATTTATTACTCATTTATTACAAGTCCTCAGCATTAAAAATTATTGCTCATAGCAACACTTTCCTTCAAGATTGACACTGTAATATTTATCTTATGAAAGAGGACACTGAGGTTCAGAGATATAGTGCATTGAATTCTGTCCTCACTAAAATATGTTGAAGTCCTTACTCCTGTTATCTGTAAAGGTGACTTTATTTGCAGATAGGGTCTTCACATATGTAATCCTGGGCTTCCCAGGTGGCGCTAGTGGAAAAGAACTCACATGCCAATGCAGGAGTAAGAGACTCGGGTTGGATGTCTGGGTTGGGATGATTCCCTGGAGGAGTGTATGGCAACTCAGTCCAGTATTCTTTCCCGGAGAATCCCATGGACAGAGAAGCCTGGAGGGCTACAGTCCTTAGGATCCCACAAAGTTGGACACAAATGAAGACTTAGTTGGACACTTAGAACTAACACCCCAAAAAGATGTCTTTTTCATTATAGGGGACTGGAATGCAAAAGTAGGAAGTCAAGAAACACCTGGAGTTACAGGCAAATTTGGCCTTGGAGTACAGAATGAAGCAAGGCAAAGGCTAATACAGTTTTGCCAAGAGAACGCAATGGTCATAGCAAACACCCTCTTCCAACAACATAAGAGAAGACTCTACACATGGACATCACCAGATGGTCAACACCAAAATCAGACTGAATATATTCTTTGTAGCCAAAGATGAAGAAGCACTATACAGTCAGCAAAAACAAGACCGGGAGCTGACTGTGGCTCAGATCATGAACTCCTTATTGCCAAATTCACACTTAAATTGAAGAAAGTAGGGAAAACCACTAGACCATTCACTAATGACATAATTCAAATCCTTTATGATTATACAGTGGAAGTAAGAAATAGATTTAAGGGACTAAATCTGATAGACAGAGTGCCTGAAGAACTATGGATGGAGGTTCATGACATTATACAGGAGACAGAAGTCAGGACCATCCCCATGGAAAAGAAATGCAAAAAGCAAAATGGCTGTCTGGGGAGGCCTTACAAATAACTGTTAAAAAAGAGGCAAAAGCAAAGGAGAAGAGGAAAGATACACCCATTTGAATGCAGAGTTCCAAAGAATAGCGAGGAGAGATAAGAAAGCCTTCCTCAGTGATCAGTGCAAAGAAATAGAGGAAAATAATAGAATGGGAAAGACTAGAGATCTCTTCAAGAAAATTAGAGATATCAAGGGAATATTTCATGCAAAGATGGGATCAATAAAGGACAGAAATTGTATGGACCTAACAGAAGCAGAAGATTTTTAGAAGAGGTGGCAAGAATACACAGAACTGTACAAAAAAGATCTTTACGACCCAGATAATCGTGATGGTGTGATCACTCACTTAGAGCCAGACATCCTGGAATGTGAAGTCAAGTGGGCCTTAGAAGCATCACTACGAACAAAGCTAGTGGGGATAATCGAATTCCACTTGAGCTATTTCAAATCCTAAAAGATGATACTGTGAAAGTGCTGCATTCAATATGCCAGAAAATTTGGAAAACTCAGCAGTGGCCATGGGACTGGAAAAGGTCAGTTTTCATTCCAATCCCAAAGAAAGGCAATTCCAAAGAATGCTCAAACTACTGCACAAATGCACTCATCTCACACACTAGTAAAGTGATGCTCAAAATTCTCCAAGCCAGGCTTCAGCAATATGTAAACCGTGAACTACCCAGATGTTCAACCTGGTTTTAGAAAAGGCAGAGGAACCAGAGATCAAATTGCCAACATCTGCTGGATCATTGGAAAAGCAAGAGAGTTCTAGAAAAACATCTATTTCTGCTTTAATGACTATGCCAAAGCCTTCCACTGTGTGGATTACAATAAACTATGGAAAATTCTGAAAGAGATGGGAATACCAGACCACCTGATCTGCCTCTTCAGAAATCTGTGTACATGTCAGGAAGCAACAGTTAGAACTGGACATGGAACAATAGACTGGTTCCAAATAGGAAAAGGAGTATGTCAAGGCTGTATGTTGTCACCCTGCTTATTTAACTTATATGCAGAGTACATCATGAGAAACGCTGGGCTGGATGAAGGTCAAGCTGGAATCAAGATTGCTGGGAGAAATATAAATAACCTCAGATATGAAGATGACACCCTCCTTGTGGCAGAAAGTGAAGAAAAACTAAAGAGCCTCTTGATGAAGGTGAAAGAAGAGAGTGAATAAGTTAGCTTAAAGCTTAACATTCAGAAAACTAAGATCATGGCACCCAGTTCCATCACTTCATAGCAAATAGATGGGGAAACAGTGGAAACAGTAGCTGACTTTATTTTGGGGGGCTCCAAAATCACTGCAGATGGTGAATGCAGCCATGAAATTAAAAGATGCTTATTCCTCCGAAGGAAAGTTATGACCAACCTAGGCAGCATATTAAAAAGCAGAGATATTACTTTGCCAACAAAGGTCCATCTAGTTAAGGCTATGGTTTTTCCAATAGTCACGTATGGATGTGAGGGTTGGACTGTAAAGAAAGCTGAGCACAGAAGAATTGAAGCTTTTGAACTGTAGTGTTGGAGAAGACGCTTGAGAGTCCCTTGGGCTGCAAGGAGATCCAACCAGTCCATCCTAAAGGAGATCCGTCCTGAAATTTCACTGGAAGGACGATGCTGAAGCTGAAACTGCAATACTTGGGCCCCTGATGCAAAGAACTGACTCATTTGAAAAGATCCTGATGCTGGGAAAGATTGAAGGCAGGAGAAGAAGGGGACAACAGAGGATGAGATGGTTGGATGGCATCACCAACTCAATGGACATGAGTTTGAGTAAACTCTGGGAGTTGGTGATGGACAGGGAGGCCTGGTGTGCTGCAGTCCATGGGGCCGCAAAGGGTTGGACAAGACTGAGTGACTGAACTGAACTGAACTGAAGCAACTTAGCATGCATGGATGCATATGTAATCCTGTTAAGAGGAGATCATACTTGATTAGGGTGGGCCTAAATCCAACCTCTGATGTTCTAAATCCAATGAGGACATAGATGCACCCAAAGTGAAGATGGCCATGTGACAGGGGAGGCAGAATTTGCAATGATGGAGCTACAAGCCAAAGGATACCGAAGATTGCCAGCAGCCTCCAAAAATTGGCAAGACTCGAAGTTTTTTCCTTGAATTCTTCAGAAGGAGGATAGCCTCAGTAATGCCTTGATTTTGAACTTCTAACCTCTAGAACTAAGAGAATAAATTTCTGCTCTTTTAAGTGACCTGGTTTGTGGTAATTTGGTATGGAAATTACTACAAAGGTTTAAATAATTTGCTCTCTATAACGTAACTGGAAGCAGTGGGACTTACAAGAAAACATTTCATTTAACTTGTACATTGGAGCAGCTTCAAAGTAACACAGGTACAGTGAGTTGAACAGTTGCTCCAAATTCTTTATTTATGATACAAGTTTTGTAAGTATTGATACACTCCAAGAGAAGAGCTTTCATGGAGCTCCCAATCTATTTTGTGGTTTCTGAAAAGCAGCATAGGATATCATTATCCTTTACTCTCTTTTCTTTAATATCCCTAGAAAAGTTTTCTTTTCCCCCATAGTTAATAGATATCTAGTTTAGCTCTTATTTTAATTCAGTGGTTTACAATGATTACTCCCATCTTTTGGCCTAAAATGCTCCTACTAAGAAGTAAGCTGTCAAAAATAAAATAAAATAAAAGAAGTAAGCGGTCAGTCTTATTGTTGAAAGTAATGTATGAGGGAGTTCCCTGGCAGTCTAGTGGTTAGGACTCAGGATTTTCACTGCCAAGGAACTGAGTTCAATAGTCCAGTCCCTGGTGGGGGAACTAAAATCCCACAAGCCATGAGGTGCAGCCAAAAAAAAGTAATGTATGTATTTCTCTGACAGTTCTTAGATATCCTTTTTCATCAGTTTTCAGTAGTTATATATACTATCATGTGCCTCGATATAGTTTTCTTTTAATTTATCATGCTTGAGTTCACAAGTACTCTTAAATTTTTGAATTAATGTCTTACATGGCTTTAGAAAGTTTCAGCCCATTACTTTTCTTTCTTTTTTTCTTCTTTTTTTAATAGGTAAGAACTGAGTTTGTTTACAGAGGTACACATTTCGTATCTTTTTGCCTTTTCATACTGTTCATGGGATTCTCAAGGCAAGAATGCTAAAGTGGTTTGTCATTCCCTTCTCCAGTGGACCACGTTTTGTCAGACCTCTCCACCATGACCCATCCGTCTTGGGTGGCCCTACACGGCATGGCTCATAGTTTCATTGAGTTAGACAGGGCTGTAGTCCGTGTGATCAGTTTTCATTCTGTCTGCCCTCTGATAGATTTCAGTGGATGTGAGTTTGAGCAAACTTCAGGAGATGGTAAAGAACAGGGGAGTGTGGTATGGCACAGTCTGCTGCTGCTGCTAAGTCACTTCAGTCATGTCCGGCTCTGTGGGGTGGGCTCTCTTCAGCCCACCAGGCTCCCCAGTCCCTGGGATTCTCCAGGCAAGAACACTGGAGTGGGTTGCCATTTCCTTCTCCAATGCATGAAAGTGAAAAGTGAAAGGGAAGTTGCTCAGTCGTGTCCGACCCTTAGCATGGACTGCAGCCTACCAGGCTCCTCCATCCATGGGATTTTCCAGGCAAGAGTACTGGAGTGGGGTGCCACTGCCTTCTCCATGGCGCAGTCTATGGAGTTGCAAAAAGTCAGACGTGACTGAGTGATTAACGCACATTTCATGGACATCATGTGGTCCATCTCAAAAGATAAGAACAGCCTTTGGAGAAACACACTTCACAATAGAGTGTGGCCCATCTCAGAAGACTAGAGAACCTAAAATATAGGGTGCTTAGTTTTTATGGGCTGAGTAATTTCATAGGCTAATGAATAGGTAGATTATTCCAACTGTTTTGGGGAAGGGGCAGAGATTTCCAGGAACTGGGCCACCACACCCTATTTGAGCTTCTATGATTGGTCTCAGAACTGTCGTGGCACTGGTGGGTGTGTCCCTTAGCATGTTAATGCATTTTGATGAGTGTATAATGAAGCCCATTTCATTTCAAACACTGCTTTTGACCTACGGTATCTCTCATCTCCTTTTACAACTCCAATTACATGTATATTAAGCCTGTCACTATGTCCCATTTATACCATAGGATCTTTCCTGTAATATCCATCTTTCTTCTTTCTACGCTTCAGTCTACTGACATCTCCTGGGTTACAATCCTCTCTTCAGCTACATCTATTTTACTGGTAAACTTGTGAATTGCACTCTAAATTTTAGTTATTAGGCTGCTCAATTCTAGGATTTCTTTTTGGTTATAGATTACAATTCTCTACTAAATTTCTCCATATTTTTTTTATATTTTCTTGAACATATAAATCACACATTTTAAAGTTTACATGCAATAACTCTAATATCTGAACCTCCTCTGTGGGTCTGATATGTATCTATTTTTTCTCTTGGTTTTTGCTCATTTGGCCTTGTTTATCAGTATGCCTTTTTTTTTTTTTTATTTATTTTTTGAGGTTAATTTATGCTTTTATTTGCCAGTATAATTAACCACAGTGGCCTGCAGGCTTCTTTGATCTAAAAAAAATACATTTTATATCACAATCCAACAAACACACACACATATATAATATGTATACATACATAAAAGTGAAACAAAAGTTTTGCCAAAAGTGTCTACCCTGAGTGTTAAATTTTGGGGGGGAGATCTTTTTCTTTTTTTAAAGCAGTTTTAGGTTTACAATAAAACTTGACAGGAATGTACAGAAATTCCCCATTTTTTAAAAATATAATGATTAATGTGTATGAAAATTTTTAGAGGTAATATGAGACTCAGACTGATGTCAGATATTTCTGGAAAGGATGTGTTTTCACTTCTGAGAGGCAGATAGACAGAGTCAAATCAGTTTAACCCAATCTGTAATTGTGCTAATTAGAATCTGGATTTCAGGATTTGTGAGGGCTCTTCTAGGTTTCGGATCACCTCTTTTCTAATATAGCACAGAGGCACATACTGTACTCCTTCCCTCTTAGCGGGCCTGAACTATAATTTTTAAATCTTCCTAACACTGTGAGACTATTTATTCAGTTTCTCAGTCTCTTGATAGCCACTTAAAAATTAGCAAATAACCTGAAAGGCAAAACAAAGCCGAAAGCTAGGCTTACCTCTCAGAACTTTCCTTGTCTCCTGGATCCTAGGGTCTTATGTCTTTGCTCAGTAATTTTCAAATACCTTCAAACAGATTGTTTACTTTAACCCTTTCCAGTTGTCATTGTCAGGAGTATTTGTCAGATACAGGCTAGTCAGGACTGCTTGCTTTTAGTAGCCTTGGAGAACTGAGTTGCTGCTGCTGCTGCTGCTGCTAAGTCGCTTCATTCATGTCCGACTCTGTGCGACCCCACGGACGGCAGCCCACCAGGCTCCCCAATCCCTGGGATTCTCCAGGCAAGAATACTGGAGTGGGTTGCCATTTCCTTCTCCAATGCATGAGAGTGAAAAGTCAAAGTGAAGTCGCTCAGTCGTGTCCGATTCTTAGAGATCCCATGGACTGCAGCCTCAGTTCAGTTCAGTCGCTCAGTCGCTTTACTCTGCTGTAAAATTTTGACATTGTCCTTTCTAAATAACTTACAAAAATGCAAAATACCAGAATGTCTGCTGTAAAATTAAGTGAATACTCTTTGCGACCCCATGAATCGCAGCACACCAGGCCTCCCTGTCCATCACCATCTCCCGGAGTTCACTCAGACTCACGTCCATCGTGTCCGTGATGCCATCCAGCCATCTCATCCTGGGTCGTCCCCTTCTCCTCCTGCCCCCAATCCCTCCCAGCATCAGAGTCTTTTCCAATGAATCAACTCTTCGCATCAGGTGTCCAAAGTACTGGAGTTTCAGCNCTTTTCTAAAACCAGCTTGAACATCAGGGAGTTCACGGTTCACGTATTGCTGAAGCCTGGCTTGGAGAATTTTGAGCATTTCTTTACTAGCATGTGAGATGAGTGCAATTGTCTGGTAGTTTGAGCATTTTTTGGCATTGCCTTTCTTTGGGATTGGAATGAAAACTGACCTTTTCCAGTCCCATGGCCACTGCTGAGTTCTCCAAATTTGCTGGCATATTGAATGCAGCACTTTCATAACATCATCTTTCAGGATTTGAAAGAGCTCAACTGGAATTCCATCACCTCCACTAGCTTTGTTGGTAGTGATGCTTTCTAAGGCCCGCTTGACTTCACATTCCAAGATGTCTGGCTCTAAATTAGGGATCACATCATCATGATTGTCTGGGTTGTGAAGACCTTTTTTGTACAGTTCTTCTCTTCTTAATATCTTCTTCTTCTGTTAGGTCCACACCATTTCTGTCCTTTATCAAGCCCATCTTTGCATGAATTGTTCCCTTGGTATCTCTAATTTTCTTGAAGAGATCTCTAGTCTTTCCCATTCTGTTGTTTTCCTCTATTTCTTTGCATTGATCGCTAAAGAAGGCTTTCTTATTTCTTCTTGCTATTCTTTGGAACTCTGTATTCAGATGCTTATACCTTTCCTTTTCTCCTTTGCTTTTTGCCTCTCCTCTTTTCACAGCTATTTGCAAGTCCTCCCCAGACAGCCATTTTGCCTTTTTGTATTTCTTTTCCATGGGGATGGTCTTGATCCCTGTCTCCTGTACAATGTCACGAACCTCATTCCATAGTTCATCAGGCACTCTGTCTATCAGATCTAGACCCTTAAATCTATTTCTCACTTCTACTGTATAATCATAAGGAATTTGATTTAGGTCATACCTGAATGGTCTAGCGGTTTTCCCTACTTTCTTCAATGTAAGTCTGAATTTGGCAATAAGGACTGCAGCCTAGATGAGTCTCACTCTATAGTGAAAAAAAGACACAGATTTCAGTTCTTATGTTGTTAAATAAGCCTCCATTAGAGAGAGTGAGCCTCTCCTTACTTGTGTAGGTTGTTAAAGGTATCACCTTTGCCTGTGAGAAAGCAGGGTGTTATGGGTACAGGTGTAACAGCTCTCATCTATCCTTCACTCTTGATTTGTCCAGACAAGAAGACTAAATCTAGCAGAACTGTGAATTAGTGTCCCCTCTCTATTCTCTGTCCTATTTGATAAGTAATACCTTGCTTTCAGTTACCTCACAATTTGGGAAAATGTTAGATAAAACAACCCTTTAATACCAACTAATGTAAGTAGTTAATATTGATCTGAGAATGATGTTGCTATTAACTTATATATTTAATATCAACTTTATAAAATGTGATGCAATGAAGAGAAATATAAAAATTTCCATCGTATCATATCATTACTTAGTCTATTTAACTATTTTATGCTGCCTTGAAATTTGCCAAATCCAAAGTGCTAATTCAGGAATGTAAAGTTCATTGATTTCAATTTATTTTTATCTACATATAAATATAAAGAGAAGTTTTGGACAGTT
>SJYQ01001206.1:0-15335 GCA_006410935.1 Redunca redunca
TGGGGTGCGGCATCTCAGGTGCTCTGAGGAACTGCTCCGAGGAGGTGGGAGAGGGAGTCAGGTTATAAAAAGTTTGTAGCAGAGGGGCAGCCAGTCTGAACCTGGTGTATCATGGTAAGGAATTCGGTGCTCTTCTATGTCCAGGAAGATGCAAGGCCTTGCTCTCCCCATTGGGGTCCTCCAGACTCAGAAATTAACATTTGGAGGCTGCAGTTTTCTGGTGGCTCTTACATTTTTATTTATTGATATGAAAGGGGACATTTCGTTTCACAGTCCCTCTCCATGCTAAGAAATTCGACCAAATTTGGGAGACATTTCTTACCATTTTTCTGGTCCCATGGAACTGGGAGGATCATCCCAGATCAGGCAAAAGCTCTCACTGACATGTCACTCCAGTGTTAATTTTTGAATTAGATCCATTGACACGTAATTATAGGTTCTCTGCATCTTCTATCTTCTAACCTATTAGGACCAGGAGACATTTCCCCTGTTGCTTCTTCCCATACCTAGAATCACACTCTTATAGTTATTGATGGCATACAAAACTATGTTTTTTTGACAAACTTCTTCAAGTCACTAGTCACCATGACATTTGGAGGCCTGCTTACACTGTCACAGATAACGACCTTATAACATAGATAAAAGTAATGTAGCTAATAACATCTACAAAGTCATAGTGTAGCAGAGAGACAGAGACACAAGCAGTTTGGAAGCAAAGAGAAAATTAAAACAATTTTTAGTATAATTAGTTGTAATCCAGTTGCAATAACCATCAGGTCCATAGGAGAGCCAGCTGGAGAAGGCAAATCCTGGCAGGATCAGGCAGAGAGAAAGAGAGAAATGTTATACCTTTGTTTGCAAAGGCATCCTTTATCAACTTGTTGTAGGTCACAGCATAAGAGAAAAAGGTTTACTGGAAAACAGATTCAAGTCAGTACGTTTTCTCAAGTCAAAGTTATATTGATCAGTTCATTCAGTCCCATGTAACGGATTCCTGTTGATCTGCATGAAGTAATCAGGTTTCCAGTAGAGTTTATCATTTGTCGCCCAATTCAGTAGTGTTAAGGCTATCAGAAACACATTTGTTTAAGAGTTCTTTTTAATGAGTCTTTTTGAAAATCTTCATGTTGTAAGGGCAATGTAACATTATGATAGTCTACAAGGGACAAAACATATAATATGGTTAAAGATTTGAGTATAAGTGGGAAACGTGGATATTTCTGCGACATATAACATTTTCATATAATCACTAGAATTGTGACTGGTCACATTATATCAGGATATATCAGATGTTAGGGATTTCATATAAATTTTGGAATATCTGTATTAAGGATATTTACTCATTTATCGGAACCTAAAGTTCACCTTCAGTCACTTGACAATGTTCTCGGAATTAAAAATACCAGATAAACTTAGCTTAACTTTTCTCCCTGAGATGTCTCAGAGACGTTTCTTTCAAGCATCCATCCCAGCGTCAGCTGGAGGCAAAAAGAACTTTAGTTTGATTTTTATATTTGGGAAGTTTGTTAGAAATATCAGAAAGGTTTTAAAACACAATAGGATCATGACTCACTGAAACAATACCTATTCATTTAACCAAAGTCACAAAAACAATAAAAAAAATAGATCTTTTGAGGTCACAGAACCTCACAAAATCTGTTATCAAAAGGAGCACTGCTAACAGAAATCAATCAAATTCCAGTCCTATCTCTTTTAACAAACTTTATTTAATTAACTTTAATCTAAGTTTAGTTAATCCTGACATTGCATAAAACTTTTTCCTCAGGATTTCTTTCTACAATCTCTCATTACTACCTCTGTATACCCTGTCTCTCAGTTCTCATCCAAATAAAATCAACCAGCTAATTCTTTCTTTTTATAATAAAATATAATTACATTTTTATGTATTCTTTACTGAAAATATACATTTTATTTCTTATAGTACATCAGAATGTCACTGTATTATTCCTATTGTTTAGCTACAGGTTTAAATAAGAATCCACAACTCTGAAAACCTTAACTTTTAGTAAAAGCCAAAAGTATGCAATCTGAACTGTCTTTACATTAGCATTTTATAGATTGATGAGCATAAACACCAGTGATAATTTTTAAAAAACCTTTTCTTTTTTAATAAAGAACATCTCAGTTCAGTTCACTTCAGTTGCTCAGTCGTGTCTGATTCTGCGATCCCATGAACTGCAGCACACCAGGCCTCCCTGTCCATCACCAACACATGGAGACCACTCAAACTCATGTCCAACGAGTCGGTGATGCCATCCACCCATCTCATCCTCTCTTGTCCCCTTCTCCTCCTGCCCGCGATTCCTCCCAGCATCAGGGTCTTTTTCAATGAGTCAGCCCTTTGCATCAGACAGCCAAAGTATTGGAGTTTCAGCTTCAGCATCAGTCCTTCCAATGAACACCCAGGACTGATCTCCTCTGGGACAGACTGGTTGGCTCTCCTTGCAGTGCAAGGGACTTTCAAGAGTCTTCTCCAACACCACAGTTCAAAAGCATCAATTCTTCGGTGCTCAGCTTTCTTTAGAATCCAACTCTCACATCCACACATGACCACTGGAAAACCATAGCCTTGATTAGATGGACCTTTGTTGGCAAAGTAATGTCTCTGCTTTTTAATATGCTATCTAGCTTGGTTATAACTTTCCCTCCAAAGAATAATTGTCTTTTAATTTCATGGCTCCAGTCACCATCTGCAGTGATTTTGGAGCCCCAAAATATAAAGTCTGACCCTGTTTCCACTGTTTCCCCATCTATTTCCCATGAAGTGATGGGACCAGATGCCATGATCTTCGTTTTCTGAATGTTGAGCTTGAAGCCAACTTTTTCACTCTTTACTTTCACTTTCAACAAGAGGCTTTTTAGTTCCTCTTCACTTTCTGCCATAAGGGTGGTGTCATCTGCATATCTGAGGTTATTGATATTTCTCCCGGCAATCTTGATTCCAGCTTGTGTTTCTTCCAGTCCAGCGTTTCTCATGATGTACTCTGCATAGAAGTTAAATAAGCAGGGTGACAATATACAGCCTTGACGTACTCCTTTTCCTATTTGGAACCAGTCTGTTGTTCCATGTCCAGTTCTAACTGTTGCTTCCTGACCTGCATACAGATTTCTCAAGAGGCAGGTCAGGTAGTCTGGTATTCCCATCTCTTTCAGAATTTTCCACAGTTTATTGTGATCCACACAGTCAAAGGATTTGGCATAGTCAATAAAGCAGAAATAGATGTTTTTCTGCAACTCTCTTGCTTTTTCCATGATCCAGTAGATGTTGGCAATTTGATCTTGGTTTCTCTGCCTTATCTAAAACCAGCTTGAACATCAGGAAGTTCACGGTTCACGTATTGCTGAAGCCTGGCCTGGAGAATTTTGAGCATTATTTACTAGCGTGTGAGATGAGTGCAATTGTGTGGTAGTTTGAGCATTATTTTGCATTGCCTTTCTTTGGGATTGGAATGAAAATGGACCTTTTCCAGTCCTGTGGCCACTGCTGAGTTTTCCAAATTTTCTGGCATATTGAGTGCAGCACTTTCACAGCATCATCTTTCAGGATTTAACATAGCTCAACTGGAATTCCGTCACCTCCACTAGCTTTGTTCATAGTGATGCTTTCTAAGGCCCACTTGACTTCACATTCCAGGATATCTGGCTCTAGGTGAGTGATCACACCATCATGATTATCCGGGTCGTGAAAATCTTTTTTGTACAGTTCTTCTGTGTATTCTTGCCACCTGTTCTTAATATCTTCTGCTTCTGTTAGGTCCATACCATTTCTGTCCTTTATCGAGCCCATCTTTGAATGAAATGTTTCCTTGGTATCTTTAATTTTCTTGAAAAGATCTCTAGTCTTGCCCATTCAGTTGTTTTCCTCTGTTTCTTTGCATTGATCGCTGAGGATGGCAAGAGTGAACATCAACATTCTAAGAATCAGCAAACTAAAATGGACTGGAGTGGGTGAATTTAACTCAGATGACCATTACATCTACTACTGCGGGCAGGAATCTCTTAGAAGAAATGGAGTAGACATCATGGTCAACAAAAGAGTCCAAAATGCAATACTTAGATGCAGTCTCAAAAATGACAGAATGATCTCTGTTTGTTTCCAAGGCAAACCATTCAATATCACAGTAATCCAAGTCTATGCTCCAACCAGTAAGGCTGAAGAAGCTGAAGTTGAACGGTTCTATGAAGGCCTACAAGACCCTTTAGAACTAACACCCAAGAATTGTCCTTTTCATTATAGGGGACTGGAATGCAAAAGTAGGAAGTCAAGAAACACCTGGAGTAACAGGCAAATTTGGCCTTGGAATGCAGAATGAAGCAGGGCAAAGACTAATAGAGTTTTGTCAATAGAATGCACTGGTCACAGCAAACACCCTCTTCCAACAACACAAGAGAAGACTCTACACATGGACATCACCAGATGGTCAACACCGAAATCAGATTGATTATTTTCTTTGTAGCCAAAGATGGAGAAGCTCTAGACAGTCAGCACAAACAAGACCAGGAGCTGACTGTGGCTCAGATCATGAACTCCTTATTGCCAAATTCAGACTTAAATTGAAGAAAGTGGGGAAAACCATGACACCATTCATGTATGATCTAAATTAAATTCCTTATGATAATACAATGGAAGTGAGAAATAGATTTAAGGGCCTAGATCTGATAGACAGAGTGCCTGATGAACTATGGAATGAGGATCGTGACATTGTACAGGAGACAGGGATCAAGACCATCCCCATGGAAAAGAAATGCAAAAAAGCAAAATGGCTGTCTGAGGAGGCCTTACAAATAGCTGTGAAAAGAAGAGAAGTGAAATGCAGAGGAGAAAAGGAAAGACATAAGCATCTGAATGCAGAGTTCCAAAGAATAGCAAGGAGAGATAAGAAAGAACATCTCAGGTGATACCAAACACTTTCTTTAATATTGCCAATAGCTTGTCGTGGAGAAGGGGCTTCCATAACTCAACGAAGCCATGAGCCATGCTGTGCAGGACCACCTAAGATGGACAGGTCATTGTGAAGAGTTTTGACAGAAAGTGGTCCACTGGAGGAGGGAATGGCAAACCACTCCAGTGTGCTTGCCATGAGAACACAAGAACTCCAAGAACACTATTAAAAAGCAAAAAGACATCCTACCAGAAGATGCAGCCCGAGGGTGCAAGGCGTCCACTGTGCTACTGCGGAAGAGCGGAGGGCAATAGCTAACAGCTCCAGAAAGAATGAAGCGGCCGGGCCTAAGCAGAAAGGACACAGTGTGGATGTGACTGGTGGGGAAAGTAAAGTCCGATGCTGTAAAGAACAGTATTGCATAGGAGCCTGGAATGTCAGGTCCATGAAGTAGATTGCATGTGGTCAAACAGGAGAGGGCCAGAGTGAACACTGACATCTTAGGAATCAGTGAACTAAAACGGACTGGAAAGGGTGAGTTTAATTCAGATGAGCATTATCTCTACTACTGTGGGCAAAAATCCCTTAGAAGAAGTGGAGTAGCCATTATAGTCAACAAAACAGCCCTAAACGCAGAGCTCGGCGCCGTCTCAAAAGCGAATGAAACGATCTCAGTTCGTTTCCAACACAACCATCAACACCACAGTGATGCAAGTCCATGCCCCAAACACATGCTGAAGAAGCTGAAGTTGACCAGCACTTTTTAGAAGTGGAGATAGCTCATGTAAAACGTATACACGGACATAAACAGGCAAACTAGAGATCTCGTGGCTTCACCTAGAAGCTGAGCTGAGAATCAGGTGTTACAGTGTAAACTGACTACTTTCCAATCAGTTGGAATACACTGAAGTTGCCTGCTCAGGTGTTTAAGGCTTACTCTCTCTCAGGTTTGGCCGAGGGAGCATTTTCAGCGGTTTGGATTTAAAACTGCCACTTTTATTCCCTTTCTTTTGAAGTCTAGCCGTCTTGATCTAATTCAGGTCTTAGTGGCCTGTGTTTATATTTCTGGGTTTTAGACATTTGCAAGACAAAGACAGTTGCTTTTAGTTTTCCAAAGAACAGTTTTGTCACCTAAAGATATTAAAGCCAATGACAAGATTTTTAATTAAACCGAAATTTATTTTACAAAGTTCTATGTTCTGTGACCTTAGAGTTTCATTTATCATGTCTTCAAAGGTTTGTATAAGGCATTCAACAAAGACCAATGAGTTCACAAATTAAACCAAAGCAGTATCACTATTCTATTTTTCTTAGTCCTTCCTTCCACGTTAGTTCCCAGTTTTTAATTATTTTTTATAAATCAGGTAACTCTATTGGCTAGTACATTCAGTTATTATTTCTTTAGGTTAGGTAGGTAGGCTTAGTCCCTCAGTCATGTCTGACTCTTGTGGCCCCATAGACTGTAGCCCACCAGACTCCTCCATCCATGGGATTTTCCAGGCAAGATTATGGGAATGGCTTGCCATTTCCTTCTCCAGTTGGCAATCTACGTACCTTGTCTATCCCACAATATAATTTAACAAGAGGTGTAGCCATCTTATTTGAAGCCCACTTAAATATGCCTATTTTATGTACTTTTATCCAAATTTTACCAACTTCTATACCTTTAACTTTACTTTCCATCAGGATCCAGGGAACAAACTTTGGTCTTAGAGGAGAGTTTTTAGAAGACTTTTTTCTTCTTTTCCTGTTCCCTGTCCATTTTACCTACTTTGATATAAAAAGGTCTGAGATCCCCAAAGTGGTGGAGGAGGTCAGGTATGTGGAATCTTCCCAGACTAGCTATCGAATCTGTGTCCTCTGCACGGGGAGTCTTGTGTGTGTGTGTGTGTAAACAGTTTTCCCTATTGCTTCTTTGGTGCATAGTTTTCAAGTAAAAGCTGGCATATTGTATAGAATACTGGAGATGACGCAAGTGTATTTGGGTGGCGTAGGCGTGCCTTGGGTTTTGACTGGGTTTTGGTACGGAGGTTTTGATCTGGATTTGAGTTTTGTCTCTGAATTCCTTCAGATGCCTTGAGCTCTACCTCTTGGCTTAGCTGAGAGCTGGTGTGTTAAAGAGGTTTTCTCTGTCCTCTTTACGTTTGGCCTCAGGTCCTCTCTTTGAATGTGTTCCGCAGAGAGAGTCTCTGTCCGTATTCTCGCCTCTCTCCCAGAATTAGAGCACCGTTACCGACTACTCAGCGTCTGCTGGTGTGGCTGTGCTGGCTGGGTGTGTGTCCGGTGTTGCTGGGTTGGATCTAAGTCTTAGGCAGGTGCCAGGATTCTGGGCATCAGGCGTGAGGTCTCCTCTGCGACCCTGCCTCTCTCCTACTGGTCAAGAATCTCCAACAGTCTGAGCTCAGCATGTTTCCTTGCCTTTCCTCCATCGTAAGGTTATTGTTCTACTGCTCTGGAGGCAGCGAGTTCTCACCTGTGGTCTAATGGCGACAGAATTGGATGCCTCTCTCCCAGGGGAAGGAGATGCCTCTCTCCTAGGAGAAGGAAATAGCAGCCCACTCCGGTGTTCTTGCCTGGAGAATCCCAGGGACGGGGGAGCCTGGTGGGCTACCGTCTATGGGGTCACACAGAGTCGGACACGATGGAAGTGACTTAGCAGCAGCTTAGCAGCTCCCAGGGATTGGAAGTTTCTGTTCAGGATGGGAGACGGGGGTGAAGCATCAGGGCAGGACTTTCTGGTTTTCTCATAATGACTGCCTACCCCTTTTTCCAGACCTGTACTCGTGGCAGGGAGGGCTTTCCCAGGGTTTTCTCCTTGCCCCTAATCTCCCGACTCTCAGGAGATCTGCTGATAACAGACTGTGTCTGTTTCTCCCAAAGGCCCTGTAATATCCTGTTAGCTCAAATGTGTTCTTTAGTAATTTAAGTTTTACTTGAATTCTTCTCTTCTGCTGTATGGGATCCAGGTAGGCAGCTGTTCGTGTCCCCTCTATCCCAGGAGCCCATTTTTTCCTTAGATTTCATATTTTTTGTTTGCTTTGTAACCTCAGTTATCTTGCTGGGCTTGAGAAAAAACTGTGAATTTGCAGATTATCTGTTTTTAAAGTGTTTATTTTAAGAGTGAAAATGAAACTTTTTCCAGCTTTTTCAATTCTGAGTAAACTAGACATCAACCATAGTACATTATTATCGCTATTCCTATAAATAAGTCCTCTTTAAGAGAAGTTAAGAAGCATGGAAAATAGCTATTTTATTTATATACGTGTTTCTAATATTTTGTGCTCTTCTTTCCCTTGATTTCCCTGAATTTTTATCTTATATCACTCTCTTTCTGGCCGAAGAATTTTCTTTATCATACTCTGTTGTGTAGCTCATTTGGTGGCCCTTCAGTTTTTATTTAACTGAAAATGTATTTTTTCTTCAGTTTTGAAGTATACTTTGGTGGGGGTAGAATTCTAGATTTTCTTTTATTTTTATTCAGCATTTCAAAGATGCCAGACCCTTGTCTTCTGATTTTCACTGATTTAGATAGAAAGCAGTTATAATGCTTATCATTGTTTACTCACATAATGTTTTTCCTTCTCTGGCTCATCTCAAGATGTTCTCATGGCATTTAGAATAGAATTGTCTGAAGCTTTCCAGACGTAACTGAGTGTTTTAGAGGGATAAGCTCAAATCACCGGCAGCGGGAAAAGCTTCTGCAAGGAGGCCAAGGCAGGAAGCAAGCTGTGTCGTTACAGGAAAATGGAGGAAGGTTGAGTTAGATGACCAACTTGTCCCTTTTGCTTAGGATTTTCCCAGTTCTAGCCCGGCATACCTGGAAACCCCTCGATTTCCTCAAATCTGGGCAACTTGCTCAGGAATATCCCAGTCTTAGAACAGAAAGTCTTACATCTTGGGCAACTCCTCAGTTCCACACAAACCTGGATGGCTGGTCACCCTACATCAACTTTTCTCTTTTTCCATCCCCTTCTTTCTATCCTCTTTGCTACTATTAATAACTTAGTTCATTTCCTTGAAAATTTTACTCTGGGTTGTTGCAGTAGCCTGCTAACTCAATTTCTTGCTTCCGTCATTGGCCTCATACGTTGTTGATTTTAGCGCTCCTTTTCAAGTGTATGAACCCATACATGCATCGCTTTCATGCATGTATGGCTTCTAAACCTAGCTTTCTGAAGCTACTTCTGTATATATTTTGCCTTGAGACCAAAGTTTCTCTCTGCTAGAAATTCAGTATCTCTTTGTTCTAACATTTGAAGAGACTATCCCCAGGCTGTGGGAACTGATCGATTTTGATTCTATAAAATGTTTTATATTTTCTAGCTCCAGTGTACATCAATTGCCAGTGTCAAACCAGGTCTCAGCTCAGTTCAGTTCAGTTCAGTTCATTCGCTCAGTCGTGTCCAACTCTGCGACCCCATGAATCGCAGCAGGCCAGGTCTAGAGCAACTTTATTTTCTTTAATGATTTGATGATGCCTGACAATTTCCAGCACTTTCTCTGGGGGGTGAGTTTCAGTACACTCTTGTCCAGTCCAGAAGAAATTCAAGTGATCCCTGTCTTCTCCTGTTACTACCTCAGGAACAAAAAGGAATTGTTCCTAGAAAAGTGTGCTCATTAAAATCAGACATTGAAAATATGATTTGGTTGCAAACAAAGTAAAACTAGTCAAGAAGGAGGAATGGATTTTGAATTAAGTTTGAGCTTGTGGCACTTGTGAATTAGGACAGTTTCTGTTCCCCAGTGGTTCTTGATTAGCAATAAGCCAGTCGTTCTTGCCCTCCACTGATTTCTTGGGTGGAAAACCAACCCATGTCTCAACTAGAGCAGTTTTCTAGAAAGTTCAGGGTTTTCTAGAGAAGCTGTGGGTGTCTGAACTGCCTTTGCAAGGCCCTTAATGAAGTCACAGGTGTGTGTGAGCTCAGCCGTGTCCAGCTCTTTCGCAGCCCCAAGGACCATAGCCATCAGGCTGCTCTGTCCGTGGGGCTTCCCAGGCAAGAATACTGGCGTGCGTTGCCATTTCCTCCTCCAGGAGATCTCCCTAACCCAGGGATCAAAGCCACATTTCCCGTGTCTCCTGCACTGGCAGGCAAATTCTTTACCACTACACCACCTGGGAATCCCGACAGTTATTTTACCAGGGCAAAGTATTTTTACAAGAGCACCTCATAAGCATCATGTGGAGGGAAGTTTTTCACTCTATCTTGTTCATTTCCAATTAACGTCATCACTGCCAAAAATGTTCATAAAATTATCAAATGCTATGAACACTCCAGGAATATATTTGGTATGAATTTTTGCCAAAGGAATTACTTGGTAACTAAAAAGCCATAGACTTGGTATCTGAACTCCTTGGCTTGGAGATCATTTAGTGAGATTGCTTTGAACTTGCATTTTTCTTTTGAAGCAAATACATTTCTTCGAACAAAATCTTGCCTAGAAATGCCGTGTGTAGAAGGAAAAAGGAGCATTCCTCTGGATGAAGCATGGGGGCATGAGTGCTCACCATTTTCCTCTCCTCCCATATCTGCAGCATTACAAAGAAAAAGGACGATTAAAATTTACAAACATGTCGTGTCTAACTTGCGCACAATTGTAACATGTCCATCNCTCCTCCAGGAGATCTCCCTAACCCAGGGATCAAACCCACATTTCCCGTGTCTCCTGCACTGGCAGGCAAATTCTTTACCACTACACCACCTGGGAATCCTGAAAGTTATTTTACCAGGGCAAACTATTTTTACAAGACCACCTCATAAGCATCATGTGGAGGGAAGTTCTTCACTCTGTCTTGTTCATTTCCAATTAACGTCATCACTGCCCAAAATGTTCATAAAATTATCAAATGCTATGAGCACTCCAGGAATATATTGGGTGTGACTTTTTGCCAAAGGAATTACTTGGTAACTGAAAAGCCGTAGACTTGGTATCTGACTCCTTGGCTTGGAGATCATTTAGTGACATTGCTTTGAACTTGCGTTTTTCTTTTGAAGCAAATACATTTCTTCAAACAAAATCTTGCCTAGAAATGCCGTGTGTAGAAGGAAAAAGGAGCATTCCTCTGGATGAAGCATGGGGGCATGAGTGCTCACCATTTTCCTCTCCTCCCATATCTGCAGCATTACAAAGAAAAAGGACGATTAAAATTTACAAACATGTCGTGTCTAACTTGCGCACAATTGTAACATGTCCATCACCTGTATGAAAAATTGCTCCCCAAATTATATTCCTAGAAAGAGCACAGCAGAAATGTACAGTTTCCCTATCAGCTTGAGATTGGATATATCACATATTACAATGTTTTTTAAAAGCTCAAAAGAGACCTTCCCCAAAAGCTAGTATTTTAAAATCACTGTATAAAAACCACCTTCATCTTAGGTATAAAATGCCTATTTGAAATGGTGAACTATTATCTCATTAAGATACATCTTTATAAACAAAATAATGATAACAACAATCATAAAGACAAAGTTACATTTTTTTGGAATATGTTAGAGACTTTAACTCAGAGAAGGCAATGGCACCCCACTCCAGTACTCTTGCCTGGAAAATCCCATGGATGGAGGAGCCTGGTGGGCTGCAGTCCATGGGGTCACTAAGAGTTGGATTCAACTGAGCGACTTCACTTTCACTTCCATGCATTGGAGAAGGAAATGGCAACCCACTCCAGTGTTCCTGCCTGGAGAATCCCAGGGACGGGGGAGCCTGGTGGGCTGCCGTCTATGGGGTCGCACAGAGTCGGACATGACTGAAGTGACTTAGCAGCAGCAGCAGAGACTTAAACTCATAGAAATCTAAACTCACTTTTATTTCAGAGATTTGGTTTGTATTCTTCGACAGTGTTCTGAGTGAGTGAGTGAAGTCGCTCAGTCATGTCCGACTCTTTGCAACCCCATGGACTATAGCCCACCAGGCTCCTCCCCCATGGGATTCTCCAAGCAAGCGTACTGGAGTAGGTTGCCATTTCCTTCTCCAGGGGATCTTCCTGACTCAGGGATCGAACCCGGGTCTCCTGCATTCCAGGCAGATGCTTTAACCTCTGAGCCACCAGGGAAGCCCCCGATAGTGTTCTAAATAAATGGAATCCCTTCTTTAAATTGAATTTTGTGGAAACTCAGAGGGTAAATCAGTTTGAGGTTGAATTCTGACTGAAGCAAGGAGAGAGCCCGGAAGCCGTCACTATTTGCCTCCCCAGCGGCAAGTCTTATGAGACCTAGGCCTCTTCTAGAGCCTGTAAAGCAGAGCGCTGAAGGATGAAGGCTCTGGAGCCGGTGAAACAAGATCTGGCTCACACCTTTGCCTCTTGTTAATTCATCAGCCTACTCTCTCTGAGTCTCAATTTCTTCATCTGAAAAGTGAGAACAGTTGCAGTTGAGAGCCCCCAGGAGTGGCTGCCATCATTTCTGTTTCTCTGAATCCATGCTGCTCCATCCATTAAGAGGTAGATTCTGTTTCCCACCCCCTTGAAAGTAGGGCAGCCTTGTGAATTCCTTTTACCAACAAATTATGGAGAAAATGACTCTGTGCCATTTCCAGTAACAAACCTCAGGAAGCTTTGCTAAGGTAGCTTCTGCTCGGGAAAGCCAGCTGCCACGCTACAAAGACGTTCAGATGAGACAATCAGGTGGAGGAGAGGTCACAGGTAGAACACAGACCCCCCAGAGAGCTGAGCGGAGTCCACAGGGACGAGCCCCACCGTGAGCTGAAGTCAGAGGAGTGCCTGAGCCCCAGGCAGGAGGAGAACCATCTAGCTCAGATGAACTAAATTTCTGACCCTCTGCAAAGGGAAAAATGGCTGATGTTTTGCATCAGTCCTTGCCATTCTGGAGGTGGGTCTTAGGTAGCAATGGGTGCCTGAAATAGAAAAAGAGTCTATCTCCTGTGATGTCTGTTGAAATTAAATTAGACAGCAATCATGTACTAAAACAAGGATTACCATATGGGGGAGAATTACAGGTAAATTCAACTCTGGTTAGTGATAGGACGGTAACAGTGAGTCAGAATTCCAGAGACCAGTCCCTTTGTGGAGCTTACATCCTAGAAGGAGCAGACAGAAGTGACAGTTTGCTAGAATGTGCTGTCCAATGGGAAAACAAAGATTATGGGTGGAGCATCCAGGCACTCCCAGAGGAAGGTCATGGCCGGTCCAGACACTGAAAGGACAGAGCGTGGCTGGACTGGCCGGGGTTCAGCAGGGAGGTCACGGTGGCCGGGACACACGGGGCAATGTGGAGCATGGAAAGAGACAGCGTTGGCTGCCAGGGGCAGGATGGAAACTATAGTGAGATCTTTGGCTATTCTAAAACATTAAGAAAGAGGTATTTTGTCTCTTGAAAGTGATGTGTTTTTTTTTGTTTTTTGTTTTTTTTTTTAACTGTGAAATGGAAACTCAGCAACAGTTGAAATACCTGATATTATTGTCTTCCTAACACTCATCACTTTCAACAAATTAGCATGTTTTGTTCATTTGTTTCAGTTCAGTTCAGTTGCTCAGTATGTCCAACACTTTGCGTCCCCATGGTCTGCAGCAGGCCAGGCTTCCCTGTCCATCACCAACTCCTGTAGCTTGCTCAGATTCATATCCAACGAGTCAGTGATGCCATCCAACCATCTCATCCTCTGTCATCCCCTTCTCCTCCTTCCTTCAATCTTTCCCAGCATCAGGGTGTTTTCCAGTCAGTCAGTTCTTCACATCAGGTGGACAAAGGATTGGAGTTTCAGCTTCAACATCAGTCCCTCTAATGAACATCCAGGACTGATCCCCTTTAGGATGGACTGATTGGATCCCCTTGCAGTCCAAGGGACTCCCAAGAGTCTTCTCCAACAACACAGTTCAAAAGCATCAATTCTTTGGTGCTCAGGTTTCTTTATAGTCTAACTCTCACAGCCACGCATGACTACTGGAAAAACCATAGCTTTGACTAGACGGACGTGTATTGGTAAAATAATGTCTGCTTTTTAAGATGCTATCTAGGTTGGTCATGGGCTTTCCTGGTGACTCAATCAATAAAGAATCTGCCTGCAGTGCTGGAGACCTGCATTTGATCCATGAGTTGGGAAGATCCCCTGGAGAAGGGAATGGCTACCCACTCCAGAAAGAATGAAGAGACAGAGCCAAGGCAAAAACAATGTCCTGTTGTGGATGTGACTGGTGATGGAAGTAAGTCCAATGCTGTAAGGAACAATATTGCATAGGAATCTGGAATGTTAGGTCCATGAGTCAAGGTAAATTGGAAGTGGTCAAACAGGAGATGCCAAGAGTGAACATCAGCATTTGAGGAATCAGGGAACTAAAATGAACTGGAAAGGATGAATTTAATTAGGATGGCCATTATATCTTTGACTGTGAGCAAGAATCCTTTAGAAGAAATGGAGTAGCCATCATAGTTAACAAAAGAGTCCGAAATGCAGTACTTGAGTGCAAATTCAAAAATGACTGAATGATCTCTATTCGTTTCCAAGGCAAACCATTCAATATCATAGTAATCCAAGTCTATGCCCCAACTAGTAATGCTGAAGAAGCTGAAGTTGAATGGTCCTATGAAGTCCTACAAGACCTTCTAGAACTTACGCCTAAAAAAGATGTCCTTTTGCTGGATTGCAAAAGTAGGAAGTCAAGAGATACCTCGAGTAACAGGCAAGTTTGGCCCTGGAGTACACAATGAAGTAGGGCAAAGGCTAACAGAGTGTTGCCAAGAGAATGCACTGGTCATAGAAAACACCCTCTTGCAACACACAAGAGAAAACCCTACACATGGACATCACCAGACGGTCAATACAAAAATCAGATTGATTATTTTCTTTGCAGCCAAAGTTGGAGAAGCTCTATACAGCCAGCAAAACAAGACCGGGAGCTGATTATGGCTCCAGTCATGAACTCCTTATCGCCAGATTCAGACTTAAACTTAAGAAGGTAGGGAAAACCGTGAGACCATTCAGGTATGATCTAAAACAAATCCCTTATGTTTATAAAGTGGAAGTGAGAAATAGGTTTAAGGGACTAGATCTGATAGACAGAGTGCCTGAAGAACTATGGATGGAGGTTCATGGCATTGCACAGGAGGCAGGGATCAAGACCATCCCCAAAAAGCAAGACCAATGCAAAAAAGCAAAATGGTTGTCTGAAGAGACGTTACCAAGAGCTGAGAAAAGAAGAGAAACTTAAGGCAAAGGAGCAAAGGAAAGATCCCCATCTGAAACCACAGTTGCAAAGACTAGCAAGGAGATGGAATAAGAAAGCCTTCCTCAGCTACCAGTGCAAAGAAATAGTAGAAAACAATAGAGTTGGAAACATGGATCTCTTAAAAAAAAATTAGAGATACCAAGGGAATATGTCATGTAAAGACGGGCATGATAAAGCATAGATTTGGTACGGACCTAATAGAAGCAGAAGATATTAAGAAGAGGTGGCAAGAATACACAGAAGAACTG
>SJYQ01001207.1:0-40069 GCA_006410935.1 Redunca redunca
GACTGCAGCCCACCAGGCTCCTCCATCCATGGGATTTTCCAGGCAAGAGTACTGGAGTGGGGTGCCATTGCCTTCTCCACATAGGGACTACTCCTAGGATGTCAGAGGCTCCATGCTGGGTATATACTAGGTGAAACTTCTTGCCTGCTTTACTAAAGTAAATGGTGGACTTTCTGATATTTGTGGCCAAAAGGAAAAAAGAAAAGAAAAACACCCAAGTTTCAGCTGTTCAGCAACCCCTTGAGAGCTGGCAGGACTGACCCCGTGTGAATTCAAGGAGCAGCTAAGGAAACACACACATACACACACCGCCCCGCCCCCCAGGCTGATGCTGCACCAAAGGAGGAAAAGACAGATAGAAAGAAAAACATCCGAAGGTTGGGGCTTCCCTGGTGGTCCAGTGGTTAATACTTCACCTTCCAGTGCAAGGGATACAAGTTGGGTCCCTGGTTGGGGAGCTGAGATCCCACGTGCCTCAGGGCCAAAAAGCCAAAACATAAAACAGAATCTATATTGTAACAAATTCAGTAAAGGCTTTAAAAACGGTGGTGGCTTGTGGCTCAGACAGTAAAGAATCTGCTTGCAATGCAGGGGACCTGAGTTCGATCGCTGAGTTAGGAAGATCCCCTGGAGAAGGGAATGGCAAACCACTCCAATATTCTTGCCTGGAGAATCTCATGGACAAAGGAGCTTGGTGGGCTACAGTCCATGGGATCGCAAATGAGTCAGACATGACTGAGCAACTAATACTTTCACTTTCACATCAGAAAATCTTCAAACAAAACAAAATGTTACCTTGCAGTCAAATCAAAGGGAAGGAGGGGAGCCCATGTGGTGCCTGGAGGCAACGGGGTAGCAGGTGTGTTCACAGGACCTTTGGGAGAAATTGAAGCAGGTGTGGAAATTGTGTCTTTTGATGAAACCAGAGGAGGATGAGGATATTTGAGGACTGCATTTTTCAAGTTGATTTCTGGGATCAAAGACTTTGGGGACTTATAAAAGCACTGAGGCCTTCAGGGCATCACTCCCCCACAGCTCATAAAGGTTACAAGATGTCAGGAGGTACTGACCTTGGGACAGACTCAGAGCAGACTCGCTAACAGGGCAGATCACAGCCACTGACCCTGTGTGTGTCCCGATACTGGACTGTGCTTAACTCCGTGGGAGGGCAGACCATAAATTCACACCACTGACGAGGTACAGCATCATCCGGGTGTAAAGATGGGGAGGAATATTCTAGACTAGGGTTTGGCCAAGTATGGCCCAAAGGCCAAAGCTGACCTGCCACCTGTTTTGAAGTTTTTTGTTTATTGTTTGTTTGCTTTTTGCCTGTGCTGCATGGCTTATAAGATCTTATTTCCCTGACCAGGGACTGAACCCAGGCCACAGCTGTGGAAGCACTCAGTCCTAACCATGGGAGGCTTTCCTGGTGGCTCAGTGGTAAAGAATCTGCCTTCAGTGCAGGAGATGCAAGAGATATGGGAGACATGGGTTCAGTCCCTGGGTTGGGAAGATCCCTTGGAGAAGGAAATGGCAACCCACTCCAGTGTTCTTACCTGGAGAATCCCATGGACAGAGGAGATTAGATGGCTACGATCCATGGGGTCCCAAAAGTCCAACACATCTCATCAACTAAACCACCACCACCACCGAATCACTGGACCACCAGGGGGTTCCTGTTTTTACAAATAAAGTTTTATTGTGACACAACCACACATTTATTTACATACTGCTTAACACGGCATGCCTGCTACAAAGATCACACTGAATCACAAATCCAAAACTAATGACTATCTGGCCCTTTACAGAAAAGAAATAGAGCTTCCGGCTCCTGTTCTGGGGCCACCCTGTGGTTTCTGGTGGCTTGGCAATACACGGTGATGTGGCTCCATGGGGCCCCCGAGGAGGCACATTCTGCAACAGGCAAATACAGGAGCTGCAGGTGAGAGGCAGGTTGGCTCTCTCTGGAGTCAAATAGAGGCAGGTGTGGGCTAAACGTCCTTCATGGTTCTTTGAAGAAGTTTTGCCTGTTAAGCATGGAATGACAGAATTTGCATTTAAAAAAAAAATCAATGACTGTTGAATTATGCACTTCACAATTTTTTTGAGTGCTTTTGTACGCGTCATGTGTAAAATTCACATATCTAACCATTGTTCTAGAAAGCATGGAGCAGGCCCCATGGTAAACAGGGCTGTCTCATCAGTGCCCTCTATTGAAAACCCTCGAGCTGGCCACCCAGGGAATCCTTTTTGGGGCCGCCCCGAGGGGCTGGTCTGGTTGCTATAGCAGCCTCTCAGCACAAGGTGGCAGAGCATCCATGGGTACCACGGAGCCCTGGCCCGCAAGAATCCCTGAGTCCAGAGTCCTCAGGAGCCTCCTGGAAGGTGGAGAGAGCGAGCGGTGGCCAGGTCAGGAGAGCTGACACGAACTACTGAAGCAGCAGTTACTGACGGTGCCAAGTCAGAGGGAGAATGAATTACTGCATTTCAAAGGGCCTTCGCAATAAAGTCAGGGCAAGCTGCACACACACAGTTTTCATCCCTCTTCTGGGTCTCCCTCCCGTGAGGCAGGCTGTTTCCCTTACACAGTGGGATGTTTCTACAAGAAGATGGAAATCAAGGGCATAGATGGACATCTAGGGCATTTGATTTTAAAATGTTTGAAAGCTAGAATTTCAAACATCTTTAGCACAGAAATGGCTGCTTCCCTGTAACGAGTTAATATGTTCACTGCAAATTCTCCACTCTTAAAAAATGGATTTGCTTTTTTAATCGGTAATAGAAACATAGTAAAAAAAAAAAAAGTAATTTAAGAAGAAACTGCCTAGAGGACAATAACAGTTCTTTTCAGAAATATTCTTTGCATATACAGGAATATCCAGCTTTTATACACAAATGGTGAACAGCACGCCAATCAGCCTCTTGCTTCTTTTCTTCCTACATAGCAAGATGCTGAAAGGCTGTCCCTCTTTCACACACAAGCATCTGCCTCATTCCTTGACTAGGATCCCCCATTGTGTGGATTTCCATACCATCTTTTTTTTATAATTTATTTTTAATTGGGGGGAAATTGCTTTACAGGATTGCATTGGTTTCTGCTGTACAGCAACGCAAGCCATGGCATTTTTAGCCCTCCTCTCTTGATGGACATTTAGATGGATTCCAGTCTCTTCCTTCCAATGACCAGACCTGCATGTATGTCCTGCATATACTCTCAGACCACACCTAAGTCCCCGAGCTTCCCGGAAGATAAGTGAGTGGTCAGAAGGTTATACACTTTTATATTTATATTTTATAAAATTTATGTCTTAGAATGTGAATAGCGCCCTTTATCCTCAATAATGGTAGTAATAATAACTGACTTCTGTGATCCGTCACTGGGAGTCAGACACCATTCAGACGGTTTTGTACACTGTAGTGAACACAGTGTGGATAGACCTACTTTACAAGCATTTTTTACTCTCCTGTGAAGCTAAGTTGCTTCAGTCATGTCCAACTCTTTGCAACACTATGAGCTGCCAGGCTCCCCTGGCCATGGGATTCTCAAGGCAAGAATCCTGGAGTGGGTTACCACGCTCTCCTCCAAGGGATCTTCCTGACCCCGAGGTTGAACCCGCATTTCTTACGTCTCCTGGGATTGGCAGCCAGGTTCTTTACCACCAGCAACCCCTGGGAAGCCCTTTCCTCTTTTATTAGAGGTAAATGAGATTGCTTTATAATTTGAATTTGTATTCGATATTATTATAAGTAAGAGCGAGTATATTTTTTCTACTAAATCATTTGCATTTGTTTTTCTTTCTTTATATATTTTAAAATCTTTTTTTCTCTTTTTCTGTGATATAGCTGTCTGTGTCCTTTGACCAACTTTCTGTTGAACTGTTGACCTCTGTTTTTAATGTTAGAAACCTTTTAAATGTTAAGAAGTTTGACATATTACCTTGTATGTTGCTAATGCTTCCCCCAAGTTTATCATTTATTTTTTTGTCTTGACTCAGTTGATAGTATTTTGTTTTTTGTTTTCTTTTGCCACAAAGAAATGTTCAGTTCTTATGTAGTTGGATTTATCAGTCTTTTCTTTTCTGAATTTGACTTTTGTGTCATGACTGGAAAGATTGCCACAGTCTGGGATTACAAAAATAAATCTCCCATGTTTGTTCCAGCTCTTTTAAAACTTTATTTTTAAAAATCATAATTTAACTCCATCTGGAATTTATTTTGATATACTAGAGATCCAATTTTACTCTTTCCCAGATGTTTACCCAGTTGTCCCATGCATTTATGAGATCTTTTCTCCACCGGTCTGAAACTTCTTCTTTATTTTATACTCTTTTCCTGAAAGTTTTTGAGTCTGTTTCTGGAATTTCTTCTATTCCACTCATCTGTCTACCTGTTTATGTGCTAGAATCAAGCACGTTTAATTTCTGTGGTTTTACAATTTGTTTTGGTTTCCCAGGTGGCAGACCTGGTGAAGAACATGCCTGCAATTCAGGAGACATAATGAAGTGTGGGTTTGATCCCTGGGTCAGGAAGATTCCCTGGAGAAGGGCCTGGCAACCCACTCCAGTATTCTTGCCTGGAGAATCCCATGGATAGAGGAACCTGGCGGGCTATAGTCCATGGGGTTACAAAGAGTTGGACATGACTGAAGTGACTTAGCATGCACACCCACAGTATAATTTAACATATTTCAGGGATGTTTCATTACTTTTTTTCTGCTAGATAATTCTTGGCTATGCTTGCATGCTCAATTTTCTGTATAAAATTTAGCCTTAACTTATCTGTGTGGATTTGAACGCAGCAAGGCTCTCAAAGTCTTTGTTTTCATGAGAAATTTAGTGGATTTATTTATCTTATGCTTCAGGTGAAAGAAGAGGAAATCCAAACAAAGAAAGATAACAATGCTTATAGTGATGCTTTTGAGGAAACAGTTATCCATTTTTATCTTTGCCAGTGTTGACATAAGCTAAGTAAAATGACCAGCTTGAATGATAGCCTTTGGGAAATCGAGTTTACTTTTCTCAGGGCACAGAGGCAACTTTGGGAATCCAGGTGATTCACCTGTTCCTTTGTTGCAATGATCCCTGCAAGGATGTGTGTTGAGGATGAAGGATGCTCTCTGCTGTTCTCTCCAGCTGCAGGGGAAGAAGGACCATTTGCTCCTTTAGACTTTGCTGAGATTTTTCTGTGATTTTTTTCAGGCTCCAAAGCTGAAATTCCATTCACTGATGCTGAAAAAATGATGGGACTGAAAACATGAGATCTATCATTGGAAAAGAAAAGAGAAGGAAAAGATCATTAACAAATGGAGCAAGGGCTCCGAAAACTTGGCATTCAGTGTAGTTCTGGAAAACAAAACAAGAACAACAAAAATCCAGAAATATCCATTGATATTTTGTTGGGATTATACTAAATTTATAGAAGAGTTGACCCATTAGAAAAGACCCTGATGCTGGGAAAGACTGAAGGCACGAAGAGAAGGGGATGACAGAGGATGCGATGGTTGGATGGTATCACCGACTTGATGGACATGAGTTTGAGCAAGCTCCGGGAGATAGTGAAGGACAGGGAAGTCTGACGTGCTGCAGTTCATGGAGTCTCAAAGAGGCAGACACCACTTAGCGACTGAACAACAACAACAGATAAATTAGAAAAGAATAGTCATCTTTACACAAGTCAGCCTTTCTAAGGATAAGCAATATTTGCATTTAGTCAAATCTTCCTTTTTGCCCTTCTTTTCAAAGATTTTGTCCGTATGAATCTTTCACATTCATTCTATTCATGGGTGTTTTCTCTTTTTTGATTCCAGTTGTAAGCAGAATCTTTTCTTCAGTTATATTTACAAAGTTACTGCTGTTAACATAAACTCTTAGATATTGATTTTTTAAGAATTTATCTCATGCCCACTCAACTTACTGAATTATCCTCCTATTTCTAACAGCTTTGCAATTGATTCTTTTTATTTTTCCAGTCATACAATCAATGATAATGTTTTGTCTTTTCTTTTCCAGTTTTGGTACCTCTTATCTAATTGAATTGAATAATTCTTCCAGCATAATATTAAACGACAGTGGTAATAATGGGTGATTGGAAGGAGTACATCAAGGCTGTATATCGTCACCTTGCTTATTTAACTTACATGCAGAGTGTGTGTGTGTTAGCATCTCAGTCGTGTCTGACTCTTTGTGATCCCACAGACTGTGGCCCACAGTGCTCCACTGTCCGTGGGATCCTCCAGGCAAGAATATTGGAGTGGGTTGCCATTCCCTTTGCCAAGGGATCTTCCCGACCCAAGGACTGAACCCAGGTCTCCCGCACTGCAGGCAGACTATATATGCAGAGTACATCATGTGAAATGCCAAACTGGATGAAGCACAAGCTGGAATCAAAATTGTCAGGAGAAATATCAATAACCTCAGATATACAGATGACACCACCCTTATGGCAGAAAGGGAAGAGGAACTAAAGAGCCTCTTGATGAAAGTGAAAGAGGAGAGTGAGAAAGCTGGCTTACAACTCAACATTCAATTAACAAAGACCATGGCGTCTGGTCCCATCACTTCACGGCAAATAGATGGGGAAACAATGGAGACAGTGATGGACTTTATATTTTTGGGCATCCAAAATCACTGCAGATGGTGACTGCAGCCATGAAATCAAAAGATGCTTGCTCCTTGGAAGAAAAGCTATGACCAACCTCGACAGCATATTAAACAACCGTGAGCGAGCTGTTGGCAAGCAGCCTGCTTGGCCCGGACTCTACTGAAGAAGTAACCTGGAAAGTGAAATTGCTCCTTTCAGTGCTTGGGGTGAAGCAGTGTATTCACGCTCAGTCACTTCAGTTGTGTCTGACTCTTTGCAACCCTATGGACTGTAGCCTGCCAGGCTCCTCTGTCCATGGGGATTCTCCAGCTGGGTCAGTGTGTTATGATGCCGTCTCATACCAACCTGGCTACTGGAATTCCCAGTAGCAAAGTGAAATACTCAAGACTCTCTCGTACAGATGATGGCTACATTGACCTTCAGTTTAAGAAAAGCCTGCCTAAGATCCCATATAAGGCCACTGCGCCTGCTACAGGGCTGTTTTCCATTGGTGCCTTTCTCATTATCATAGGCTCCCTCCTGTTGGCAGGCTGTATCAGCAAAGAGGGAGCAGACCAGGCCTTTCCCGTCCTGATCGTTGGCATCCTGGTGTTCCTGCCAGGATTTTACCACCTGCGCATTGCCTGGTACGCATCCAAAGGCTGCCGGGGATACCCCTACAATGATGTTCCAGACTTTGATGACTAGCATTCACCCCAGCCCTGAAGAAAAGAGTTACAGATGGAACTGTGCCCAGCTTTAAGACATTGAGCAGAAACTATGACTAAGGGCTAAGGAGTTCTGCAGTTTGTAGATGTATAATGAAACCGTGGCCAGATTTTATGGGTCCATCCTAAAAGATGTTGACTAAGCTCACAAGTAACTGTCAGTAGGGCATTCTCTATTTTTCATTTCCTGGCCCTTGACAAATCTCCTGACAATTTTTCTATATGAATATGTCAGATTTCTTATTACTAAGTAATTTATTTTGAAAATATCTAAATGTCTTATCTCCATACTCTAACTTTGTGTTCTAGTGGAAGACCTTGGCACAATCAAATATCCGTGTGGTTCATCTATAATGTTTCCTACTTGCTTTCTTATTAACAACAACCAGGAATTTTTTAAACCTCAGAGCAAATTTTCAAAACGTAAACACTTTTCTCTGTTCACCAATCCTTGGCCAGCTCTGATGTTAGGTTGGCCAGCATATAATTTGGATCATTTTGTAATGTGTAGATCAAGAAGTTCTGTATATCATACCTTTGCTGACTAGAGTTTTAGCTATTCCCTAAGGAAAAAATGTAGATGAATGGTTATTATTTAGAGTTTATAACCCTGTTTTTAGCACCTTGTATTATGATGTCATTCTGCTGAAGATTTTAAGAATTGACCTGGATTTCTGAAGGACTGGACTGCATTAGCTTGATCTGCCTTCTAGCTTGCAAAAAGTGACTTGTATTCAAAAGAAGTTAAAATGTCAAAATCTAAAAAAAAAAAAGAAAAAAAAGCAGAGATTACTGACAAAGGTCTGTATAGCCAAAGCTATGGTTTTTTCAGTAGTCATGAATGGATGTGAGAATTGGATCATAAAGAAAGCTGAACACTGAAGAATTGATGCTTTTGAACTGTGGTATTGGAGAAGATTCTTGAGAGTCCCTTGGACTGCAAGGAAATCCAACCAGTCTATCCTAAAGGAAATCAGTCCCGAATATTCATTGGAAGGACTGATGCTGAAGCTGAAGCTACAATACTTTGACCATCTGATGTGAAGAACTGACTCATTAGAAAAGACCCTGATGCTGGGAAAGATTGAAGGCAGAAGGAGGGGACAACAGAGGTTGAGATGGTTGGATAGCATCACTGACTCAATGGACATGAGTTTGAGCAAGCTCCCGGAGTTTGTGATGGACAGGAGGCCTGGCGTACTGCAGCCTACAGGGTCACAAAGACTTGGACATGACTGAGTGACTGAACTGATGTCTTTTTCTCCTTTCAGTTTTATTCAGGTATAATTGACATATTCTAGAGAAGGAAATGGCAACCCACTCCATTACTCTTGCCTTGAAAATCCAAAGTTTGAGGTGTACAGTGTAATAATTTGACTGACATACATCATAAAATCATCATGGGTTTCCCTGATAGCTCAGTTGGTAAAGAATCCGCCTGCAATGCAGGAGACCCCAGTTCAATTCCTGTGTCAGGAAGATCCCCTGGAGAAGGGATAGGCTACCCACTCCAGTATTCTTGGGCTTCCTTTGTGGCTCAGCTGGTAAAGAATTCACCTACAATGCAGGAGACCTGGGTTTGATCCCTGGGTTGGAAAGATTCCCTGGAGAAGGGAAAGGCTACCCACTCCAGTATTCTGCCTGGAAAATTCCATGGACTGTATAGTCCATGGAGTCGCAAAGAGTTGGACACGACTGAGCAAATTTCAGTCACATCATGAAATGATTACCACAGTAAGTTTACGGGACATCCATCATGTTATATAAATTCAAAATAAAAGAAAAAAAATGTTTCCTTGTGATGAGAATTCTTAGGATTTACTCTAAACTTTCATATATAACAAATTAAAATATCAGTGTTTTATATTTATCACATTGTACATTGCATTCCTAGTACTTATTTATTTTAGAACTATAATTTTGTACCTTTTGACTGTCTTCATCCATTTTGCCTTCCTCCCACCTCTGGTAATCACAAATCTGATCTCTTTTTCTGAATTTGTTGTTGAAGCATAATTGGCCTGTGACTATTTTAGTTCCTGATCCAGAAAATAGTGATTTAATCTCGTTTCAAAATGATCACCATGATAAGTTTAGTTGCAATCTATCACCATACAGAAATGTTATTTATTATTGACTATATTCCCACACTGTGTTTTTCATACCCATGACTCACTTATTTTGTAATTGGAAGTTTGTACCTCTTAATCTTCTCTACACAGTCCCCTCATCTCCTTATCCTCCTCCCCTCTGGAAAACACTTGTTTGTCCTCTGTATGTATAACTCTGGTTCTGTTTTGTTAAGTTTGTTCATTTGTTTTATTTCCTAGATTCCGCATATAATCAAATCATACAGTTTTTCCTTTCTCTGACTTATTTTACTTAGCATAATACCCTCCAAGTCTGTCTATTTTGTCACAAAAATAGAAAGATTTCATCCCTTTTATGGCACAAAAATATTCCTCGGTGTGTGTATGTGATCACATCTTCTTTATCCACTCATCGTGTCTTGGCAGTTGTGAACAGTGCTACAGTGAATACAGAAGTGCATATATCTTTCAGATTAGTGCTTTCATTTTCTTTGGATAAATATGCAGTGGAATTGCTGGATTGTTCAGTTCAGTTCAGTTGCTCAGTCGTGTCCAACTCTTTGCGACCCCATGGACTGCAGCACGCCACGCCTCCCTGTCCATCACCAACTCCCAGAGTTCACTCAGACTCACGTCCATCGAGTCGGTGATGCCATCCAGCCACCTCATCCTCTGTCGTCCCCTTCTCCTGCCGTCAATAATCCCCAGCATCAGGGCCTTTTCCAATGAGTCAGCTCCTGGCATCAGGTGGCCAAGCATCCAGTGAATTCTTAGACTGTATGTAATTTTCTGAGAAACCTCCATACTGTTTTCCACAGCGGCTGCGCCAAATTAATTCCCATCAACAGTACACAAAAGTTTCCTTTTCTCCACATCCCTATCAACACTTATTAGTCAATTTACACAATTGTGTGCATTGCATTCAATACAAATGATATGAACAGGGATATTTCTGCCTTTGCGTTTTCTTGGTGTGTCTATGCCCCTTCTTTGTCTTTTGATATAATTAAGTGATTTAGATTAGTTAATGACTGGAAGCTGGCTGTGAACATGCCTAGCATATAGCATGTGCCAATTGTTTGCCGAAAATAAAAAATAAAAACAAACAAAGCCCTTTTCTATTTCTGAAGAGGAATATAATTGGTATCTATTTCTGCTTTATTGACTATGCCAAAGTCAATTGTGTGGATCACAATAAACTGTGGAAAATTCTGAAAGAGATGGGAATACCAGACCACCTGACCTGCCTCTTGAGAAACCTGTATGTAGGTCAGGAAGCAACACTTAGAACTGGACATGGAATAACAGACTGATTCCAAATAGGAAAAGGAGCACTTCAAGGCTGTATATTGTCACCCTGCTTATTTAACTTATATGCAGAGTACATCATGAGAAACACTGGGCTGGAAGAAGCACAAGCTGGAATCAAGATTGCCGGGAGAAATATCAATAACCTCAGATATGCAGATGACACCACCCTTATGGCAGAAAGTGAAGAGGAGCTAAAAAGCCTCTTGATGAAAGTGAAAGAGGAGAGTGAAATAGTTGGCTTAAAGTTCAACATTCAGAAAACTAAGATCATGGCATCTGGTCCCATCACTTCATGGGAAATAGATGGGGAAACAGTGGAAACAGTGTCAGACTTTATTTTTTGGGGCTCCAAAATCACTGCAGATGGTGATTGCTGCCATGAAATTAAAAGACACTTACTCCTTGGAAGAAAAGTTATGACCAACCTAGACAGCATATTGAAAAGCAGAGATATTACTTGGCCAACAAAGGTCAGTCTAGCCAAGGCTATGGTTTTTCCTGTGGTCATGTACGGATGTGAGAGTTGGACTATAAAGAAGGCTGAGTGCCGAAGAATTGCTGCTTTTGAATGTGGTGTTGGAGAAGACTCTTGAGAGTCTCTTGGACTGCAAGGAGATCCAACCAGTCCATTCTGAAGGAGATCAGCCCTGAGATTTCTTTGGAGGGAATGATGCTAAAGCTGAAACTCCAGTACTTTGGCCACCTCATGAGAAGAGTTGACTCATTGGAAAAGACTCTGATGGTGGGAGGGATTGGGGACAGGAGGAGAAGGGGATGACAGAGGATGAGATGGCTGGATGGCATCACTGACTCGATGGACGTGAGTCTGAGTGAACTCCGGGAGTTGGTGATGGACAGGGAGGCCTGGCATGCTGCAATGATGGGGTCGCAAAGAGTTGGACACAACTGAGCGACTGAACTGTATTGTTTGTGTTGGTTCTTTTTCGTCTATGTGCTATATATAGATACGACAAATATATTTAGTCTTGGTTTATTATCTGGTTTTATTTAGATCATGCTTTTTTGTTGTTAATGTTTTTTCATTTTTTAAAAATTTGTCCTATTTTCTTCTTTAATTCTTCTCTGTGAGCTCTAATGCAGGGTGAGGCTTGATTTCCCCACCCTGTATTCAGGTTGGGGAAACGGTCTTGATTCAGTAATTACAATGTGAAGTCTCATGTCATGATAAAAATTCTGAGCTCGCTCTCAGGTTGGGGCTCCCCCAGCTCCAGCTCAGGCTGCAGGGGAAGGAGAACTGCATTGGGAGACTGGGGCGGGCTTCTTCCTCCTATCACTGCTTTTCCGCTTCTCTCGGCTTGTGATGGTGGTGTCTGACCTCCTCAGGCCTGAAGCTGGGGAACAAGAGTGGGAGCAGAGGAGAGCAGTCTTAAGTGTCAGTTTTCTGGTGTGGGATTTGCAGCATGACAGATCCTTTCTTTGCTGCAGCTTGTGAACTCTTCCATGGAGAAGGAAATGGCAACCCACTCCAGTATTCTTGCCTGGAGAATCCCATGGACAGAGGAGCCTGGCGGGCTATATATAGTTCATGAGGTCATAAAGAGTTGGACACGACTAAAGTGACTTATCAAGCCCATCTTTGCATGAAATGTTCCCTTGGTAGTTCTAATTTTCTTGAAGAGATAGCCAGTCTTTCCCATTCTGTTGTTTTCCTCTATTTCTTTGCACTGGTTGCTGAGGAAGGCTTTCTTATCTATTCTTGCTATTCTTTGGAACTCTGCATTCAGATGCTTATATCTTTCCTTTTCTCCTTTGCTTTTCACTTCTCTTCTTTTCACAGCTATTTGTAAGCCCTCCTCAGACAGCTATTTTGCTTTTTTGCATTTCTTTTCCATGGGGATGGTCTTGATCCCTGTCTCCTGTACAATGTCATGCACCTCCTCCCATAGTTCATCAGGCACTCTATCTATCAGATCTAGTCCCTTAAATCTATTTCTCACTTCCACTGTATAATCATAAGGGATTTGATGTAGGTTATACCTGAATGGTCTAGTGGTTTGCCCTACTTTCTTCAATTTTGGCAATAAGGAGTTCCTGATCTGAGACACAGTCAGCTCCTGGTCTTGTTTTTGTTGACTGTATAGAGCTTCTCCATCTTTGGATGCAAAGAATATAATCAATCTGATTTCGGTGTTGACCATCTGGTGATGTTCATGTGTAGAGTCTTCTCTTGTGTTGTTGCAAGAGGGTGTTTGCTATGACCAGTGAATTTTCTTGGCAAAAATCTATTAGTCTTTGCCCTGCTTCATTCCGCATTCCAAGGCCAAATTTGCCTGTTATGCCAGGTGTTTCTTGACTGCCTACTTTTGCATTCCAGTCCCCTATAATGAAAAGGACATCTTTTTTGGGTGTTACTTCTAAAAGGTCTTGTAGGTCTTCATAGAACCGTTCAACTTCAGCTTCTTCAGCGTTACTGGTTGGGGCATAGAAGGACAGAAATGGTATGGACCTAACAGAAGCAGAAAATACTAAGAAGAGGTGGCAAGCATACATGGAAGAACTATACAAAAAAGATCGTCATGACCAAGATAATCATGATGGTGTGATCACTCACCTAGAACCAGACATCCTGGAATGTGAAGTCAAGTGGGCCTTAGAAAACATCACTACAAACAAAGCTAGTGGAGGTGATGGAATTCCAGTTGAGTTATTTCAAATCCTGAAAGATGATGCTGTGAAAGTGCTACACTCAATATGTCAGCAAATTTGGAAAACTCAGCAGTGGCCACAGGACTGGAAAAGGTCAGTTTTCATTCCAGTCCCAAAGAAAAGCATTGCCAAAGAATGCTCAAACTACCTCACAATTGCACTCATCTCGCACGCTAGTAAAGTAATGCTCAAAATTCTCCAAGCCAGGCTTCAGCAATACGTGAACCATAAAATTCCTGATGTTCAAGCTGGTTTTAGAAAAGGCAGAGGAACCAGAGATCAAATTGCCAGCATTCGCTGGATCATGGAAAAAGCAAGAGAGTTCCAGAAAAACATCTATTTCTGCTTTATTGACTATGCCAAAGCNNACAGTGGAAACAGTGTCAGACTTTATTTTTGGGGGCTCCAAAATCACTGCAGATGGTGATTGCTGCCATGAAATTAAAAGATGCTTACTCCTTGGAAGAAAAGTTATGACCAATCTAGATAGCATATTGAAAAGCAGTGATATTACTTTGCCAACAAAGGTCCTTCTAGCCAAGGCTATGGTTTTTCCTGTGGTCATGTATGGATGTGAGAGTTGGACTGTGAAGAAGGCTGAGTGCCGAAGAATTGCTGCTTTTGAATGTGGTGTTGGAGAAGACTCTTGAGAGTCCCTCGGACTGCAAGGAGATCCAACCAGTCCATTCTGAAGGAGATCAGCCCTGAGATTTCTTTGGAAGGAATGATGCTAAAGCTGAAACTCCAGTACTTTGGCTACCTCATGCGAAGAGTTGACTCATTGGAAAAGACTCTGATGCTGGGAGGTATTGGGGGCAGGAAGAGAAGGGGACGACAGAGGATGAGATGGCTGAATGGCATCACTGACTCGATGGACGTGAGTCTGAGTGAACTCCGGGAGTTGGTGATGGACAGGGAGGCCTGGCGTGCTGCGATTCATGGGGTCACAAAAAGTCGGACATGACAGCAACTGAACTGAACTGAACTGAAAGTGATTTAGCACCTGTGAACTCTTAGTTGGGGCATGTAGATTATATAAAGTTTTCCTAACCAAGGATCAAACCCAGGCCCCCTTGCATTGAGAGCCCAAGGTCTTAGCCATTGGACCACCAGGAAATCCCTTGGGTTCATTTTTTTTTTTGTCTTTGAAGATTTGCTCATCGTGTTCAATGACTATGCCAGGACTGTGTTCAACAGCGGCGCCATGTGGCAGCTGGAGGCAACAGCAGCAGAGGATGTTTCCTGGTCCTCTGAGCTTGGTGAAGGAAGTCAGGCTGCCCTCTCCCTACTCTGGACAAAGTTCCTGGGACTACTGGTCAACCTGGGAGGCCTTAAGAGGGAAAGAAATGTGGGACTTGCTGTGAACCAAGCAGTAGAGGACTGAAGGAATTAAGTGGGAGAAGATGAGATGGGACTGTATTGGCCCCTTGGAGTCCCTCATGGCATCACAATTCATCATCCTTTGTTTACCACCGAGGTTCGGGGCAATGAAGTAACTTGCCCAGAGTCCTCAGTTAGTAAGTTACAAAGCCCCAGCTAGAACCTGGGTCCTCCAATTTCAAAAGCTCTGAGCTCGTCTCTGTGTCTCCCTAGACACAGCAATGACCTCCATGCTAGAAGACACCGGTGAAGGTGAAAGGAAATGCAGGAGTGATCTATGCATTCAAGATTTTTTAGAAACACACAAAACATCTTTTTAAAGTTCTCAGGGAGAGGCTGTACCCCCTGCAAAGGCAGACACGTCTGGAATCTGTGTTCTTGGCCACTGAACCCCGGCATCAGTTTTAATGTCCTCTGGCGGTAATGGATGTCAGAACTGGCGGGCTCTTCCACCCTCAGAAAATACAAGGTCAAGTGTGGATGTGGGTGTTTATTTCGTGACACTTTTAAATTCTCCTTCTGGTCCCCTGAAATGCAAAAGCATTGGTTTGTGTCCTTTTTCTTTTATTTTGGAGAGTCAAATATACATCACTGCTACCTTGGCTCCCAATTTAGCCATCCTCTGACCTGACAGGCTCTGTGAGTGACAAAGACAAAAAGTCATGGCCCCTTGGGAGAGTTCAGGTTCTAATGTCAAAGGAGCTAGAGGGTACTGGGGTCCTTCTCCCCAGGTCTGTAGCTCAGACAAACATTTACTGGGTGAGTGGTTTCACTTGATTGCCTTGAGGTTGGTATTCGGCTAGACTGAACCAGAAGGCCAGAGGGAAGGAAACTCTTGGCCCACGCTGGGGTGCGTTTTGCTGTTATGTAAGCATTTGGGAATGACAAACACTGCCCAGACCCAGTGATGTGATCTTGACCAACCCGCCCCTGCCCCCAGGCACAGAGCACTTTTCCTTAAATGGTATCATGTGCCCACAGCCATGATAGAATATAGGACCCTTTTTTAAAAACAGCATTTGCATTTTTCTAGGTAAACCTTCGAAACTTTCAACTTTATTTTCCCGTCGCCTATCAGGGCTTTCCGTGTTAAACAGCAAGGTGAGGTTTGCAATGAAGTATAACAAACATGGACACGAATTTGAGCAAACTCCGGGAGATGCTGATGGACAGGGAAGCCTGGCGTGCTGCAGCCCATGGGGTTGCAAAGAGGTGGACACGACTGTGACTGAACAACATAATACTGAAAAGTGAACCCAGGTCTAGGAAGTGTCCCAAATCGAATAAACCCCTGAAACCAGGACATGGCCAGCACTTTAGAGCTCCCTTTCTGCCCCCTCTAGTCACCATTACTGAAGGATATACATTACCTTGACTTTTAACATCATAGTTTAATTTCAGCTAACTATGGGAGGGCTTCAAGGTCATGGTTATATCTCAGCAGGGACCATCTACAATTCAACCTATACAGCAAGCAATCAGGAGAATTCTTGGGACTCTGGGTCCAGCTTGAAGGTGAGATTCAGGGTGTGGAAGGAGACTCCTTTGGTGCCAGACTACCCACCTCTGGCACCCAGGAACTGTGTAACATCAGGCAAGTCTCTTCTCTGAGCCTCTTTAAATGAGGACGGTACTCCTGCCTCTCATGGGTTCTAAGGGGGGGACTCAGAAGGAAAGTGCCTGGTTGTTCAGTCGCTCAGTCCTGTCCAGTTCTTTGCAACCCCATGGACTGCAGCACGCCAGGCCTCCCTGTCCTTCACTATCTCTCAGAGTTTGTTCAAACTCATGTCCATCAAGTCGGTGATGCCATCCAACCTTCTCAGCTTCTGTTGTCCCCTTCTCCTCTTGCCTTCAATCTTTCCCACCATCAGGGTCTTTTCCAATGAGTCACCTGGCACAGAGCTCTTTCCTAATGTCAGTGCCCTTTGATGGCGTGATGAAACCAAAGCCCCCCTTTCCTTGCACCTCCCCTATTTTTCTGGAGCTCATTTCTCCCCACATCCCATGCCGACATCCTGCCAAAACTTCTGACTTCCCAGCTGATGCAGCTCCCTAGCCTCCACCTCTCGGGCTCCAGCGGCCTGGATGGGTCCTCCCTGTCCTGGGGCAGCCAGTGCTGGCAGCCTTCCTGTTCAGACACCTCCAGGAGGAGTAGCTCTTCCCTACACCCCGGGCTCCTTTCCTGTCTCCCTGGGATCAGAGGGTATCGATCCTGCTGATTCTCCACCTTGCAGGTGAGAAATCTACAGGGTGGGTGGGGACTTGCCCAGGGTTACACAAGGGCACATCGGGGACCAGAGCGCTGACTTACATCCCTCGTCACTGCCATTAGCCCTTGATCATGAAGGCTCTCCAGTCCCTTCTCACCTCTCACGGTCGGTGTTGAAAACCCCTAACTCTGGGGCAAAGTTGGAGTGCCAGGTTCCAGGCATCCCACAAGCCAGGACAGCAAGAGCAGAACTTTGACCAAGATTTACATGAAGTGAAGCGAAAGTTGCTCATTCGTGTCCGACTCTTTGTGACCCCATGGACTAGTCCATGGGATTCTCCAGACCAGAATACTGGAGTGGGTAGCCTTTCCCTTCTCCAGGGGATCTTCCCAACCCAAGGATCGAACCCAGGGTCTCCTGCATCGCAGGTGGATTTCTTACCAGCTGAGCCACCAGGGAAGCCCAAGAATACTGAACTGGGTAGCCTATCCGTTCTCCAGCGGATCTTCCTGGCCCAGGAATTGAACCGGAGTCTCCCTCTTTGCAGGTGGATTCTTTTACCAACTGAGCTATGAGGGAAGCCTCAGATTTACATGAATGGGTGTGTTTAACACAGTTGGAAAGTGCGTGCTTAGTCATTCAGTCGTGTCTGACTCTTTGTGACCCCATGGACTGTAGCCTGCCAGGCTCCTCTGTTCATGGAATTCTCCAGGCAAGAAACACTGAAGTAGGTTGCCAGGGGCTCTTCCTGGCCCAGGGATCGACCCCGAGTCTCCTGCACTGGCAGGATTCTTTACCACTGTGCCCCCTGAACTTCTTTATATTCATAAGGAGTATATAGTAAGAATTCTCCTTCCCAATCTGCCCTCCCTCTAGCCAGTTCTCAGCTCCACAAGTTCCTCCTGCTCTTACTTTCTCAGGCATCCTTAAAGGGGCTCTTCAATACCCATATGAACAAACAAACAAAGAAAAAAACTGCATGATTTTTCCTCCTACTTTTTTACATAGATGGTAACATACTCCCTTCTTGGCTGTTTTCATTCAGCAAAACATCTTGGAGTGCTTCAGCTTCCCAGGTGACTCAGTGGTTAAAAAAAAAAAATCTGCCTGCAAATGCAGGAGATGCAGGAGATGCAGGTTTGATTCCTGGGTCGGGAAGACCCCCTGGAGAAGGAAATGGCACCCCACTCCAGTGTTCTTGCCTGGAGAGTCTCATGGACAGAGGAGCCTGGCGGGCTACAGTTCATGGAGATCTCAAGGAGTCAGATAGGACTAGTGACTAAACAACAACACAAATAGCGTCCTCATTTGGTTTCACAGATGCATAGTATTCCACTGTTCACCTATACTATATTATCAAAATGCAATTCATATCCCACAGAATCCACCCACTTAAAGTCCATGGTTCAATGGATTTTAGTATGTTTACAGATTTTCACAAATATCACTACAATCAATTATAAAACACTTTTATCACCCCTAAAGAAGCTATCCCTTAATTATCATGCCCCAGTTGCCTACATCAACGCACGCAGCCACTGATCTACTTTATCCCTTTATAGATTTGCCTGTTCTTGCCATTTCGGACGCGCAGAACTGTGTGACCGTTCCTTTGTAGCTGTCCTCCTCACTTGGCATAGTGCTTTCGCTGTTCACTGGCGTCGTAGCATGTGCCAGTACTTTGCTCCTTTTTATTGCCAAATAATATTCCACGGTACAGATAGATCACATTTTATTTTTCTGTTCACCAGTTGGACATTTGGACAGTTTCCAGTTTTTACTTATTGAGTCATGTTGCTGTGTACATCCATATGCAAGCTTTTTTTGTCTGGATGTACATTTATTTTTATCCTGAGTATACACCTACAGGTGGAATTGCTGGGTTCTATGGCTTATTTTGAAACTGACTTATCTAGTCCCCTATTGATGAAAATATGATCAAATTACATCTTAAAAGCCAGTGAGCCTCACGAGTTAGGCAGGTCAGGGCCACGTTCGTGAGGATTCAGGAACAGTGGATGCATCAGACAACCTGCCCAAGTCTTCTGAGCTTTCCTCCTGGTGTCCCCATTTCTCCCAGACACTTCTCTTTTCCAGTTAACTTTAATTTCAATGTGGTCCATGACTCAGGGGTGTGGGAAAGAGCAGCCCCATTCCTCATGGCCTGGCTCATGAGTCCATCACCCACTGATCCTGAGGGAGCCCCGGGCCCTCAACTGTGTCCTCCTGCACAGACTCCTTCCTGTCTGGGTTTCTGCATCCAGGACAGTCCAAGAGGAAGCTGCTGACTTCCTCTGGCCCTTGACAACAGGTCTCTGCCACACCTGACCAGGAGCACACCTGCTACAGATGCAGAACAGGGAATTTCAGGAACCATCCAGGCTATAAGCCAGCCTCAGAGAGCTTCCCACCCCTGTCGCCCCAGATGGGACCTGCAGGAGCCACCGTGTCCTTGGTACTAGCGTGTGTTTAAACAGATCTTCTCAACAAGCCAACAGCAGGAGGTGCTTTTTATTCTGTGCCAGTAGAAGATAGATCTACTTTTGATTCTCTGATTCATCGAATGAGACAAAACGAGTCGTTTCTCTCTGCTAAACTTCTATTCGGTGCTGCCCTGAGAGTCTTTGGATATCAAGTTGCTCTCTGCTCTTGAAACCTCAGTGCTGACTTCAGAAAGACTGTGATCATTTGCAAAAAGAAGTTGCCTTCTTTCCATGGCAGATGTTTAAACATGCCTCCCTAAGGGTCAAGAAAAACACTACCTCATGGAATGTGAGTATTCTGCTCCGACACAAGGATGAGCAGTTCTAGAATTTCTTACATGTTTCACATTATTGATTTAGATGTTCAAAGCAACACAGATGAAAAGCTTGGTCTCTTCTACAGGATATAGAAGATAGCATCTAATTTATTCTTCTCTGTTTTTTAAAAAAGGTAAAGAACAACGTACTGCCTTAATTAAAATCTTCCATGAAAATCTTTCATGTGACAAATGGACTGGTTTTCAAATAATTTTATGCTCTGTTGTTCTTGGCTTTGTTTTATATATATTTGAACATAGCAGATCATTCTGCAACAATTCACAGAAAGGTCTATGAGTTTATCCATGTATTCCAAGTTTAAGCAAGTTCTCTTACTCTAATTAAAATTTATGATGTTCTTGTTGAGTTGATTTGTTTTTAATAATGATGGGAACATTTTTCTCTTCCTTATTAGTTCTCAAACCATGTTATCAACAGCGGTAGGAAAATTCCTGATCACTGTACTGTTTCTTATGACTGACCAATTTTATATAATGAAATCTGTTAATTTGGACTTTGTCACATGTGGTTTGCACAGTTATTTTTAAATGGTTTCCCCCTTAATCTCAAAGTAATAAGATCATTCATTCATTCAACAGTTAATTATAATAAAAAAAAGAATACTGGTTTCCCTGAGCTTTGCATTAGCAAAATGAATTAACAAGCAGATATGAAATAGAAAACACTTAATGCAGTGCCTTTGGGCTCCTCAGCAGGTGATGGGATTTATCCGATGACATGTCTGAACACAACTATATGCACATAGAGCAAGAAATGAGAGTGTGAACCTATAAAACGCAGCTGGAAAATGTCTCACGGGATTAGGTGCTACTTCTCCGACTTTTTATCATTGCATTTTCACCAGCTCTCCCAGTAGAGAAAACAGTTTTGAGGTAAATAGCAATTAAGATCTTAATCTTCTGGCCTTAGAAGGGCACACAGTGTCCTCACCCAGGGGCACTTCACCAAGGAGAACAGAAAAGTGCCCACTTGCACGCTTCCATTTTTAAATTTATTTCTTTCTGAAAATAAATACACATGGTACAAAATGTACAAAAGGACATCGGTGAAATGTACACCTCCTTCCCCCAGTTCTCCTCCCCATGGGCAACCCTAGATACCAATTCCTTCTGTATTCTCCCAGAGGTATTTTAAATATGCTCAAGTTTCAAGCAAATAGCACACCCCACTTTATATATAGGATCTTTTTCATTTGTTAAGATTTAGCACCAAGAAAGCTCTTTGTTACTTTTTTTTTTTTTTTGCTGCCTTGTATCCCACTGCATGGGATTTCCAAAATGGATTAAACCATCTCCCAGCTGACTCTATTCAGGCTGTTCTTAAACATCAGTCATCACAAGAGTGCTACAAGGACTAGTCATAAATATACATTGTTTTGGACTTGTTCTGGCATATTTTTAGGATAAATTTCTACAGGTAGAATCACTGGAACAAAGGTAAACGTGTTACTAATGTCAATAGATCTTGTCAATATGCCCTCCCTATTGGTTGTGTAAATTTACACCCTCACCAGTCATTAAGCAAAAGCCTGACAGCCCCATGGACATGTCTTCTGAGACATCATGAATTTGCAAACCTGATAAATAACAAAATATTACCTTGCTGTAGTTTTAATTTGCATTTCTCCTATTATGAGTGTTACTGAGAAGCTTTTCTTATGTTTAAGGTCCATTTCTTTCCCTGAACTAATTGTCCATATCCTTTGCATAGTTTTGTACTTTTTCTTATATGATTGAAACTTAGTAAGAAATTCACTGGCATAAATATCTATTTTTTCTAGTTTGTCATTTGTCTATTGTATGCCATCACTTAAAATTTTTTTGTGTAATTGGATTTAACATTTTCTTTCTCCTTTTTTCCCACCTCTGAATTTTTGTGTTATCCTTAGAAAGGGATGTCCCACTCTGAGATGATAAGCTTAGTGCTCAGTCATGTCCGACTCTTGTGACCCCATGAGCTGTAGCTCACCAGGCTCCTCTGTCCATGGGATTCTCCACGCAAGAGTACTGGAGTGGGCTGCCATATCCTTTTCCAGGGGGACTTCCCTACCTAGGAATTGAACCCAGATCTCCCACACTGTGGGCAGTTGCTTTACCAACTGAGCTACACAGGAAGCCCCTAAGAGATGATAAGGGGGGAAAATCTACCATGTTATTTTCTAGTATTTAAATTGTTTTTAATATTAAAACTTTTAAACTATTTTTAATATTAAATTTTTAAAATATTAAAATCTTTCATTTATCTGGACTGTTTTGGGTGAGAGAGATGAGGTGAGAGGTGTAGATTTATTATTATCTTGTTTTAATGCTACTTATTGAAAATCCCATCTTTTCTCTCCTGATCACAAATGCCCCTTTATCTACCAAATTCCAATTCCTACTCTATTGATGTTTCACTCTGTTTGGTCTGCCAGTCTATGTATCTTGTCACACTGTTTTAGTTATTGTAGTTTTACAGGGAAGACTTTTCAGGGAAAAGTTGCATCTGGTTTGGAAGAGCCCCTCATGCCATTTGCCCAGTAAGCCCCAGCTGGACTGTGGGCAAATAAAGCACTCGTTCATTAAAAAAAACAATAAACTTATTTTTATGTCTGGCTAGTTTTAAATTTCTTGCTAGACTAATTTCCATTCATTTCAACTCTTCCTTTCAGAGGTCTCCTAATTAGTCTTGACAGTTGCTTTTTCAGTATGCATAGCTTGTTTATTTCACAAAGAAATCCTATTGATGTTTTTATTGCAATCATGTTAATTTGTATAGATTATCTTAGGGAAAATGGATATCATTATGATGTTGCGTCTCCTCTTCAAGAACGTGATGTTCTGAACTCTAAACAATGATACAGATCAGCCTATTTGCAGGGCAGGAACAGAGATGCAGACGTAGAGAACAGACGTGCAGACACAGTGGACGAAGGAGAAGGTGGGGAGAACAGGGAGATTTGGTTCGACATATATACACACTAAATGTGTGAAATAGTAAATACAGTAAAATAGTGCTGCGGTGCATGGGGTCGCAGAGTCAGACACCACTGAGCAACTGAACTGAGCTGAACTGAGTGAGAAGACGCTGTATAGCACAGGGAGCTCAGTTCAGTCTCTGTGATGACCTGGAGAGATGGATGGCAGGGCTGGGAGGGAGGCTCAAGAGGAAGGGGATGTAGGCATGCATACAGCTGATTCCCTTCATTGTACAGCAGAAATGAACACAACATTGTAAAGCAATGATACTCCAATTAAAAAAATTTTTTTAATATATTGACATGTATGTTGTGAGGCTTCTACCTGTCGAGCATAAAGGCCTCTTTCAGCAGGCCTGTTTCCCCACTGACGGGAGCACACTGCCACCGGGTTGGCCAGGCACCCTTCAGCCCAGAACGTGGGTCTCACATGGACATCTGTTTCTCAGGGGATTGGGCAGTCCCCAACCAGACCCAAGCCGGTCCCATCCCGGGGCACCTGCTGGGGGACCACATGGAGGGAAGAAACAGCAGCAACTCCACCAGGGCCCTGAAGCTTCTGGACGGGACCAGCGCCGCTTGGTATATCCTCACCATCTTTGGCATCTACGGAGTGATTTTCCTCTTCCGATTGGCCAGCAACATCCTCAGAAAGAATGAAAAGTCCCTGGAAGACATTTATTACTCCAGTCTGACATTTGAACTTGAAAAGAAAAGGCTCCAGAGCCAGGCAGCCAGACGCTCTTCACTGACCATTGGTAACAGCGCTGTCCTGCAGCCCAACCAGGCCAGCCCGGAGACCAAGGGTAGGAACAGCAGCCCCCACACTGAAACCCAAGAGATCCCTTGAAAGTCGAGGCAAGGAGGCCTCCACAGCTGAGGTTCAAACTTCTTGCTTGAGGGAGCAGCTTTGGGCTTACCGGGAGCCTTGAGGGGCGAGTCGAGCCCTTGTGCGGGGCTGAAAGAGCATCACCAGGCCGCAGGTGCGTGGGGGTGCGCCCCAAAGCCAGCCTCCTGTTTCCTTCTCAGGCTCCCCGATGCTGTGAGATGAGCAGGAGTAGCGGCTTTCAGCCCTACTCACCCTTCACTGGAAAACTTTATGCTCCAGGCAAGGACATGGGACATCCACTGTTCTCAAAGAAATCTGGTAGGCTCCTGGGCCATGTGTGAAGGTAGCCTCTTGTCATGGAAAGAAGGCTGAATTTGGAGTCAAATGTCTTGGATGAAATTCAACTTCTAGAGGGTCACATGAACCTTGACTGGCTGGTGGCTCACGTGGAACATGTGAAGACTGGGATATATGGTCCCAGAGGGCCATTCATTCTAAGACTCTGTCTAAAATATCAAACCAAAATAGTCAATATCAACATCCTAATTTTCAGAAGTTCTGCATTTTCATTGACAGTGCAGGGTCCATTCAAAAAAACGTATTAGTTTTAGAGTCAGAAGAATCAGACTCTTCTCTGAGTTAGACTTTTGACCACTTTGATGTCCTTGCACGCACCACTCACCTCTCCCAACCTTAGCTTCCTTACAGATAATGAGGATAACGATGCCAGTTTTCTGCCAAACTTGCAAAGCAGATGAGAGCTAATGAAATCGTATATGAATTTATTTTGAAAAGTAAAATAAATAATGCAAATATAAACCTCATTGTGGTGGTGGTGATGATGGTGGCTGATGTTAAATTATGGTGTGGTAGTATTGGTGGTAGTTGATGGTTGGTGTTAATGATAGTGGGGTTGGTGGTGGTTGATGGTCAGTGTTGATTGTGGTCTTGGTGGTTGATAGTTGAGTTGATGATGGTGATGGTGGTGGTGATTGGTGTTGTTATTGATGGTGTTGGTGGTGGTAGTTGGTGTTGTTGATGGTGTTGGTGGTGGTTGATGGTCAGTGTTGATGGTGGTCTTGGTTGTTGATGCTGATGGTGGTGGTTGTGGGGGTTGTTGATGGTGTTGGTGTTGGTAGTTGGGGTTGTTGATGGTGCTGTTGGTGGTTGATGGTCAGTGTTGATGGCGATCTTGGTGGTTGATGTTGATGATGGTGGTGGTTGTGGCGGTGGTTGATGATGTTGTTGGTGGGGGTTGGTGCTATTGTTGATGGTGGTGGTGGTAGCGGTGATGCTACTGTGGTCCAGGAAATGACTAGCCTGCTGGTAATAGCTATAAGTAATGGCTGCATTACTTGATTCTAGAGGAGAACCCATCTGCATCAAAGCTGATGATGTGTGCTCTGAATCAAGTCCATGAGATTCAAGTTGTACACGTAGACAAAATAGTCACTCTTAGTTTTCATTACTGTAGAAATCATATGATTCATTCAAATGTTTCACAAACATCTGTTACTTATATTCTTGTCTCTGCTTCAAAAAGAAATAAGATCTTGCCTACATGATTGATTCATTTAGAGAGATTGTGATTAGCTGAATTTCTACAAGTGGCTTTCAGTAGGCAAAGAGAAAAAGTATGTTTTGTACCAACCTCTGTGAAGTTTATCTGGTTTGGCTTTTGGAGGGGTCCCCTGAACAACAAATAAAAAAATTTTCCCCTGTCTATGCACAGTGGTCTATAATCAACTGCATGATTTCATAAAGGTTAAATTAAATGCCATGCTTTTTGTTGAAAGGATGAGACAGACTTCCAACTATTTTTCTTTTTTTCATATTTTCGACATGATCATCTTACAGGCTCTCCATCAAAAGTGTTTGTTGGTTTGTTTATATAGTTAGGGCTGGGCATCATCCATGTTTGAGACTCTTACGGGGCAGGATAAAACAGTGGACACAAAGACAGACAAAAAGGTAACCCACAGTAAACAGGAATGCGTGCGTGCTCAGTTGTTTCCATCATGTCTGACTCTGTGTGAACCCATGGCCTGTAGCCTGCCAGGCCCCTCTGTCCATGGCATTCTCCAAGCCAAGAATCCTGGAGTGGGTTGCCCTGTCCTCCTCCAGGGGATCTTCCCAACCCAGGGGTCGGATCCATGGCATCTCCTGTGTCTTCTGCATCACAGGTAGATTCTTTAGCACTGAGCTGCCCGGAAAGCTTGAACAGGAATGCAGAATGCACTAAAATGGGAGCACAAGGTCAGAACTGGAGTGAATTTGAAGGTAAAATACATACTCTGTCTTGTTGGTTGCTTCATTCTAATGGATCTTCCTCTTCCTCAATCCAACATCTCCCTAATTTGCATTTGGGAATGCATATGGCTCTAGGAAAGATGAAACTACCCCCAGTTCAGGACCCGATCCAATCAGTGCATCTCATCTCCAGCCTCACTAATAGGGACCAAGCTGGACACATGACCCAAGTAAGCCCACCCCATTAGAATGATGGGAAGGACTTCCATAGGGAATTATGGAACACAGAAGCCCTCTCTTGTGCTGGATGGTGTTAAATCCAGAGCTGAGTTTGAAATTGCTGGAGCCATTCTGTCACCATGGGCAAAGCCAATGTGAGGACAAAAGTCAACATAAAGTGGAGACATGGGAAAATTACAGAGGCTAGACTTCTAATCAGACTGTGCCCAAAGCCTTCATTTCCCCCTGGATTGTTTTAGTTAATGAGCCAATAAATTTCCCTTATTAAGTCCTTTAGAGATAAGCTTCCTGTCCCCCTCAACCAAAAATATGCTTAATGATACCACTGGAGAAATAATCTCCTGAAGGAAGTGGACCTTGGAGTGGAATTAGATAAAAGCAATGTGATGTGGTAAAGTGGGATCACGTCTTTCACCAAGATTTTTTATATTTATATGATTTTGTGTTTAAGGGGAAAGCACACTATGCTTATGTCAGCTCACTAGTTACTTGTAAGTTCTTATAACTTGACCTCTCAAAGGGCATTCAGTGAGATTTCATTCCATTTAATCCCCATCCCTGACTCTTGTCATAGAAGCTCCTAAGAGGGCCTGTTATGTTAGACGTGAGGTCAGGACTGGCTCCAAGGGTATTTCCTAAGGGCCAAAACCGCTATCTTCCTGTTGACACCCAGACACAGGTACATGGGCTCCAAGGACATTTTCCCTGGCCACTTAACTCCTGCCTGATCCAACTTCATCACTCTCTGGGGAGCTGGTCTGAGTGTTTGCCAGGGAGATGTGTTCTTGGATGGGAATTGTGTAGGCTCCATTTTAAGCTAGTCTGGTGAGAAAGAACCTCAGGTATTAAGGATATTTTGTGCCCAGTCCCTTAAATCTAAACTGTTCAGGCTTATAGCAATTAATCACTTTCTGTGCAAAGCCTATGTAGCTGAACCAGGAGGGAAGGGACCAGCACCATAGCCTGTGTTCAAGTCAGCGAGTGGGGAAGAGATATGCATGTTTCACCAACCTTGGTGGAGATGGGAGAACAGCAGACTGAGTCCCAACATTCTAGACACTTTTGCTTTCATTGTCCTATGGTAATTTCCCCCCAAGATTAGCAAATCAGGCCAGACGAATGTCTTCCTCTGAAATGGAAATTATTTAAAACTGATGTAGAATGAATCTGGTTCACTGTCTCCAGGAATGGCTTCCTCTTGGATTTGTGGCTTATGGTCCTAGTGAAGTGAAAGAGTCCTGTCTGACTCTTTGTGACCCCATGGACTGTAGCCTTCTACATTCCTCTGTCCATGGAACTCTCCAGCCAAGAATACTGGGGTGGGTAGCCGTGCCCTTCTCCAGGGGATCTTCCCAACCCAGAGACTGAACCCGGGCCTCCAGCATTGCACACAGATTCTTTATAGTCTGAGCCGGGGAAGCCCTGATTTGTACCAAATCAAAAATCGAGGTTACCAGAGCTTCCCTGGTTGATTGGAACACATTGATTCATCTTTTCCCCCACTGTGTCTTGTGGGATGTGGGAGCTAGTTCCCCAGTCAGGGGTTGAACCTGTGCCCCCTGCATTGGAAGTGCGGAGTTTTAACCACTGGTCCACCAGGCAAGTCCAGAACACATCTCTTCTAAATAAAGGTCTAATCAGCTCTGCTGCATTATGACTTACCTGATGTGACATAATTATCACAAGATTTAAGTCTTAAAAAAAATAATGTAGAGGGGAAACGTTTGTTAATAGTCACCTGACTCTTCATATAATGGCAGGTGGCTCTGATTCTCAGAAATGATTCTGAGTGTCTAGACCTCGACCAGAGCAGAAATGTCAACTCGCCCTTCAATTAAAGTTAGAGTTCTTCTCTTGGTGAAATTGAAACCAATTTTAGCTCACTCATGAAAAAAAAGGAGGGGGGGGCGGATCTGTGAGAAGGCAGCTGAGTGAGCTCACGGAATCCAGAGGGCAGCGGCTTCCCCAGGCCTCAGGAAGAAGAGAGGTCAGTCCACCCAAGGCCCTCACTCAGTGGCCCCAGCTGAAGGGCCTTCTCTCCAAGGCCCTCCCAGAAGATGGTGAGCTCCAATGTGTCTCTTTGTGCCTCTGCTCATGTTTCAAATGTTAGAAGAGAGCATTGCACGGGATCAGGTATACCAGGTGTCTGCCCCTTGGACCAAGGAGGACCCAGGGAGTGCAGAGTTCTGATTGGTTGAGGTTGGGTCACGCGCTTATGCAGGGGCACTATGTCTATGAAAAAAAATGCCAATAAACAGAGCCATTGNGAGAGGTCAGTCCACCCAAGGCCCTCAAAGTGGCCCCAGCTGAAGGGCCTTCTCTCCAAGGCCCTCCCAGAAGATGGTGAGCTCCCATGTGTCTCTTTGTGCCTCTGCTCATGTTTCAAATGTTAGAAGAGAGCATTGCACGGGATCAGGTATACCAGGTGTCTGCCCCTTGGACCAAGGAGGACCCAGGGAGTGCAGAGTTCTGATTGGTTGAGGTTGGGTCACGCGCTTATGCAGGGGCACTATGTCTATGAAAAAAAATGCCAATAAACAGAGCCATTGCTCAAATATCACCCTCTGAAACTTTCTTGACCCCAAAGGCAGACTTGTTTGCTCCTCCAGGGCTTCCACAGCACTTGGTAAACACTTGGAAGGGTCAAAGAGAAAATTTTATGCAACAGAATTTCTCCAAGGAGGGAACTGCATTTGTTTACCAAGTATTTGGTACAGGAAGTGAGACCTCAGAGTCTCTTGAGTATGGGTGGGACTATTCTACAGGAGACAAGGAGTAGAATTTGCTTCTCAAGAGAGATGGGAAGAGGAAAAGACGGCGGAGAGATTTAGGGATCTCGCTGGATGGCAGGACAGGCTGAGAAAATGTCTCCGGCGACTGGCCCACCATCACGCCCACCAGTCCTGATCTACAATGACAGGAAACTCATGAGACAAATGCTTGAAGTGAGTGGTCCAGGAGAAGGGACTTGGTGATGGGCTGAGTCTGAGGCAAGCGGAGTTGAGGCAGCAGGCGGACATGGATGCTGGGAACAGAAGCACTTTAATTCCAGTTTAGCTTTAGCTGAAACATCAATAAGTAGCAAGTGGACTTGTGGACACAGAGGGGTAAGGGGAGGGTGGCACAAATTGAGAGAGTAGCATTGCCATATATTACATATATGCTACCAGGCATGAAGTGGATCATCAGCCTGAAGCAGCTCTATAGCTCAGGGAGCCCAGCTCGGTGCTCTGTGAGGAAGCAGAGGGGTGGGATAGGACACAGGGGAGGGAGGCGTATGAGGGAGAGGACATGTGCGTGTATATATAGCTGATTCACATTGTTGCACAGCAGAAATCAATACAACATCATAAAGCAATTATCCTCCAATTAAAAATAAGATATTTTTTAATTAAAAAAAAAAAAAAGAAACAAAAGTCATGGGGAAGCTGGTGTCAAATTTAACCAAATCCCTGTAGAGTGGGTGCAGGGAAGCGAGAGGGTGGAATGAGTGCCTCCAGGGGGGACCTGAAAACTCAGTCCATTTTTAGAACGTGTATCATGTAAGACTGCAAATATCGGTCCCCAGTCTGTGTCCCTTAGTGGCCCATGAAAACATGACTTTAAGAACAAGGACAACATCTTATGAATTTTGACATCACCCACTCCTTCCAGAACGCACAAGAAATATTTGCTGAATGAGTGAATGATTCATATGTTAGTGTGTCAGCTTAGTTATTTACAATGAGTGCTATTCCCTTTGGGATGGTAGGTACAATTTTTTCTAGGTACTTTCTTCTGGAAATGTCCACTCTTCAAAATATAATGAGCATGGAATTTCTACAAGGAGGTTGGTTGTCTTTTAAGGCCTGCTTTCAATAAGCAAAAGGAGTTGGGTTATTATTGTCTATAATTTATATGTTGACAAAGTATACTTATCTTTCCAATCTCATTTTAGTCCTTAGAACAACCATGGGAGGTGGGTTATCCTCCTGGTCTTGGCCCTGATGGCACCCTTTCCACCCATACTCCAAACTCATACATCCAAACTCTTCAAACCAGCTCAGACATCCTCTCCTTCAGAAAGCCTTTTCCCTTTGCCCGGTATCATACTGATCTGCTAAAAAAAAAAAAAAAAGCAATATTTATTTAAAAATAGCAGCTAAAATGAAAGGACCTGGTGTATTCCAGGCATTTGTGCTCTATATATATTATTTCATTTGTCTTGTTACCCAGCCTCTGCAAACCAGGTCCCATACGGCCTCTACGTTAACACCCACAAATGAAGCCGGAGATAAACCACACAGTCATTTGATCAGAGGCAGTTTATATAAAGAACGATTAAATGATGATAAGGAAGAAAGTATAAAAATGCAGAGAGAACACTAAAGTATATCTTAGAGGTGAGGGAGAGTGCCCAGGGAAGAGCCAACTTGGAAGTGGGGGTCACTTCCCCAAGGCTGGGGTGCAGATCTTGTTATAGAAGATGTAGCTGCAGCCCCTGGGTGGTGGAGAAGCTCACAGGGTTGACTGGTCCACAGTCTCTAAGTAGCAGTTAACAGTTTCTCTGGCCCGGGAGAGTTAAGGCTGAAGGATGGGTGGGTATGGAGAATCAGAGTGTAGGGAGCCCACTCACGGGCAGGTTCACACACAGTCTGGTGTGCACTGCACCCAAGATGGGAAGACTACAGAAAACAACTGTCTAGGACAGAGGCCAGCAGAGGCTAGTGGATGGCTGGTAGGGGAGTGGGTCATTGGTACTGTGCATGGACTGAAAATCTGTGCCACCTCCCATCAAATCCCTGTGTTGAAGTCCTAATCCCCAATGTGGTGACATTAGAATGCAGGGCCCTGGGGATAAGGGCTTTTGGATGTAGGGCTTTGGAGTGATAAGCCTTCCCAGCTGACACAGTGGTGAAGGAGCCACCAGTCAATGCAGGAGATACCGGTTCAATCCCTGGGTTGGGAAGTTCCCCTGAGGAAGGAAGTGGCAAACCAGTCTAATGTTCTTGCCTGGATAATCCCAGGACAAAGGGTCCTGGAAGGCTACAGTCCTTGGGATAGCAAGGATTTGGACACGACTGAGCATGAACACACACAAAGTTTAGACGAGGTCATGAGGGTGGGACCCGCTACCGTGGGATTGTGTCCTCACAGGAAGAAAGACACAGGCTGTGCACTCTTTGTAAGGGAAGCGTGTATAAACTGTCAGTGATTTGGCACATTGTGCCGCAACAGAACTGAAAAGCGGCTAAATGAACCTCAGGTCAGAGCAGAAAAGGGAATTTATGTCATTCACCATCAGCATTAGCAGTATAATTCGACACACTGGCAGATTTAATGAAATGAAACCAACCAGCAGGCTGATGTTGATGAGCCTCCAATAAAAGTCCCAAATGTCAAATTAAGCCACATCATTTCCATGACATGGATTTTCTGCTCTTGTGTGTGCACAAATCCTGAAGTTCTTCAGAAAGTATTGTAATTATTATTTGCCAGGGAGATGCTGAGCTATCTGCCCCTGAGTTGTGTTCCTCCTGGGTTGTTTGAAACCCTGACTGCCTTGTGCCTTCTGCACTCAGCTAACCCAGAGCCCAGACAAGCACTTTCATGCATGTGTGTCTTCATTAGCAGGAAGTGCAGAGGGGAGCCCCTCTAGGCCAGGCAGGGTCCTTTATCACACACCCCTTGCCTTGCAAACCCACTTAGCACGAATTGTATTAGAAATTTTAATTAGCAGAAAACAAGTAAGTGTGTGTGTGTCGGGGGCGGGGGGGGGGGGGTGGCTCCCAGCTAGATCCCAGGCTGTGTCCCCTGCTGGGTTGGATGTGTCTGAGCAAGTGTTGGTGAGGATCTTTGCGCAAAGGACAGAGAACAGATCTCCTGGGGAAAGAGAGATGCAGGGAAGTAAGTGTAGGACTCTCTTGGGTCCTGAGGGCCCAGAAGCTCTAGTAAGAACCCTGAGATTTACTGGGGGCTACTAACATCACACCTGCAGAATGAAATGGCAACCTACCCCAGTATTCTCGCCTGGAGAATCCCATGGATAGAGAAGCCTGGCGGGCTACAGTCCATGGGGTCGCAAGAGTTGGACACGACTTAGGTACTAAACCACCCCCACTCCCACCCCCCCCACCACTAACATTGCAAGCATTCCCTGAACCACATGGTGGCCGGGGGCATGCGGTGTGCTGACTGGCTTCCGTCTGGAGCAGGAGTTGACACAGCCTCTTCTGAAAGAGCCTGCACTTCATGGGAGACAGGTGAACACTTCAGCTGAACTCAGGGCACTCAGTGGAGGGGGTTCGGAAAGATGGAAAGTGGGAGGCAACCATGAGTCCATCAAAGGTGCCATAGGAAGAGAAGAAAATGAACATTTAATGATCACTACCAAATACTGGGCACTCTGATGTACACTAGCCCAGGTGGTCCTTTCACAAACAGCATAAGGTGGGTGCTATTAGGGAGCTGAGGCGCAAAGAGGCTAAGAAACTTTGTATATTGTCAAACAGCAGGCAAGAGACTCACAGCTAAGTTCATGCAATGTTTTCCCAAATTATTTGTCCAAAACATGCCTTAATTTTCATCCAAGGTGAGGAATGGGAAGACTACTGCTTCAGGCTAGGTTCATTTCTCTCTTGGGTCCTGTGCACACAGTGGGTTGGCTGGGGCTCTGCTCTGCGTCCTGCCTGGCCGCGTTCTGAGATGTGGGTTTCTGAAGCAGTCACTGTCTCTCTTGATGACTGAATGCTCCAGCCCAGGAGAGACACATATCACATGAGCCCACCACTCAAAAGCTGAAGAAGCCCTTGGTCCTCCCAAACACAAGGGGGAGGGAAAGTGCCTTCGGGAGTTGGTGATGGACAGGGAAGGCTGGCATGCTGCAGTCCGTGGGGTCGCAATGAGTCAGACATGACCAAGCAACTGAATTGAACTGAACTGATCATTAATCTTTAGCCCATACAGCTGGTCCATGGTAAAATGGTCAGAGGGCATGAAAAGATTAAAGGCAGGAGGAGAAGGGGATGACAGAGGATGAGATGGTTGGATAGCATCACCAACTCAATGGATATGAGTTTGAGTAAACTCTGGGAGATGGTGATGGACAGAGAGGCCTGGCGTGCTGCAGTCCACAGGGTCGCAAAGAGTCAGACACGACTTAGCAACTGAACAACGACAACGATTCCCAGTGCTGAGTGCTCAGAAACATTACCATCATCCCCATTGGCCAACAGACCGGGGGCTTCGTGACCTCATGAGAGATGTGTCTCACTGGGGGTGACACCTCAACAGTGGGTTGGGGGTGACTCCCCAACAGCAGGCTGGAGGAGGGTGGAAAGTGAGACACGTGCATGTGTGTGCATGCATGCACGCACGCACACACACACACACACACACACACACACACACAAAGTGGTGGATCAGCTGCTGGGCAGTGAAGTTAGGTTTCTTCCTAACAGCGTTTCCTTCCTGCCATTTGTAGGGGGCGCTTGATTCACTGCCCTGGAGGAGAATAAAGATGCCAAACCATAAACCCAAGGGCAGGCCCTGTTCCTGTGAAGCCCAGGCTGAGCTGCTTTCCTGCAGAGGGAGGCAGAGGACAGGGCCGACTGGAGGAGAGAGTGCGGGCAGAGACGTTCTCATGCCCGGGCCCAGAAAGACCCTTTTTTGTTGGGGGAACAGAGGGTCCTTGGCCAATTCACTCATGGACCCCTCAAGGTGGCTGGGGCCTCCTGGGGCAGTGGCCTTGGGGCACAGACCTGGGGGCCGGATCCTGGCCTTGAGGTTGCTAGCCCCAGCAGGACTCCCAGCAGGACTCTAGTGCCTGAGAGCTGGGGCCACAGGGTCAGATGTGGACACACCCATAGGTCTGCACAGTTAGCATAGGAGAGTGGTGGCCTCAGCGTCTCACCAACACTCTGGCCTTGGAGGTGGGGTAAGGAGTCCCAAACAATGCCAGAGTCCAGTGTGATTGATTTAAAGCAATAAGCTTAATGTTTCCTGCACAATCAACTTTGTGGAATAAGACTCAAGATAGCGCATGTAAGCACACATCTATTTATATATATATATGCGGCGACTGTTTTAGTTTAGGGGATCTTTCTGGAGGGGGGGTGTTGTGGTTGGTAAAACCAGTTACCAAAGGTTCTCCCTTTTTTTGATGACAAGCACAATTTGTGCCAGGTCTGAACCACACTAATATTTACAAACTGAATACAGATTTCTGCTCCTATCCATCTTTGAACTGACAAGCTTGATCTCCCAATTATACAAAATTAGTTTCAGTGAGTTAAACGTGACAGCCAAAAATAAAAGTACAGAAGTGTTTTCTAGAAAAGCGGATAGTGGTAACTCTTAGGGCCCAGGGAGCAGGCTGAGATTGGGTAGGACTGTGAGGCTCCTGAGAAAGCAAGGTTCTATCTCCAGTTCTGAGAGATACTGACAGGGTGTGGCCTAGTAAATCATCACGGAGACATACACATACTGCCCCCTGGTGGTCCTTCTGCCACCCTGCAAAAATCTTCAAAGGGCACTAACTCTAGCAAAGCCTTTGTTCTTTCTCCCAAGCCCTTAGTATCCCCCAGGGGAACCTGAAGTAAAGAAGAGGACATCCACAAGGTTCCCATCAGGAGAAGGAGTGAAGGGAAGAGTTCTGTGAGTTTCTCCAGCCATCCATGATGCAATACTTTGATTCAGTCCAAGCTTGGACTGCAAGGAGATCCAACCAGTCCATCCTAAAGGAAATCAGTCCTGACTATTCATTGAAGGACTGATGCTGAACCTGAAATTCCAACACTTTGGCCACCTCATGCAAAGAAGTGACTCATTTGAAAAAACCCTGATGCTGGGAATTATTGACGGCAGGAGGAGAAGGGGACGACAGAGGAGGAGATGGTTGGATGCCATCACAGACTCAATGGACATGAGTTTGAGTAAACTCCAGGAGCTGGTGATGGACAGGGAGGCCTGGCGTGCTGTAGTCCATGGGTTCGCAAAGAGTCAGACACGACTGAGCGACTGAACTGAACTGAACTGAAGCCCCGCATTGCTGTCTGGCCGGCTACTTCTCGGTCCTGCCTGGGTGCAGGCTTGGCCCCTCCCTGGGCCAGTGAGGGTGGGTCCTGGTGGTCTTTGCTGGCTTCCTTGCTGTCAGGCTGAACAAGATGTCCCAAGCTCATCTTGTACATTTCCTTCCCCAGACCTAGAATCAAAGGGTCCCTGATTCTTCCAGTAGGAAATACAATGTGAAAGTCACGCAGGCATGTCCGACTCTTTGCGACCCCACAGACTGTACAGTCCATGGGATTCTCCAGGCCTGAATACTGGAGTGGGTTGCCGTTCCTTTCTCCAGGGGATCTTCCCAACCCAGGGATCGAACCCAGGTCTCGTGCATTGCGGGCGCATTCTTTACCAGCTGAGCCACGGGGGAAGCCCAGGAAATACTATAAATAGACTGTAATCTGGAGAGTGGGAGTATACATTGCCACTGGATTTGTTTCTTTTGTTTACTGACATGATAAACAATTAGGTTCATTAGTTTCATTTTTCTAGCATATTGTAGAGATCACTGTGTTTTAGTTTCCTTTTTTTTTTTTGATGTAAAATGTTTACATTTTCTAGTCAAAGCTGTAAAACAAGGTACATTCAGAAAAGATTTCTTACTTTTTTCCTCCCTCCTGTTGTATCCGTTCCCCTGCTGCGACTGCTGCTGCTACTAAGTCACTTCAGTCGTGTCCGACTCTGTGCAACCCCATAGACGGCAGCCCACCAGGCTCCCCCGTCCCTGGGATTCTCCAGGCAAGAACACTGGAGTGGGCTGCCATTTCCTTCTCCAATGCATGAAAGAGAAAAGTGAAAGTGAAGTCGCTCAGTCGTGTCCGACTCTTAGCAACCCCATGGACTGCAGCCTACCAGGCTCCTCCATCCATGCATTTTCCAGGCAAGAGTACTGGAGTGGGGTGCCATTGCCTTCTTTATAGGTAAGCATTTTTATTTAGTGTTAGCTTTATTCTTCTGTTGTTTATATTTGAAGATGCAAGCAAATATGCATATTATTTATCATGTACACACATGTATTTACACAAAGGTCACATTATACAGTCTCTTCTATATTTCTGAGCATGTTTCTAATATCCATACATAATTGAAGATTGGATGGAGAGAAGAAAATAATTACTGTCTTAGAATTGACTTCATCGTATTAAACAAAGTTTTCACGTTCCCCCAGGCCACAGGGCCCTGTTGGGTAGGGGGGAGAAAGGGGTGGTTGAGCAGGGGAGAGGCTCTAGGATCACCATGACTGCTTCACCCAAGCAAACAGACTTCTCTTCTCCATATTAAGCAACCACATCAATTTTGATCTGAAAATGGTTCCCGTTACTAAAAGAAAAATTCAAAGAGAAAATGGCCACAACTGTCAACCCAAATCCACTGAATCTATCCTCTGAGAAAGGTGCTTGGAGAGCACAGGATTCAATACTATTGTCTGGTGTTGCCTAACTTGAGTCCCAAGAAAACCTGCTTGGGAAGAAAATCCCCATCCATTCAACAGTCAAGTAAAGGACCTGCTAAATCATTTTGTCCATATCTTCATTTGACGGAGTCCATTGTACACATTTATGAAACATCTTTAGCTCTAAGGAGATAAGAAAATACAAAGGAAATGCAAGAGGCTGCTGGAGTTTGAAGTCAACTGTCATTTTGCCTCGAGTGTACAAAATTCACGTCTTTGCAGGCAGGGTATTGAATTAGCTCAAGAACTGCAGCCCCAGTGAAAGATAGGCACACAGGCTGACTTTCTTTTGCTATTCACCATACCCTCTTTCTGCCACCTGGGAAAAACACTCTTGATGGTTAAAGTGGGCAGGCAGTGGGCACAAAGTCCATATGTTCCGTTCAGTTCAGTCGCTCAGTCGTGTCCGACTCTTTGCGACCCCGTGGACTGGACGCCAGGCCTCCCTGTCCATCACCAACTCCCAGAGCTCACTCAAACTCATGTCCATTGAATCAGCGATGCCATCCAACCATCTCATCCTCTGTCGTCCCCTTCTCCTCCCACCTTCAATCTTTCCCAGAATCAGAGTCTTTTCCAATGAGTCAGTTCTTCTCCTCAGTTCTTCCAATGAATATTCAGGACTGATTTCCTTTTAGGACTGACTGATTTGATCTCCTTGCAGTCCAAGGACTTTAAAGAGTCTTCTCCAATGCCACAATTCAAAAGCATAAATTCTTCAGTGCTCAGCCTTCTTCATGATCTTCATTTCATACCCATATATGACTACTGGAAAAACCATAGATTTGACTATACAGACCTTTGTCAGCAAAGTGATGTCTTTGCTTTTTAATATGCTGTCTAGGTTTGTCAGAGCTTTCCTTCCAAGGAGCAAGTGTCTTTTAATTTCATGGCTGCAGTCACTGTCCATAGTGATTTTGGAGCCCAAGAAAATAAAATCTGTCATTGCTTTCATTTCTTTCCCTATTTGCCATGAAATGATGGAATCAGATGCCATGACCTTCATTTTTTGAATGTTGAGTTTTAAGCCAGCTTTTTCACTCTCCTCTTTCACCCTTATCAAGAAGCTCTTTAGTTCCTCTTTGCTTTCTGCAATTAGAGTAGTATCATTTGCATATCTGAGGTGGTTCATATTTCTCCTGGCGATCTTGATTCCAGCTTGTGGTTCATCCAGCCCAGCATTTTGCATGATGTACTTTGCATAGAAATTAAATAAGCTGGGTGACAATATATAGCCTTTTTGTACTCCTCTCCCAATTTTGAACCAGTCAGTTGTTCCATGCAAGGTCCTAACTCTTGCTTATTGACCCACGTACAGGTTTTTCAGGAGACAGGTAAGGTGGTCTGGTATTCCCATCTCTTGAAGAATTTTCCAGTTTGTTGTGATCCACACAGTCAAAGGCTTTAGTGAAGCAGAGGTAGATGTTTTCCTGAAATTCCCTTGCTTTCTCTATGATCCAACAAATGTTGGCAATTTGATCTCTGGTTCCTCTGCCTTTTCTAAACCCAACGTGTATATCTGGAAGCTTTCAGTTCACGTACTGCTGAAGTCCAGCTTGAAGGATTTTGAGCATAACCTTATAAGCATGCGAAATGAGTGCAACTGTATGGTAGTTTGTACAATCAATCACTTGTTGGAGTTATTGATACTATTCCAGTCCATATACATGAAGTCAGTAGATTTGTTTGACTTTAAATAATTGGTTGGACATGAATGCACAGAGATGTCAGTGGATGGAGTGACTGGTGAAGCCTACACTCAGGATCCCAGCTGATTGCATCTATCCAGCCCTTCTCTGGACCATAATGGAGAATGAATCTGTAAGAACACCATCCCTGGGCAACTGGAAGATGTTTCAAAGAGCGTGAACTGAAATCTGTGTCCTCCACATACAGGAGAGCGTAGGATCCTATGTAATCTTATTAGATGAGTTCCTAACACATTTGGAAGGGGGGGTTGGGTTTCAAGCTTAGGTCGTACTAGAAGCAGAAATGAAGAAAGGCTGTTAGCAGCAGACGTACCTCAGAGCAAGAGAGACAGTCTGTGAGCCGCCCACCAGGCTTGAGACCTCATCTGTGTGATCACCGAGCGCACATCATGAACACCCCTTGTTGTTAACCTGCTCGGGATGAATCTAGTGGTTAAGAAAAGGTGAAAGTTTGCTTAGCGAGGCAGAGACATCCATAATGTATTTTGGCAGCTAAATATTTCAAACAAAAAGTCTGGGGTGCTTATTAAAAGGTCACCTCTCGCCAGTCTGTCTCCGAAATTCTCATCTCAGGGAAGCGCACCTGCCTGAGGACGTCTTCCCAGCCACCTGCAGGGGCCCGGGATGTGCTGAGATCCTGCAAGTCTCCTCCGCCCCGGAGGGAAGTCGGGGTGATGGAGCATATGCAGGGAAAAGAGGATTGAGGCTGGGTTCTCACACACAAGAGGCTGTTTAAAATGCAGGTTCCTGGACTGGGCTCCATATCCAACATGTCAGAACCTTTTTGGGGGAGACTGGTAATCTGGTACAAATTTGAATCCCCCCAGGGGATTCCGAGGAGATGGTCCTTGAACTTCCTTTGGGGCTTTAAATATGGGGAATGGGAGGTGAAGCAGAAGCCAGGCTGGGAAAGAGCATCTGGAGAGGTAGAATGAGGAGGGGGAGAGAGACGGGAGCTGCGAATCCTCGCTCAGCCCTTCACTTGAATACCCGCTTGACATCGATGATCCCCAACAGCAGTCATCTTCCCCATCTCACAAATAAGGAAGCAAGGGCACAGAAAGGCTGACCTCTCTGTTAAACGCAGAGAGGATGTGGGCCTCTAGATCAGCTCTCGGAGAAGGCAATGGCACCCCACTCCAGTACTCTTGCCTGGAAAATCCCGTGGATGGAGGAGCCTGGTGGGCTGCAGTCCATGGGGTCGCTAAGAGTCAGACACAACTGAGCGACTTCACTTTCTCTTTTCACCTTCATGCATTGGGGAAGGAAATGGCAACCCACTCCAGTGTTCTTGCCTGGAGAATCCCAGGGACGGGGGAGCCTGGTGGGCTGCCGTCTGTGGGGTCGCACAGGGTCGGACACGACTGAAGCGACTTAGCAGCAGCCGCAGCAGATCAGCCCTGGGGCTGCACTTGCCATTCCCGAGCAAGGACCGGGCAGGCAGTTCTTGGTCTTCGAAGTCGTGGGCCATCAGGTCTCTAAGAGGACACGCTGAGAACAGAGGCCAGGCTGTGAAGAGCAGGGAGGGTGTGATGAAACAGAAACCGCCCATTTGGGGGCTTCCCTGGTGGTCCAGCAGTTAAGAACCCACCTTCCAGGGTAGGGGACGTGGGTCCCATCTCCAAGCAGGGAGCCTAGATTCCACATGTTGTGGGGACAACTAAGCCCAGGGCAGAAGACAAGATCCTGACACAGACAAAAATAAAATGAACAATTAAAAAAAAAGAAACAGTGCCATTTGCATTATTATATCAAGTGTGTGTATGTGAAGGGCAGTGTGTGTGTGTGTGTGTGTGTGTGTGTGTG
>SJYQ01001207.1:40255-63521 GCA_006410935.1 Redunca redunca
GGGGTGTGTGTGTGTGTGTATGTGAAGGGGTGTGTGTGTGTGAAGGTGTGTGTATATACGTGAAGGGGTGTGTGTGTGTATGTGAAGGTGTGTGTGTGTCTGTGAAGGGGTGTATGTGTGTTTGTGTGTGAAGGTGTGTGTATATATGTGAAGGAGTGTGTGTGTATGTGTGTGTGTCTGTGAAGGTGTGTGTGTGTGTGTCTGTGAAGGTGTGTTTGTGTGTGTGTGTAGGAAGGTGTGTGTGTGTGTGTGTGTGAAGGTGTGTGTGTGTGTGAAGGTGTGTGTGTGTGTGTATGAAGGTGTGTGTGTGTGTGAAGGTGTGTGTGTGTGTATAAAGGTGTGTGTGTGTATGAAGGGGGGTGTGTGTGTGTGTGAAGGGGTGTGTGTATATGTGAAGGGGTGTGTGTGTGTGTGTGTGTGTGTGGTCTGCAAAGTCAGGAAACCAATTATGCCTGAGCAATAGGTTCGTTGTTGTTTAGTGTCTAAGTCATGTCCAGCTCTTCAGTGACTCCACGGATTGTAGCCAGCCAGGCTCCTCTGTCCACTGAGCAACGTTCGTTACAAATAACTAGTTTTCAAATATTGGCCCAATATTTTCCTTGGCCCTGCCAGCTCAGTTGGTTAAGAATCTGCTCGCAGTGCAGGAGACCTGGGTTCGATCCCTGGGCTGGGAAGATCCCCTGAAGAAAGGAAAGGCTACCCCACCCCAGTATTCTGGCCTGGAGAATCCCAAAGAGTTGGACACGACAGAGCGACTTTCTCTTTCACTTTTCACTTTCCTTGGCCCAATCCTTTCCAGATGTGTTGAACACTAATATATTGATTTTTTTTGTACTGTACTTTTTTTTTCAGATTCGCAATTAGCCCCACTGAATTAAATTTGGAGGGACTTCACCTGAAAACACAGCAAGCTGGTTATTTGGAAACTGTAAAGAAGTTCTCTCAGCTTCGCTGCCTGCTGCACACCTCACGGGAGGGGACAGCGCCAGTGGGGGCCGGAGGGGAAGCCAGGGGGCAGGGGAAGGATTTTCCAGAAGGAGCAGGCTTGCGTTGGGTCACAGGATGAGGGAGATGCAAAAGGAATAGGGGGGAGGGAAGCTGGCTGGGTGGGNGAATAGTGGGGAGGGAAGCTGGCTGGGTGGGGGTGGGTGGCATCCAGGTTTCTGGGCACTAAAGGCCTTGCTAAATGTGGGCCAAGGGGGTGTCCAGAGGAGCTGTGCTGGCGGCCTCAGTTTCCACTTTGCTTGAGGCAACACCTTCGGCTCCAAGCATAGGAGGGGTGCCCACAGCTCTAGTGGGCAGAGGCTGAGGGCCTGAGGTCTGCAGTCCCCTCTCTCTTCAGGCCAGGGGGGGCCTGAGTCCTCGACTACAGCTCCCTGCAGAGACTGCAGGGCACAGCTGGTCTCCAGTTCTGCTGGGGGGAGGCAGCCTTTGTCCCCACAAGCCCTGCCGGGTGTCGCCTCTGTAACTGCCCCTGTTGGGCCTGGAAAACCACACAAGGGTGTTTAACCAGGAGCTGGACTCCTCACTGGGCAAAGTTATGCTTCCCCACCCTAACCTGGAAACTGTAGCCGACCGCCCTGCTCCACACCCTGCTGTGTCTTCCCTTTCCTTCTAGAAGAGCCCAGACTCCTTCTCACGCAATGCGTTGTTTCCTGTTTCCACCCTGTCCTTTCCATACTTGCATTCTTCTTTTCATTCCACTCATACTGCTCCTCACTCTTCATATGCCCCCTTACACACACACACACACACACACACAGAGCTTCATGCTCACAGAACCCACGACTAAGGAAGCTGGTAGCTTGGGCACACTTGACTTTCTGCCTGGGTGGGTGGTCCCTTCCCTCTCTCCGTGATAAGCCGCACCTCTTCCTCTGGGCTCGGCTCCAGCTTCATTTCTTCCTGCCACTCTGCCCACACCAGCCTGGACTCTGACCCCTTACTTCCCTCACCTCCAGTGTCTCACTGACCAAGAGGTGCTCCTTACCACCAGCCTGACTGCCTCCAGGGCCCGAGCCTGCTCTCTTTGGACCCTTGTCCAGGGCACAGACTGTAGGCACTTAGAAGTTGCTCGCATTTTTGCTGAGTGGACGAGTGGTCACACCCAAAGGAAGGAAAGCAGGGATGCTCAGCTGGCCGCCTCACCACCCAAAGTAAAGACTACCTTTCCCAGCTTCCCTTGAGCCTAAGTCTGGTTGGTGAGACTTCCTGGAAAGTCCCTTAAAAGAAAAAGGATGGGTCCTTCTTTCCACTTGTGCTCCTTCTCGTCTACTAGGAATGCTAATGCAATGACTTGGTCAGCAGCCGTTTTGGACTAGGAGTTCAAGGATGCAACCAAGTCTAGGACAGTGGAAGAAAAAGATAGGACACTGAGCTCTTTATGACGATGGATCCATCCTATTAACCGTGAACTGCCACCTTAGGACTTCTTGAGTTGGCTGCAGGGTTAGGGGGTTTTATCTCCTACTTTGTTTAAACCTCTGTGCTTTGGGCTCCACCACTCGTAGCCTGGCCTGATCCTGGCTGACCCATACAGCCAGCTAGAGAGGGATGTGAGGGCTTCCTAACAGGAAGACGTGGATTCTAGCTTTGACCCTCCTGTCCATACAGGGGTGTGTGCATGCCCCTTGGTGAGTCAGTTACCACCTGGCCTTGTCTTCATTTGTAAAATGAGCTTCAAGATGACTGCCCTGCCTATATACAGGGTGGTTGTCTAAACTGAATGAGGTCGAGTATGTAAAAATGTTCTCTGAAACAGTCACAGATGGAAGGAGTTTGTACTGCCTGGGGTAGGAGCGCGGCTTGGCCCCTTGACTGGCCAGGTGTGGGCTCCATCAACCCAGCTGAGCCTGGACCTTCCTTGAGTGGTCAAAGCCAGAGCCAGGAGGCATCTGGCTCTGTGTTCCTATTTACTTCTGGGCTCATCCGAGGGCAGGGCCATTTTCCAACATCTCACCTCCTAGAGTCGGGGGCGTGTGGGGGTAAGCACTCTGGCCTGTGGAAAGGGAGTGGCGACGTGGTTGTTAGTGCTGGTGAGGACCAAAGAGGACAAGAGGGTCCATCAGCCAAGCTCTCGGAAGGAATCAGTGCCACCAACATCAGAGTCTCCTACAGGGGATGTGTCCACGCACCCAGAGCCGCTGTGTCTTCACACCCACTGTTCACTTCATACAAGCGCTGCTTCCCAAAAGATTCCAGGCTATCCTCACCAGCCCTTCTGGTCCACCCCACCAGGAGAAACTTTATTATCCTTATTTCCCTAACCTATCACAGATGGTCTGAAAAGAAATGCCAGTGAACCCATTTTCTTTGATCAAAGTATCTTAAGATGGCTGTGTCTACCCTTATTACAACCAAATGATAAAAAGCAGCAAGAGTTTTCCTAAAAGACTGAAAAGGAAATGAGGTCAGCGACAGTAGGTCTAACTGTGGCTGTGTTTCTGGAACCCCAGCCTGTACTGTAACATTGGGAATTCTCGAGGTAGTGGCATGGCTTGTGCTAAGCATTTAAAGCCATTAACTCTAGTTTACAAATGAGTTAACTGAGCCTCAGGGAAGTAAAGTAACTTGTCCAAAGTCTCCTAGTTAACAAGCTGGAAACTTGAGCTTCTACTGAGGTCCATCTGATTCCTGAAGCCCAGTGCACTTCCCATTCTCTTCTGCTGGGAGTTCCCACGCTGGGCATAAAGCAGCATTTCTTAATGATGAGTATGATGTTATATACCCCAACAGCACATTGACAGCGGCCCTTTGATCTCCAATTACACCAATGTTCTCTTTCCCTTTCTTGTTTTCCTAATGACTGAACAAATCCTCGAAGGAATACAGTCCTAATCTCACTTTATTCAATCATTTTGGCTTTCAAAGAAAAATAACTCCTGTTGGTCTATCTCGTTTATTTGATAACTTAAAACCTTTTTTTTTTTCTTTTCCTCCCTGCAAAATCACGTGTCTTGAAAAGGCATCTCCTCTGGCTCGATTGTGTGCTGAAATACAATTCCCTGTGGTGTCCGGTTGGAGGCAGTTGTTTTGTTGGTTAGTGCCTGTCTGATGTCAGAGGTGAGCCTTATGCCTTGTGAACTGTGTGGTGAGAAAGAAAAGGTGGGCTTCACCTTCACCAGCTGCCAAGCATGCAGCTGGACACGTAGGCTTTCGAATCTGACTGATCCAAGTGTCTGCTCAAGGTCTCAGTTTCCCCATCTATAAAATGGAGGGATTGTTATGAGAATGAATGAATGCTCATTGGTGGAGGGGCTGTGTGAATAACGACTCTTAACCGGGAACTCTGGATCTGAAACGCAGCTCCTCCACACTGGAGCGAGTTATGTATATTTCTGTGCTTCAGTTTACCCTCCTGAGAAATGGAGACAATGGCAATTCCTACATCGCCAGCTGTTGTGAGGATGAAATGAGGTAAGTCTGTGTAGCTCTTAGTGCTTGTCAATACAGAACTCTGGACAGTTGTGAGAAAAATGTGATGTGGGGGCATTCAACACCCCCACACTCAGGCCCCTGACACTGAAGTCACCAAGCAGGTCTGAGTCCTATTACTTGTCCTCAAGGGAAAAAAAAAAGAGGGAAACAAAGGAAGATTTGACACAGAAGAGGAGAAAGTCATGTGACCACCGAAGCTGAGTTTGGAGTGATGTGGCCACAAGTCAAGGAACGCTGGCAGCCATCAGCAGCTGAAAGAGGCAAGAAATGTGTTCTCCCCTAGAGCCTGTGGAGGGATGGTGGCCTTGCTGACAACTCGATGTTGACTCAGTGGAACTGATTTCAGACATCAGGCCTCTCGAACGGGGAGAGAATACGTTTTTGCTTGTTTAATCTAACAAGTGTGTAGTCATTTGTTACGGCTGTCAGAAGAAACTCATACAGCACAGTTGGCTGTAAAGTGGGAGGTGCAGCTGAGACTGTCTGGTTCCAAGTGACTGGCAGTGCTGAGTGAAATTCACCCCCAGATAAAATGCATGAAAACAAGATGCTGTGGGAGTCCACCACTTAGTTGCTGAAAATCACTGAACATCTTTTCTGACAGAAGTGTCTGCATCATCCAAAGACTTTTAGGAAGTGAGCAGGCCAGATCAACAAGCAAATATTCAAGTCTGGGGCTGCTGTTGATGGTAGTTGTAAGGATTAGTGGTGGCATTTTTCACTTTTATATTGGCTAGCAGAAACCTAGTCTCACCATCTGACGTACAGGCAAGTCTGTTGGGAGTTGGGCAGCAATTTTCAGATGTTGTTTTCAACATGCCCTAGCATAATCACTTAAATTGTAAAATTAATGCTTGAACATACATAAACAAGAGTGAGTTTTGTGATATGTTTAATAGGAGGCAGGTGTTTTTCTATAAAAGTGAAAAATGCCATTACTAATACTTACAACTACCATCAACAGCAGCTCCAAACTTGAATAGGATGCTGTTGTATCAGCCACAGATGGCTCAGCAACCAGGGTCCGAAGATGCAAATGCATGATGCTCTAATGACCTCCTTTTGGGATTCTGCAGATGGTGAGTGCAGCCATGAAATTAAAAGACGCTTACTCCTTGGCAGGAAGGTTATGACCAACTTAGACAGCATATTAAAAAGCAGAGACATTACTTTGCCAACAAAGGTCCATCTAGTCAAGGCTATGGTTTTTCTAGTAGTCATGTATGGATGTGAGAGTTGGACTATAAAGAAAGCCGAGTGCCAAAGAATTGATGCTTTTGAACCGTGGTATTGGAGAAGACTCTTGAGAGACCTTTGGACTGCAAGGAGATCCAACCAGTCCATCCTAGAGGAAATCAGTGCTGAATATTCATTGGAAGGACTGATCTGAAGCTGAAACTCCAATTCTTCGGCCACCTGATGCGAAGAACTGACTCATTGGAAAAGACCCTGATGCTGGGAAAGATTGAAGGCAGGAGGAGAAGGGGAGGACAGAGGATGAAATGGTTGGATGGCATCACCGACTCAATGGACATGGGTCTGGGTAAATTCATGCAGTCCATGGGCTGACAAAGAGTTGGACATGACTGAGCGACTGAACTGAACTGAACTGTTGGGACTCTTGCAATTGGAATAGGAGATGAATTGGATAAGTAGGTGCCGTAGACACTCTTGTTTATGTCACCTGGTTGCCCACCAAGTCCTGCTTAAACCAACTACTGTCACAGCTTCCCAGGTTCCTTATGGGGACCACCAAGTTGCCTTGGAGGATCTGCTTGGGATTTCACTTCCTTGGTGTCTCTTGCTCAGCCCTCTGCCTCCTTGCTTTCAAGCAATGGAAGGAAAAAGCCAGTTCAGCCACCACCCAGACCACAGCTGTCGATGGCAAACTGCCTCCCCATGGATTACTCTGGTGGACTGAAACCGGTAGGCACTAGTTAATTTCAACTTTCTGTGACCACACACTCAGTTCTCTTTTTCTCCCAGACCTAAATTTTGACCATACAACCTTTAGCTTTGTTCACCTCAACTTACCACCAGGCTCCTTCGGACTGGGTTAACCTGAATCCTCCCATGGACATAATAGCCCTTAAAGTGGCGTTGACAAGAATGAGAGTCAAGATTACTAATTTACCAACAAGATTTAATGAAACCCCTCAGCAACCCATAAGCACTTTACCAAAGCCCGTAGGAACCTCAGTTCTCACGGGATCCCTGTGAGGTCATTAGAGTGTCTTTGGCCACAGTGGTCCAGAATCAAGGCCAACAGAAGCAGTAAAGATCATGCCCACAGCACATCCTACCACTGGTTGAAGGGATCACCACCCTTAAGAAAATTTACCAAGATAGTAATTTTCCCATCTTCGTACTTTGTTAGTTATTGTCCTCCATTTGCTAAGGTTTATCCTTTCAATTCCTTTGCTGATTAACTCACTGAAGAGTATGTACTGGTAAGAATAGACACCATCCACAGACTGCAGACAAAACTCCTTCCTGTTATTGATGATGAACCATTTCAGAGAAGACCAGGCTGAGTCTAAAGGGTTCAGGTAATTGTAAGGAGAAGGCAGAGTGAGTAGTTTATGGCCATAGGACTTGGCTACCTCAGCACAACATGTGACGCTTGTTAAGTTAACCACCGAGGGGACATGGGCCTGGGCCTCGGTCTCTTTGCCCTCCTTTGGCCTTGTCTCGTCCTGCCGCCTTCTCTCTTTGACCACAACGGCGCACTTGCCATAGGCCTTCTTCACCACATCACAGAACTCGAAGAAGAGGTTATCTTCCTGTTTGATGCATAACTCATCCCTTAGGAACATTCGATATTTCCACGGCACCCATCCTTGACCACCACCAGCGTGCACAACACACCAGGTTGGAGTTGGCATGTAATAACCATCACTAAAATCTTCCCCAGTTACAAGACTCTCAGAGATATCAGTTTCCCCAAAATATACTGTTGTAAACCCATTGTATTGCAGTGTTCTCAGTGTTTGCAAATACTGGAGACATTGCTTCTTCTTGATGCTATTGAATAGATTTCTGGTAATGATGTTTCTCAAAAGAGGTTTTGCAAAGTGAGGCATGGGAGGTCTTCAAGTGTTTTTCAAAACTTGCCTGTCTCCCTTTGGCCAGAGTAGGATGATGACCTCATAAAGGGCTTTCTTACAGCTGGGCTGGTCCCATAGATACACTTTGGATTTTAAAGCATCATGGGACACACTGAGAACAATTCCTGTCTAGTTTCTATGATATGGGAATGGGAACTGCTATCCATCCACGATGGTACATCACATCTCCAGTAGGTCTGGAGAGAGACTCATAGTTGTGTTAGTTTGCTAAGGTTGCATAACAGAATAGCTAAAATTAATTATTTTGCAGTTCTGAAGGCTAGAAGTTCAAGATCAAGGTATCAGCAGGTCTGGTTTCACCTGAGACCTTTCTCCTTGGCTTGCACATGGCCACCTTCTTGTTGTGTTCTTATCTGGACTTTCCACCTGTCTCTGTCCTAATCTCCTCTCCTTATAAGGTCACCAGTTCTTTGGGATTAGGGTCCATCCCTTGAACCTCATTTTACCTTAATTACCTCTTTAAAGACCCTATCTCCAAATATAGTCACATTCTGAGGTGCTGGGGGTCAGGGCTTCAACATGAGATTTGGGGGAGACACAGTTCAGTCCCTGACAGCAACCTGTTAACAGTGATGAGCCAAGTTCCTGACTCATTTCCATGTGGGTCATGAGGGTCATATTTATATTCATTCATTCATCCATTCTGAGCACCTACCATGTAGCGAGCATTGTGCCAGCTCCCAGTGGCACAGTCACGACACGTCTAGTGAGGCCTGAACATGCATATTGTTTCTGTCCATGTAAATAGCAGAGACATTACTTTGCCCACAAAGGTCCCTATAGTCAAAGCTATGGTTTTTCCAGTAGTCATGCATTGATGTGAGAGTTGAACCAAAAGGAAAGCTGAGCGCTGAAGCATTGATGCTTTTGAACTGTGGTGTTGGAGAAGACTCTTGAGAGTCCCTTGGACTGCAAGGAGATCAAACCAGTCAGTCCTAAAGGAAATCGACCCTGAATATTCATTGGAAGGACTGATGCTAAAGCTGAAACTCCAATACTCTGGCCCCCTGATGCAAAGAGCCAACTCATTGGAAAAGACCCTGAAGCTGTGAAATATTGAGGACAGGAGGAGGAGACAATAGAGGAAGAGATGGTTAGATGGCATCACCAACTCAATGGACATGAATCTGAGCAATCTCCAGGAAATAGTGAAGGACAGGGAGGCTTGGAGGGCTGCAATCTATGGGGTTGCAGAGTCAGACATGACTTAGCGACAGAACAGTGATTAATTATCTTCTCCTAGTGGGCTGCCGTCTATGGGGTCACACAGAGTCAGACATGACTGAAGTGACTTAGCAGCAGCAGTGGCAGAAGAGAGTATCAGACAGAAGTTAACCCCCCAGCGGTTTACAGAAAACCCATGGGCATGGTCAGTGGTTTATTCCCATGCTTAGGTCATCTGCTACCCAATTTTTCAAGATGGCAAGGTGTTCCACAATTTCCAAAACTGAGGTTTAAACCCCAAAGTCTAGGCAATCACCTGTGTTTAAAATAAACCTGAACTAGGTAGGCATAGATTCTCCATGAAATGTCAGGGGAAAGTCCCCCTCTGATTATTTTGGGATTTGTAGCTTATAGAGTCAAAATCTCCCTTATTTAAAACTTTGTGTGTGTGTTGTGTGTTCAGTCGCTCAGCCGTGTCTGACTCTTTGTGACCCCACAGACCGTTGCCTGCCAGGCTCTGCTGTCCATGGCAAGAATACTGGAGTGGGATGTCATTTTCTTCTCCCGACCCACGGATTGAACTCATGTCTCCTGCATAGGTAAGTGGATTCTTTACCACTGAGCCACCTGGGAAGCCATTTAAAACTTTGATCCTCTATAAATTCTGTTTTCTAAGTTGTGATAAGGAGCATCCAACACTCATAGCAAAATGTAAGAAAAATGTAATTCCTTTTATCCCTCATGCTTAAAAATCCAAGTTCCACCAATCTGAGCCAGGGTGGCGTGGGGGTCGGGGTGGGTATCTACTAATAGGCACTCTTGCAAATTGCCCATGTGGCTGCCAGCAATGAGACCAAATATTCCACTGTATCTGTGGCTTTGGTTACTGTTTCCTCATTCCCTATCCTCTCCAGTATCTTGAGAGAAGTGAAGAAACAGGAACTTTTTAGTAGAGACCTCAATCTGTTAGATGCAGAGAAAAATACTTATGGGCCCCGCTATCTCAAATCTGAAAGTCTTCTTGGCATCTCATGCCACCAAATCCCAACAAGCAAACTGGTGGGAAAAGGACAAAGCATACCTGGGCCCCTCTTTCTTCTTCGCAAAGGGATTCGGCAGCCTGACTTCTTCCTAGACTTGGTACCCACCCTGGCAGGTGGGTCTCACCCCAGCTCCTCCCTGCAAGGACCTCATAGGCTCAGCAGAGGTGCCAATGCTGCCGGAGGGGTGAGTGGCCTCCCTCCACCCTAAAGATGCAAACATGAGAAAAGGCCACATTTGCTTGTAGGAGGAGCCAAAGAGGGGACGAAGAGTGGATGCACCAGGGAGCAGATAAGAAGGATGGAGGGCTGGGTGATGGGGACCATCTACAGCCCAGTCCTCTACAGAGGGGCACCTCTGATCTGGCACCCACGGCGAGGAAATGCTGGAAACGCAAAACTCCCTCCTCCTCTGACTACACAGAGGAAAGCTAGGGGGAGGGAGAGAGACAGGACACATGTACTCTGGCTTATTCTACAAAGGTTATTTTATTTTAGCAAACAAAGTACTGGTTCTTCTAAAAGCATATAAAAATTCACATTATTTTCAGTTAGGCTAGAGGCTGTGAGTTTGTCTTCTGACATATCGTTCAATGATTAAGACTTTCTTCTCAGCTGGAGTCCACTCGAGCTGACATTTACACCACAAAATCTAGAAAGGAAGACCAAAGGGATGACGATCAACTGTCTGGCAGAATAACCGTGAATGTTTTACTTGCTCAGCATCTACGTTTATGCTCAGCTATTTAAACTGAAACAGAAACCACAGAAGCTTGTCTATCGATGAATGTATTTTTAGCACCACAATTTCTTTTCATCTAAAAATCCCTTTGGTGTAAAACAAGGCTCTGGGCTAAGCATCAATAAGCCCCCAGCCTGGGAGGGTAACCCCCTGGTCAGTTCTGGGCTGGGAGGGCAAGTCAGGCATCTCTCCTTCACATTAGGCTGCCATGGACATTTGGGGAAGGGAAGAAGTATCTGTGATCTCACATCTAATCTCTGCTTCCTCTCTGCTGGATTAAGAAATCCAGGCAACATTTCAATGGAAACTGCCTTCCCTCACCTTTTTTAATTTCCAAGTACTCCCCGTTTCCCTGCTCTAGCGCGTGCTAGGTTGCTTCAATGGTGCCCAACTCTTTGCGACCCCATGAACTGTAGCCCGCCAGGCTCCTCTGTTCAGGGGGATTCTCTAGGCAAGAACACTGGAGTGAGTTGCCATGCTCTCTTCCAGGGGATCTTCCTAACCCAGGGATCGAACCCATGATTCTGATGTCTCCTGCACTTGCAGGCGGGTTCTTTGTCACTTGCACCACCTGGGAAGCACCCCGCGCCCCTCACGCCCACCCCACTCTAGTGTCTGCTCCTAAATTTCAGTCAATAAAAATGTTGTTGTTGTTGTTGTTTTTTTTTCCAGAAGGCAAGGTTTAATAATAGTAACTTCCTTTGCCTGTAACGTGTGGCCCAGGAGGCAGTGGGCAATGAGAGGACCGTCCCCTATCCTGGGGGGAGGACCAGGAGCCCAGTGTTTCCCACGGCTCCATCCTGAGATTAGGACACAGTGCAGCCAGGGGTGAGGCCCTGCGGTTGGATGTCCAGACCTGGGTTCAATTCTGCTTATCTGTCCTTGACCGTGTACAGGGTGGGTCATGTTCTCAGTCTGAATGGACCACACAGGGCTGCCAGGAGTGGTCAGTAACACGGCTGTCTGTGAAATGCTTAGGAAAATGCTAGCACAGAACAACCACTCAAGACATATTGCAATTATTATTAATGAAAAATCTATGAGTCCTGTAAAGGAAATCTTCTCTACAGAAGCCTGTCTCAGGGTTAACAGGGCTTTTGGAGGTCACCAAACCCAGCTGCTGAGAAGACAGTGGAAGAATCACCTGAGAGGTTTTCTAAAGAACGGGTGCCCAGATCCAGCCATAGATGTAACGGAGTCGCTCTGAGGCTGGACCCTGGGAATCTGCCTTGTAACAAAGAACCCAGGCAAGTCCTGATCATTAATCAACTTTGGAAACCACTGATCTAGGATTCCCTGCTACCATATGTGAGTCCTCTCATTTTTTAGAGAAAAGCACAGACCTCAACTTGAGAAGCGATGAAATTGGGTGAGCACAGGAGAATGAAGAAACCTGTTGACTGTCATTAGTCCAACCTGTAAGCTGTGGGGGGTGAATAACTTCCTCCTGGTGCCTTAAAAACAAACATGTTCTGGGCAGCCCCTGTGCTATGGGACAGCTCCCAGATGGCTCAGTGGTTTCATCCTTGGGTCTGGAAGAGTCTCTGGAGTAGGAAATAGCAACCCACTCCAGGATTCTTGCCTAGAGAATCCCAGAGACAGAGAAGCCTGGTGGGGGTCACAAAGAGTTGGACATGACAGTGCGCACGGGCACACACACACACACACACACAGATGAGCTCTGAGACAGGCACCAGACTATAGCAATGAGGAAGATTTTGTGCTGGTGGAGTGGTCATAAGGAAGGCGTTGTGGGCCAGGGGACTAACCAGCAAAGGCCAAGAGAATCTACCGTGGTGGTCTGCAGGAGCGTGGGGAGAGGCAGCAGCGGGGGACATGTGACCCGGGTGAGGACGAGTGGAGAAGGACTTCATGCCGCATCTAGGAGTCGGACTTCATTTTGAGGTCAGCAGGGTTTCTTAATCTGAGGTACAGGTAGGGGTCTTACGTGAACTGCGATCCCACGTCCTCCCCATCCCTGTCTGCAATGTTAGGTCCAATTTAGGTGTATCTAGTAAAGTGAGCTTCTCCAGGGAGAAGGTCTACAATTTTCCTGCAAGTATCAAGAGTCCTGTGACCCATATCCTGTCAAACACCCCTGCTCCTGTGAAGGGAGAACCGTTGCAGGCTCGGAGCAGAGACGAGGACTTGTCCATCCCCTGGTACCGCCCCCCGCCCCAGCAGACGGGCTCAAAGGTCAGGACCTGCACACAGAGCTGCTCGATGTGGCAGGTGGAGCCCTGCGCCCTCCCGCCTCAGGCCAGAGGAAGGCGGAGTTATCACATCCAGGGGCAGGCCTGCCCTAACCCACTATGTAGTTCACGTCTGCAAAGCCCACACCTTTCACTCGCCTTTAGCTCTCCTTCTTCTCCGCCTGCTTCCTCTTCTCAGCTTCCACCTTTCGCTGCTTTGCCTCCAATCGTTTTCTCTGGTAGACTTTGACTCCGGCAAATGCCAGGCAGAGGATTAGTGTTTTCGCCGCCAAGATATACAGCAGCAGGGGGAAGTGTTCAAGCACCTTAAAGAAGAAAGAAAACTCGTGGAGACGGTCGACCATGGATAAGGAATTTTCTTTCACGTCCCTTCACTCAGCACACATCTCCTGTGCAGCTTGTTAAGCACTGGGCGCGAGGCTGGGTGGGGGGCCTCCCGGACGCAGGAGAGATGAGGGCCCGGTTCCCGGTTGGGGGCAGCCTGATTTCAGGTGCCCTTCGCCACCCCCTGGCTGCCAGCTTCCCAGATGCCATGGCTGTGCTCTCCCGCAACCTGACCATGCGCTTTGCCCCTCACCCCCTGCGCCTGAGGCAGCGGCACGTCTGCAGTGAGCAGCTGGAGCCAGGGGACTGGGCACAGCCGCGCGCGGGCCACTCACTGGCCCACGCACAGCACGTGCGACCCGCACTGGTCACTTGACTTTCCCCAGCTTCTGCCTCTTCACCTGCAAAGGGACGCTGGACCAAATCTTCCTTCTGAATCTCCACCCTTATGGGATGCTATGATTGGCTCTTGGTTCCAGCTACGCATTAGCGCCGGTATTTGAAGGTAAAATAAATATACAAGTAAAATACAGTAACACTTTACTGTAAAATAAAGTAAAACTTAAAATGTTAAAGCTTAGCTACTTAATTCACTGTTCCTGTCATTCTTTTGTTGGAAGGAAGTTTTAACCCACTGGCTAAAATGAGAACTGGGGAATAACTAGGGGATTGGAATTACTCACTTTTTGCATGAGCAGGCTTTATTACGAAATTCTATATATCACAAGTACCTCAAGGCAAATAGTATACTAGTTTGGGAAACACAATTAGTAGGACCTGAATAATAATTATGAGCTTTTTGTGTGTGATTAAAAATTCCTTCCCAGATAAAGTGAAAAGCTATGCCTTCATTGAGAGATCATTATTCCAGAGGAGTGGTAGGATTTAGTCCAGTGAACTCCTTAGGTGAAATGCCAAGCATCACTTGACTATATGCAGCACTGGGACAAGGAGACTCTTCCATGGAGACTGCATTTGTCCCTCCCTCTGATGGTTTAACTAAAGCTGATCTGAAACGGGTTAATGAAAACTTCAGCTGAGAACAGTCTGCTCCAGATGTGGAGGGCTGTGAAAGGACCTGAACAAGGACTGGGTCTACACCTTGTTCTACAAAGGAGGAGAGTAAAGCTCAGGGCTGGTGGCAAGCCCCCTGCATCACATGGCTAATTCAGGAGGAGCGAGAGTTGGAACCGAACACTCTGACACCTATGTCAGCCGTCTTTCCACTGACTCTTGATTTCAATGAAGTGGAATTCACTGACATCAATAAATTATGTCCCAAGAACACTCTGAGTAACTAGATAATAGTTTTCAACCACAGAATCAGGTTAAACAGTAAAGAATAAGCATAACCTACACACTTCAGAAAGCTCGCTCTGGCAAACAGTATAAAAGACTAAAAAGGTTACAGAAGGAAAAACCTTTTACCCTGACGAATACAAGCTGTTTAGAACACTGACTTGGTGTCCAGGCCCTTCTTGCCTCAGACCTATGGCTAATCTCTCTGACTTTCCCCAACAACCCTCCAACTCATCTAATTCATCTACTTTCTAGAAGGGCCACATCTTAGAGTGAGGCTTGGCTCTACATTCATAAGCCAGCTAAGAAAGAAAAGATGCTAAATTTTACGTTCTTGGAGAAAAAAGTCACCAGTTTGGAGATATAAACTTCATTTTACGTTCACTGGGACTTTTCCAGGCTGAGCCCTAGACGCTGGCAAGTCACTCCCTCTCAATTCTCTCCATCCCTATGGATGAGCCCCTGAAGTCCTGTCATAATCAGACCCCTATCACAGCCCACAGTTCATGCCTGAGTGCTGAGTCGCTTCAGTCGTGTCCAACTCTTTGCGACCCCACGGACTGTAGCCTGCCAGGCTCCTCTGGTCATGGGATTCTCCAGGCAAGAACCTGGAGTGGGCTGCCATGCCCTCCTCCAGGAGAATCTTCCAGACCCAGGAATCGAACCTGCATCTCTTGGGTCTCCTGCACTGGCAGGCAGGTTCTTGACCACTAGCGCCACCCAGGAAAGCCCTGGGCTCACCCAACAGCTCACTGTTCTCCAAGATCTACACCCAAAACTAAGCTCTAGCAGTGACAGGATGTACATGGAAATCAGAAGCTAGAAACCCACTGAAATGGAAGCATGTCAACAAACAAACCCAGAGAAGTGGTTTCGGTATTTACTTCCTTTTTAAAGGCTGTGGGGAAGAGGCGGCAAGAGGCGGAAGTTTGGGACTGAGAGCGGGCAGTGCAGTGGGAGTCAAGGACACTACAAGGGCTAAAGCAAAAACTTTCAGGGCCACTGTTTCTGCAACTCTTCAGGCAGGTGTCCTAGGTTTTTCAGTTCAGTTCAGTCGCTTAGCCATGTATGACTCTTTGCAACCCCATGAACCACAGCACGTCAGGCCTCCCTGTCCATCATCAACTCCCAGAGTTCACCCAAACTCATGTCCATCAAGTCAGTGATGCCATCCAACCATCTAATCCTTTGTCGTCCCCTTCTCGCCTTGCCCTCAATCTTTCCCAGCATCAGGGTCTTTTCCAATGAGTCAACTCTTCACATCAGGTGGCCAGAGTATTGGAGTTTCAGCTTCAGCATCAGTCCTTCCAATGAATATTCAGGACTGATTCCCTTTAGGATGGACTGGTTGGATCTGCTTGCAGTCCAAGGGACTCTCAAGAGTCTTCTCCAACACCACAGTTCAAAAGCATCAGTTCTTCGGCTCTCAGCTTTCTTTATAGTTCAACTTGCACATCCATACACGACCACTGGAAAATTATAGCCTTGACTAGACGGACCTTTGTTGACAAAGTAATGTCTCTGCTTTTTAATATGCTGTCTAGGTCATAACTTTCCTTCCAAGGAGTAAGCGTCTTTTAATTTCATGGCTGCAAGCACCATCTGCCATGATTTTGGAGCCCAGAAAAATAAAGTCAGCCACTGTTTCCCCATCTGTTTGCCATAAAGTGATGGGCCCAGGTGCCATGATCTTAGTTTTTAGTCATATGAAATCTCTTCCTTTGATTTCCCTTCTAACAAAACCCTCAGATTAACTCCCAAACCTTCAGGGAAGTGAATCAAGAAAGCACAGTTGGGTGGTCTAGCTCTGTATCAGTTTTTTAAATAAACGCTGATACTCGTGTAATGAGAATGACTGACTTTTAAAATTTATTCTTGGCCACGCCCTGCGGCATATGGAATCTTAGGTCCCTGGCCAGTGATCAAAGCCCTGTCCCCTGTGCCGGGAGCTCAGAGTCTTAACCACCGGACCGGCAGGGAAGTCCCGGGATGACTGACATTTCCAATACCCCCAGTTGCTGAGGTACTAAGGCACTGGGTGCTTGCTGTCACTGACCGCTGCTCGTGGCCACAGGCTGGGGGAGGTAGACAGGGAAGCACAGGATGTCTTGGGGGTCCCACAGTCCTTTAATCTCCTGCAGGGGGCAGGGGGGTCACTGCAGTTTGGGCAGAAGGCCATTCCTTTCAGACACTACCTGGAAGGGCTCCCTGGTAGCCCTGGAGCTGTGTCTGCCTGAAGGTCACGAAGGTACAGGTGGTTTTTGTACAGTTTTCTGTATAAAACTGTGTTCCTAACACAGGAAAGGACTCCTTCTGTGACAAGTCAGGTTGGCCTGGGCAGTCAAGTGGGTTGCTGTCACTACACAACTAAAAAGAAAGCCTTCTCTGTGCAATGGCTCACCGGGATACATCAGCGCCACCCAGGAACTCGTTCATCCCCAGGCCAACGCGATCAAACTCCAGTGAGTGGGACCACAATTCATATTTTAACTCGTCGAGGTGGTTTTGAGACGCGCTCTGGCCTCCGAGCACCAAGCACACGCGCTGGCCCTTGCTGATGCGGCCTCTGGTACCAGCTGCCGCCCCATCACCAACCACTAGCTTCAGCCTCTGCCCATGCTACAAACCCTTCATTACGTCTCAGCCCATGCTGCGCCTTGCCCCCATCGCCCCACGTGCTCTCATCCCCTGGTCTTTCCTTCCTGGCCTTTCTATGGGCAGCTCTGGAACACCCGACACGTGCGATAGGCGTGTTCCTACATCTCTAAGCCCTCAGAGAGTCTTCACTCCACCTCCTGAACCTTGGCCAGGCTCCTCCTAGAGAAGAGTCCCCAGAGCCCCACTGTGCAGTCCCTAGGCCCCATGGGGCTGGGGAAGGAGGGGGTCCGAAGCTGAGCACCGAAGAATTGATGCTTTTGAACTGTGGTGTTGGAGAAGACTCTTGAGAGTCCCTTGGACTGCAAGCAGATCCAACCAGTCCATCCTAAAGGAAATCAGTCCTGAATATTCACTGGAAGAACTGATACTGAAGCTGAAACTCCAATACTTTGGCCACCTGATGCAAAGAACTGACTCATTGGAAAAGACCCTGATGCTGGAAAATATAGAAGAGAGGAGAAGGGGAAGACAGAGGGTGAGAAGTTGGATGGCATCACCAACTCAACGGACATGAGTTTGAGTAACTCCGGGAGTTGGTGATGGACAGGGAGGCCTGGCGTGCTGCAGTCCATGGAGTCACAAAGAGTCGGACACGACTGAGCGACTGAACTGAAGTCTCCTGACTCCCTGATCCTGCTTTCAGATCTTTCCATTTCCTGTCATGAAAGCCAGTGGCTGTTCTGAATCAGAAAATGCTTATGATAACTGAAAAAATACATATAATGAGATCCTAAATTTGGACATATACACATTACACACATATATATGAAAAACATGGGGAGAAAATACACCAAAATTGTTAATATTAATAGCAGCCATCTCTGGATAGTGAAAAGACATATGATTTTGACTTGATCTGATTCTTTTCAAAGCATCTTTTTTCATGACTGCCCTAGAAGCCACCCTGCACCTAGCCCACACCACTTCCTTAAAGGACATAACGTGACACCCACCCTGTCCCTATAAAACCCGCTGACTGTGGCCCACAGCCTTCTGCAGGCTTGCAGCTCACAGGACACTCTTTGGTTGCCCTTGAACTTCTGCTTCCACCAGCTGTACTGAAAGTTTTTCAGGGGTCAGCTGTGTTTATGCCAGTCAGTATATTTAAGTAGCACTTGATGTCATAATGGATAATCTATTTAAACATGGCACTCATGAAATATGACCACAGAAAAGAAAGGCTATTTCCATGAAAACTAAGGTGTCTGTTTTGAAAGACTCAATCTGAATTAGAAAAAAAAAATACTGTTGGCAACACAAATGGGAAAGATTAAGGAAGAAGAGTATAAAAGTCAGGAAGGATTTTGTATGTCGATTGCTTCTTAAGATCTTTTTCATCCACTTTGAAGAAACCAAAATGTGAGATTATAGGTGAAACTTCGAAGGGGTGGTTTTTGCGAGCACGGTGAGGCACGTCTGAGGGCAGTCAACGTCCTCCCAAAGAAAAGTGAAAGAAAGTGAAGCCGCTCAGTCGTGTCCGACACTTTGCGACCCCGTGGACTGTAGCCCACCAGGCTCCTCCGTCCATGGGATTCTCCAGGCAAGAATACTGGAGTGGGTTGCCATTTCCTTCTCCAGGGGATCTTCCCGACCCAGGGATAGAACCCAGGTCTCCTGCATTGCAGGCAGACGCTTTAACCTCTGAGCCACCAGGGAAGCCCCCCAAAGAAAAGGCCTTCCTCCAAAAGTCTGGTGAAAAAAAGTACATTTATGTGTTCACTTAAAGTATTATATATCATGATTCCTGCACTTTCTTCTTTTGTTTTTTCCTTAGTCCTCTTATCTCTACAGATAAAGATAAGTCCACTTATCTTTACAATCAGGAGAAAGAAAACCCACAAGCCATAAATGTTTGATGATATTCTTACCTTCCAGTTCATGCTGGACCAACTGGGGCTTCACTCCTGGTCGTGTGGGCCACGCAGACAAGGAGGAGAGGGAACCCGGTTGGGGCAGGTCCCACTGTTCTGATGGGGAAGAGAAGAAACAGGTCAATTTGAGTTTTCTAGACAGACCGCCTTAGGAAGACTTTTCTCTGATGGGGAGAGAGGGCCCATGAGCCAAGACAGCAAGCTCTGCAGAGAGGAGGATTAGTCCTCCCCAACGAGCGAGACAGCCTCGGCTCTTGCTGAGCAGAATGATCTCCTCAGCTGCTCTTGACCAGGGAAGGGAGCACAGCCAAGCAGAGGTGTTGGCCTCGCTTCTAAGGGAAAGCGTGCTCCCACTCCATTCATCTGTGGACAAAGGTGCCCAGGCCCTAATCTGACCCTCTCCCTACCTCCTGCCCTGAACAAGAGCTGGTCTGTGGATGGGGGTATCATTTTACATCTCGGGTCCTGTGAGTATTAATTAAAGCAATACTGTTTTGCTTTAGTATTCATTTATTGATTTATTTATAAATTTGGCTGCATCAGGTTTGAGATATGGCATATGGGATCTTTTATTGTGGCTCTCAGGCTTAGTAGGAGAGGTATGTGGGCTTAGCTGCCACATAGCATGTGCAATCTTAGTTTCCTGGCGGGGACTGACCCTGCATCAGAAGATGAATTCTTAATTGCTGGAACACCAGGGAAGCCTCAAGGTAAAATTGGTTTTCAAAAATATCTGGTGGGAAGGGAATCAAGGATGGGGGGAAATGGTATTAAGAAAGTCATTACGATCTTAAAATTCCCTCTAAAACATCAGAAAGACGGAGGGGAAGGTGAAGCGGAAGAGACAAGGCAGGGACACGGCCAGGACACAGGATTTGCTCTGAGGCCTCCTGCGTCACTATTTTAGACCAGGACACATACCCCATGAGTCAGAAGACTTGAGCTCTAGATGGGGGCCTACACACTCTGGTAAGTGACTCCCCTCTGGGGGCCTCCATCCCATCTGTAAATGAAGACAGGGAGTGTCGACTACATGGGCTCTGGGGGCCTCTCCTACCGTTCGGAGACTTTCAGTGTTAAGAATCACAGCTCCACTTTACTGTACCCGGCCATGCTGAAGTGCACTGCATGCCAACAACTCAGCTCGTCTTCACACTTGTCCCCAGAGGTGTAGTTTATCGTCTATACTCTGGAGTGTGTATGTGTGTGTGTGTGCTTGCGCATGTGCACTGTCGTGTCCAACTCTTTGCAGCCCCATGGACTCCTCTATCCATGGGGCTCTCTAGGCAAGAACACTGGAGTGTGTCGCCATGTCCTCCCCCAGGGGACCTTCCCGACCCAGGGACGGAACCTGCGCCTCTTAGGTCTTCTGAGCTGGCGGGCGGGTTCTCACCACAAGCGCCAGTTTACGCGACAGTGGCGCGTCCACACTCACAGTAAGGACTGGGATTGTGACTCATCCAGTCCGGCCCCAGAGTCTGATCCTAATGCAGACAGGGAGTTCTGCACAGGGATGCCTTTCTTTAAATGGACTTACAGTTAGGGTTAAGAAAAATCCACAGGCCTTTAGAATGGGGAAAATGAGATAAATCTCAGACTTGTTTTTTTGAAAACTTTCACTTACAAAAGCATCTAAACTTCACATCCAAGGTCACAGTATCTCAAATACAAGCAAGCAGCTGGCACAAGATAGCCAAGCTTTCCCCAGGACTTTTTCAAAGTCAGATAAGCTCACGACAGGAATTTATACCATAAATCTGTTTAAATGACATGACCGTGATTGAAGGCACTCATGTGCTAAGGCACTCAGTGTCTGACTCTTTGCAACCCCATGGACTGTAGCCCACCAGTCTCCTCTGTCCATGGGATTCTCCAGGCAAGAGTACTGGAGTGGGTTGTCATGCCCTCCTCCAGGAGATTTTTCCAACCCAAGGTTCAAACCCAGGTCTCCCACATTGCAGGTGGATTCTTTACCATCTAAGCCACCAGGGAAGCCTGAAGGTGCTCATTACCTTCGTGTATAAAAGATTTGTCTATAAGGAGCAGTAGATTCTGACTCGCCCTGGAGAAATATGTTCCCAACAGGTTACAACCTGTTGCTGGCATTTTCACTTTGAACAATCTCTGATAATCTCAGGAATGATCCATGTTGTAAGTTAAAAAGTCTATGCTGGAAAAGATTGAAGGCAGGAGGAGAAGGGGACGACAGAGGATGAGATGGTTGGATCGCATCACTGACTCGATGGACATGAATTTGAGTAAACTCCGGGAGCTGGTGATGGGACGCCTGGCATGCTGCAGTCCATGGGGTCGCAAGGAGTCAGACATGACTGAGTGACTGAACTGAAGGTTGTATCAACTTTATTTTTCTCACCTCTATTTTTATTGAGTTGTCTACATATCTAAGTAGACAGGTTTGGCTGTTTCCCACACATTTTCTGAGACCAAATGACTCACTTAGTGAAGTCGGTTAGATATTAATTAGCAAGGTCAAGGACCACAAAAAGGTCCAAAAAAACTTATAGGAGGAAGTAAAAAGAATGCCTGGTGGTCTGGCCCTCTGGCAATCACGTGCTAAGTTTACTAGTAGTATGACCTTGGATGAGTCAATGGGCCTCTCTAAACCTCAGCTCCCTACTCTGTAAATTCTCCTTCAAAGACTAGATTATAAAAACATTAAGCACCAGGCTCAGCATATGAAAAGCACTAAACAAATACCAACTATAACTGTTCTGATAAATGTCTTTCCAGTAACGGACATAGTGAGCTGAAGAACATAAGCAAGTGGTGGCCAGGGCAAATGAGACAGCAGGGCATGGGATAAAGAACCGCACCAGATGACCAGAAGGACTGGAGCTCTGTACTCTACGCTTGGCGGCACCAATGACAAGGAATCTGACCAGCGGCCAGTCCATTAGCCTCTCCAAGCCAAAGTGTTACCATTTTAAAAATCCAAAGAACAACGCTGCAACTCTGAAATTCCTAAGTCACATTCTCTCTGATATCACAGCATCTAACTGTAAAAACATTACTGGCAGCTGCCTCATCATCGTATGTAGAGTGACAAAATTCCATCTCTTCAGGAAAGAAAAACGTTTAAAAGTTCATCTGCAAAGCAGTAGAAGGAGTGTGTTGAGGCTGGAGGAAAGGGCAAATTAATCAAACTAGTTCCCACCCACTGCCTCCAAATGATAACTCTTCCCCAGTCAGTTCAGTTCAGTTGCTCAGTCATGTCTGACTCTTTATGAGACCCCATGAATTGCAGCACGCCAGGCCTCCCTGTCCATCACCAACTCCTGGAGTTTACTCAGACTCACGTCCATCAAGTCCGTGATGCCATCTAGCCAACTCATTCTGGGTCATCCCCTTCTCCTCCTGCCTCCAATCCCTCCCAGCATCAGAGTCTTTTCCAATGAGTCAACTCTTTGCATGAGGTGGCCAAAGTACTGGAGTTTCAGCTTTAGCATCATTCCTTCCAAAGAACACCCAGGACTGACCTCCTTTAGAATGGACTGGTTGGCTCTCCTTGCAGTCCAAGGGACTCTCAAGAGTCTTCTCCAACACCACAGTTCAAAAGCATCAATTCTTCGGCGCTCAGCCTTCTTCACAGTCCAACTCTCACATCCATACATGACTACTGGAAAACCCATAGCCTTGACTAGATGGACCTTTGTTGGCAAAGTAATGTCTCTGCTTTTTAATGTGCTATCTAGGTTGGTCATAACTTTTCTTCCAAGGAGTAAGTGTCTTTTAATTTCATGGCTGCAGTCACCATCTGCAGTGATTTTGGAGCCCAAAAAATAAAGTCTGCCACTGTTTCCACTGTTTCCCCATCTATTTCCCATGAAGTGATGGGACCGGATGCCATGATCTTTGTTTTCTGAATGTTGAGCTTTAAGGCAACTTTTTCGCTCTCCTCTTTCCCTTTCATCAAGGGGCTTTTTAGTTCCTCTTCACTTCCTGCCATAAGGGTGGTGTCATCTGCATATCTGAGGTTACTGATATTTCTCCCGGCAACCCTGATTCCAGCTTGTGCTTCTTCCAGCTCAGCATTTCTCATGATTTACTCTGAAATTCCTAAGTCACATTCTCTCTGATATCACAGCATCTAACTGTAAAAACATTACTGGCAGCTGCCTCATCATCGTATGTAGAGTGACAAAATTCTATCTCTTCAGGAAAGAAAAACGTTTAAAAGTTCATCTGCAAATAAGTTAAATAAGCAGGGTGACAATATACAGCCTTGATGGACTCCTTTTCCTATTTGGAACCAGTCTGTTGTTCCATGTCCAGTTCTAACTGTTGCTTCCTGACCTGAATATAGGTTTCTCAAGAGGCAGGTCAGGTGGTCTGGTATTCCCATCTCTTTCAGAATTTTCCACAGTTTATT
>SJYQ01001207.1:63744-93745 GCA_006410935.1 Redunca redunca
GCGCCGCCATAGTGGGTAGGCGGCTCCGCACCACGGTGGGTAGGCGGGGCCGTACACAAACCACGACTCCCACCATGCTGCGGGGAAACAGAAGTGAAGTCGCTCAGTCGTGTCCGACTCTTTGCGACCCCATGGACTCTAGCATCCTACGCTCCTCCGTCCATGAGATTTTCCAGGCAAGAGTACTGGAGTGGGTTGCCATTTCCTTCTCCAGAGGATCCTGACCCAGGGATCGAATTCAGGTCTCCCACACTGTAGGCAGACGCTATACCATCTGAGCCACCAGGGAAGTTCACGGGGAAACTACACGTCCCGAAATGCACCACTCCGCGCGCCGGTGCAGGGAGCCTACGCCGCTGTGGCGGATAGGCGGCTCCGGTGGCGCAGTGGGCCCGGGCCGCGGAGACGGTTTCCCGCTTTGGAATCCGAGCTATGTCCCCGGTCGGCCTTCGTGCGGTCGCAACATGGGTCACTGGACAGACTTGGCTGGACCGGGGGCGAACTTCCGGGGCGTGGGCCATGTGTTTTCGTCCACGCCGGGGGAGCGCGCGGGCACGTTCTTGTTCTCCACTGACCGGAGCTGGAGGAGGAGGACAGCGGCGGGAGAGCGGGGCGTCGCGGGGCCCATCCCCCTGGGTGTTCCTTGCTGTGTGCCGCCGAGGGCAAGAGGGTCCCCAGTTCAGTCGCTCAGTCGTGTCCGACTCTTTGTGACCCCGTGGACTGCAGCATACCAGGCCTCCCTGTCCATCACCAACTCCCAGAGTTTACTCAAACTCATGTCCATTGAGTTGGTGATGCCATCGAACCAGCTCATCCTCAGTCGTCCCCTTCTCCTCCTGCCCTCAGTCTTTCCCAGCATCAGGGTCTTTTCCAGTGAGTCAGCCGTTTGCATCAGGTGGCCAAAGTATTGGAGTTTCAGCTTCAGCATCAGTCCTTCCAATGAATATTCAGCACTGATTTCCTCTAGGATGGACTGGTTGGATCTCCTTGTAGTCCAAGTGACTCTCAAGATGTCTTCTCCAACACCAGTTCAAAACCATCAATTCTTTGGCCCTCAGTTTTCTTTATAGTCCAACTCTCACATCTGTATGTAGTCACTGGAAAAACCATAGCCTTGACTAGACAGACCTTTGTTGGCCAAGTAAATATGCTGTCTAGGTTTGTCATAGCTTTTCTTCCAAGGAGCAAGTATCTTTTAATTTCCTGGCTGCAATCACCATCTGCAGTGATTCTGGAGCCCCAAAAAATAAAGTCTGTTACTGTTTCCACTGCTTCCCCATCTATTTGCCATGAAGTGATGGGACTGGATGCCATGATCTTAGTTTTCTGAAAGTGAAAATGAAGTCACTCAGTTGTATCCAACTCTTTGCAACCCCATGGACTGTAGCCTGCCAGGATTCTCTGTCCATAGGATTTTCCAGGCAAGAATACTGGAGTGGGTTGCCATTTCCTTCTCCAGGAGATCTTTCCAACCCAGGGATTGAACCCAGGTCTCCCTCATTGTAGGCAGACACTTTGCCATCTGAGCCACCAGGGAATGTTGAGCTTTAAGCCAACTTTTTCACTCTCCTCTTCCACTTTTATAAGAGGCTCTTTAGTTCTTCACTTTCTGCCTTACGTGTGGTGTCATCTACATATCAGGTTATTGATATTTCTCCTGGCAATTTTGATTCCAGCTTTTGCTTCATCCAGTCCAGCATTTCTCATGATATACTCTGTATGTAAGTTAAATAAGCAGGGTGACAATATACAGCCTTGACATACTTTCCTGATTTGGAACCAGTCTGATGTGGGTCCTCAGACGTTTCCAAATTTAGCCTTTATCTTCTCTGCCAAAAATGCATTCCTTTTCCTTTGGGATAGTGGGTGGGTGACCGTTACTAGGTTCCCAGATTCCTTCATTCAACAAGCGCTTAGTAAACCGGAGTGGAATTTGAGCCCACTCCCAAGCAAGAGTGCAAAGTGGACACCCAAAATTCCAGAGTAACAACAGGGAAGTTCACCCTTTTTGGTTGAGGAAACTGAGGCAGGGGGAGATTAAGTGGTTGATTCAAGGAAATGTGTGAACCGAAGTGGCAATATTGATATTTGAACCCAGGCAGTCTCGTGGAATCCTGTTGGGAGTGCAGAGGAAAGGACAAACTGAGGGACTGGGGAGTAGGGGGTTAGTTCTGTCAACAAGTTCTGCCAAGTTTTCCTGCAGAGAGTAACAAAAATAGCTTTGCTCTAAGCACTTTGCAGCTATTGTCTAATAAAAGTCTTACAAGCCTATATAAGACATGATGTGACTATAACCATTTCACAGATGGAGAAACGGAAACACAAACTGATTAAACTGTTCAGGGTTTTAAAGCCAGCAAGTGCCAGAGCTGGGACCTGAATATGGGTAGTCTGAACCTTGACTATCAGGGCAGCCACTGCCATGGGTTCTTTTTCAAATGGCTTTTGAGCTCTGCTGTAAAGAGTGAATGGGACTCAGTTTATATGGATCAACTGGAAAGAACTCTAAAAGCAGATGGGTGGGAAAGAAAACCAGCAACTTGTTGGAACTGGCGTTTTTTTAGTTGCCAGGTTGAATGTGGCAAGGCTGGGTTCAGTGGGAATTGATGCTGGAGTGACAAAGTGGAGCAGGTACCAGCGGCTGTAGACCTGAAATGCTGGTAAATATTGGGCATTTCTCCTATTCCCCCAAAGTAAAGTCGGCTGCTAACCATCTGTGTTGGCCCCAATATACTTTGCTGCTGCTGCTGCTAAGTCGCTTCAGTCGTGTCCGACTCTGTGCGACCCCAGAGACGGCAGCCCACCAGGCTTCCCCGTCCCTGGGATTCTCCAGGCAAGAATACTGGAGTGGGTTGCCATTTCCTTCTCCAATGCATGAAAGTGAAAAGTGAAAGTGAAGTCGCCCGGTCGTGTCTGACTCTTCGTGATCCCATGGACTTTAGGTGATGATGATAAAACGTACTTAATTAGGGGAACCTAGATATTTTCCCCCTTAATTTGTTTTTCTGTGTCAAAGATAAACAACGCTTGGCACCAGTTGAAGTGTAAAGGATGGACTTTATTCAGTAACTATCACAATAGGGAAGAGAACCCAGCATGAACCAAGCTTGGTTTGTACAGAGGTAACTGAACATTTTAAAAGGAGGAGGACTTCCCTGATTTGATCCCAGGACCAGAAACTAGGATCTCACCTGCTTTGGGGGAACTGAGCCCATGTGCTGCAGTAAGAGGAGTCTGTTTGCTGCAACAAAGACCCAGTGCAGTCAAAGTTAAAAAAAAAAAGATAAGAAGGGGTTGGACAAGTACTTGAGGTAGAGTCAGGGGAAATTTATAAAAAGTGAAGGGGACTGGGTCAACCACATCTGAGTCTGTCAACAGACGCTTACCTGGAGGAGAAACAAAGTTCAGCCTTTATGACTGGAGGCTGTGGTGCAAGTTAAAGCCGTTACCTCATTGAATGCAAAGAGACAAGGTGGTTCTGGGTGGTAAATGATTTATACCTCAAAGGAGGAGAAAAAGGATTTACAATCGAAAGGTTTCTAAAGTAAATGCTCTAGCAGGGATTCAGGGCCTGATTTGCCTACCACCAGGTTTTGGCCTGAACAAATAGTACATTCTCCTGGCTCCTTCTGAAGTTTTCCTAGGCAGGCACCTTAAAGCGGGCCAGGATCTCCTTAGGGATGCAGGTAGTGTTTGTCCAAGTCTCTTAGTGTGGGGAGGTAGATGGTATCTTTTGTGCCAAAAGTGTGCAGGGTTTTTAGGCCAAGGTTGAGGTCAATTCAAGAAGAGGGTTCAAAGGAGCCTGACCAGGGTTTGGTCAAGGAGATAAATTTGGTCAGTCAGTAGAGACCTTAGATTCCTGTCTGGATCCAGATCCAAAGCTGAGATTTTGTTGCCCGAGTTGCTGCTCTGGTTGTCGCTCAGGCATGTCCAACTCTCTGTGACCCCATGGACTGCAGCACGCCAGGCTTCCCTGCCCTTCACTACTTCCTGGAGTTTGCTCAAACTCATGTCCATTGAATCAGTGATGCTATCCATCTGCTGCTTTGGGCACGTTGATTAAAATGTTCTGGAGACTTCCCTGGCAGTCCAGTGGTTAAGAATATGACTTCCAAACTACTCTCTTCTTTTGTAAACGTTTAACACAATTTTTCATAATAAAATTAAAAAAGAAAAAGCATCTACCTTCCAATGAGGGGACACGGATTTGATCGGGGAACTGGGTGGTCAGGGAACTAAGATCCCACATGCCACAGGGCAAGTAAGCTTGCGTGCCGCAACTAAGACTGAATGCAACCAAAATAAATAAGCAAATGATTAAAAAAAAATTTCTGTGTGGTTCAGCATTTCTGGGTTTCTCATCTAAGGAGAGAAACTACTCTTGCCATAAATGCTCTTGGAGTATGGGTGGCTTTCCTCAACAGTGTATTTAATGCTTCTGTTAGCACAGTTGCATGCTTGTTATTAGGAAACAGACCTAATGTATTTCACTCTAAAGAGACAAATCTTGTAATCCATATAAGACGCTGAAGAAGGACTCCTCTTTTCAATTTTGAGGCTTTGTTCACAATGCCCTGTCTCTGCTAGGTAGACGGGGAGCTGGGGAAGGAGCAGAGTATAAGCAAGGGAGCATGAAGCTTCATGAGGCTACACCCTATATATCTGTCTTGCTGTTGACTTTCCCCTCTCAGCTGCTCTCTGGACCTTAACCCGAGTTAGGCAGGTCTTCTGTCCTGGCTCCTCCCACTTTGTGTTGGTCTCCATTATAACCCTGTCACATTACATCATCAGGATGGTCCGACTCCCTCTCTGTGTCTGCCTCCCTCTCTGCTGAGTGAGTTCCTCCAGCTCAGGGAATCCCATTCATCTGTATACTCCTGGTCTAGGCCATTGGCCCAGAAAGTGAAAGTCGCTCAGTCGTATCCGACTCTTTAGGATCCCATGTACTATACAACCCATGGAATTCTCCAGGCAAGAATACTGGAGTGGGTAGCCTTTCCCTTCTCCAGGGGATCTTCCCAACCCAACTGGGATTGAACCCAGTTCTGCATGGCAGGCAGATTCTTTACCAGCTGAGCCCCAAGGGAAGCCATTGACCCAAGTAGACAGATAACAAATGGTACTTGATTGAATTAAGGAATGAAGTCACCTAATCTGTGAACTGGAGTTGCCTATCCATAAATGAAATGGTCTGACAAGGATTCTGTGATCTCCAAGGTACTCTTTGGCCCTGACATTCTATAATATCATGACCCCACGGTCAAAATATTAAAGTTACCATCTAGCTCTTCAGTAGACCTCGGCAATTCAGCCACTTTCCATAAATTCATGAAAATAAGTTTCTTGAAACATAAAATAAGTAATTGTAAACCAAGAAAATAAATTGAGTGAAAAGAATGAGTGGTTTATTAGGCAGCATTTTCACATATTATTTTTTTCTATAATAACAAGAACTTTTAAATTAGTCTTCTGTAAAATTTAAAATGTTAATTAAAAATGTTTTTGTTATACCAGGTAGTTCCTAAAGATTCTATTTATCTGGTGTGGACTCTGCCTTATGAAATGTTGGTTCTGTCTTCCGACTTCCAAATAAGCTCAATGCCAAGGAAGCAATACACATAAAGGAAACCTGTAGTTCTGTTCATTTGTCACCTCAGACTCTATATTCATGAATTAATAAATAAATGCTCCTACTTCAATCTAGTGAGCAAGTGATAGATTTTTGAACCTCCATTTCTGAATAATACACCTTGGCTACTTATAAATTGAATCAGTCAAACATACAGAATAATGTTTCACAAGGGAGACTATTCAGTGCTTTGTTAATTTCTCCTTTCTATCCCCACTGCCACTTCCCAGGCACATTACTTCAAATATGGTTTTATTTTCACTACTGACATTGATTAAAATGACACTGACATTGCACAGAAAGGAAAAGAGTTCATAAACTATTGCTCCACAGAGCACATGTGAACATGAGATTGAAAGGCCCTCTCAGCTGATCAGCTACGGGATCTCGATGAAAATTACCAACACAGAGTGAGGAACTTAGTGTCTTCGAAGCATGGCAACTTGGGTTGACTCCATGGAACCAGCATCTCTTCCTATTTGCATATCAGACATTGACTCCATGCCTCCACCTCTGATCAAGGAGACATCGTGAGCGCTGCTGCACCTGTGTTCTCATGGATGGTGGCCCTTGATTCTTCTAGGTTCACAATTTGACTTCTGTACTTCCCTTGCCAGTCCTCCACGATGTACTGATGGTATGGGTCATTGGAGTGCTCTCGTCTCTTGGATTTCACCGTGCTCACCAGGATGGCTACAATGATGAAAGAGAACATTCCGATCATCACCATAAGATACAAGATGACGTAGTAGAAGTTCTCAGCATCAACCTTGGCTTGCAGGGCCTCTTGCTCAACCGTTGTGTTCCTGCGCCAGTTTTCCATGTAAGTGATAAAAATCCTTTTGAAGACATATTCCAGTGTCTGTGTCAGATTGGATAGAGTTGGCATATTCCTGTCCTGCTGCAATTTAAATAAAATAGGTGAACAAGTTTAAGAAAATGAATTCCTTCTCTATTTGGCTGCCTTAAGGAATAGAGGGGCGGGGATATTATTTCTTCTTTACCTGGCTGGTGATTAAGTGCATATTTTATTATTCTTTAAATTTTGCATGTTTTATGCAGCAGTTTTTCATGCACAGTATCAGACCACTTGACCTGCCTCTCGAGAAACATATATGCAGGTCAAGAAGCAACAGTTAGAACTGGACATGGAACAACAGACTGGTTCCAAATAGGAAAAGGAGTACGTCAAGGCTGTATATTGTCACCCTGCTTATTTAACTTATATGCAGAGTACATCATGAGAAATGCTGGGCTGGAAGAAGCACAAGCTGGAATCAAGATTGCCGGGAGAAATATCAATAACCTCAGATATGCAGATGACACTACCTTTATGGCAGAAAGTGAAGAGGAACTCAAAAGCCTCTTGATGAAAGTGAAAGAGGAGAGTGAAAAAGCTGGCTTAAAGCTCAACATTCAGGAAATGAAGATCATGGCATCTGGTCCCATCACTTCATGGGAAATAGATGAGGAAACAGTGGAAACAGTGTCAGACTTTACTTTTTGGGCTCCAAAATCACTGCAGATGGTGATTGCAGCCACGAAATGAAAAGACGCTTACTCCTTGGAAGGAAAGTTATGACCAACCTAGATAGCATATTGAAAAGCAGAGACTTTACTTTGCCAACAAAGGTCCATCTAGTCAAGGCTACGGTTTTTCCAGTGGTCATGTATGGATGTGAGAGTTGGACTGTGAAGAAAGCTGAGCACCGAAGAATTGATGCTTTTGAACTGTGGTGTTGGAGAAGACTCTTGAGAGTCCCTTGGACTGCAAGGAGAGCCAACCAGTCCATTCTGAAGGAGATCGGTCCTGGGATTTCTTTGGAGGCAATGATGCTGAAGCTGAAACTCCAGTACTCTGGACACCTGATGTGAAGAGTTGATTCATTGGAAAAGACTCTGATGCTGGGAGGGATTGGGGGCAGGAGGAGAAGGGGACGCCAGAGGATGAGATGGCTGGATGGCATCACGGACTCGATGGACGTGAGTCTGAGTGAACTCCTGGAGTTGATGATGACCTGGCGTGCTGCGATTCATGGGGTCGCAAAGAGTCAGACACGACTGAGCGACTGAACTGAACTGAACTGACTGATCTTACAATAAAAGTATCATAAGCACATAATAGTTACGGAGCACATAAAACTGTATGTATTATGATCCAAATTTGCATATGTAAATAAATAATATATGTAGAAGAAAATGAAAAAAGCCTGAGAATAAATAAGCTTAAAATGCTAACATGGTTGGTATACTCAGATTTTTTTTTCTTCCTTATATTTTTCTTACCTTCAAAATTTCCATCGATTACCTTTCATCCATTACTTTGTTTCTAAATAGATGGGTCACCTCACAATAGCTAGCACAATGCCTTATTCGTAATAGATATTCCACAGACATCAGCTGAAGGAAGCCATGACTGATGTATGTTCTGTGTTCTTAGAGAATTATGGGGCAGAAGTTTGCAAGGGCCATGGACAGACACAGGCCCTCCGTTTCCTATGTGCAGGCTGTGATTTAGTCCAGGTGTCCCTGAGCTATGAGTATGTCCTTCCGTATTTGAAAGAAGCACTTTCGGTAAGTGATACGAAGGAACAACTTGAGAGATCACTCATATTTCGCAACTCCATCCTTGTTCCCACTGCCTGGCCACCAGCATCTCTCACCTGGCGGACACCGTGCAATGCAATACAACCCTCAGGGAAATGGGAGCATATCATTCCCTTGTTTTGAAAACATGCAATACCTTCCTGTTGTTCTCAAAGTCCTCCTTCCTGGCCTGCCCAGGCCAGCCCCTAACCACATCCCCAATTATTCTTCCCTTATGGCAACTTGTCTTACTGGCCTGGCCTGCCTTCCTCCAGGTCAGTGTACATTGTTCTGCATCAGGACATTTGCACATTCTATTCCTTCAGCCTGGAATACTTTTCCTCATCTCTTCCCTCTGCTACCTCCTGACCTCTGGGGCCCAGCTTAGCTGCTGCTTCTGAGAAAATCCCTGGTTCTGCTCTCAGCCATTCTCCCCTCCCCCAGTTCTCTCCAATGGTGTCTTTTTTGTTGTTGTTTTAGTTGCTAAGTCATGTCCAACTCCTTTGTGACTCCATGGAGCCTGCCCGGCTCCTCTGTCCTTGGGATTCTCCAAGGAAGAATATTGGAGTGGGTTACTACTTCCTTCTCCAGGGGATCTTCCCAACCCAGATATCGAACCCACATCTCTTGCATTAGCAGATGAGTTCTTTACCACTGAGCCACCAGTTAAGCCCAGTGTCTTTTTACTTTTCTTCAAAGCACTCTCTCCAATATGTGGTAATTATGCATATATGTCACTCTGTGTATGTGAGTAATTATTGGCTTGTGGTCTCATCTTTCCCATCAGTCATCATGCCTCTGAGGGCAGGGCTTACATTGCCTCTGTTTACCCTGGTTTAGCAAACGTTGGCACAGAGCCTGGCACACACTGGGCACACAGTGGATGTTTGATGAATAAATGAATGTGCCAGGTAGGTGCTGGCACTGGAAATGCAGCAACAACAAATATGAGAACTCTACCTGTGGAACCTGAGTGTTGTGGGAGAGATGGAAACACAGGAGCATGCAAGGTGCAAAGCGTTATAACAGGTGTGAAAAAGAGCGGGTCAAAAAGAAATTTAACAAAGATATAAAACTGCCCTGAGCTACTCGTCATGCACAGTCTGTGGGGTCCCAAAGAGTTGGACACGACTGAGTGACTGAACAACTTGCCAAGCACATTTTCCAAGCAATGTGACAGAGGCATGCTTGTCCCCCTTAAAATAGCAGTTCACTGTTTAAGAGTGTAGCTGGATTGACTTTAACCAGACTCAAGACATCATCACTAGCTTCTTCAACCTTGAAGAGCCCAGGTCTACTCATCTGGGGGGACCTCACATTTGTCTCATGCCTCATCAAACAACCAGCCCTTCCCGTGTTCTCCAGGTCTCACCTCACAAATGTGATGGAGCCCGACCGCTTCACCCACCAGTGTTCTCACCCTCTGGTCCTTCCAACCCTTTCCCACAGCTTCAGCCAATAAAGAAAACTGATTTCCCAGTGTATACATCCCCCTGTCACACCCTCTAGAGAGAATTCAGTTTCCTTCAGTTAAGTCAAATAGAAAAATGGTTGGAACATAGAGACACACCANAACAAAAATCCCAGAAGAGCTAAGTTTATGAAATAACAAGGCTGGTTGGTGGGTGATGAGAGAAGTTTAGTCTGGGAGAAGACCCTGAGAGACTGTGGAGTAGGACGCAACTGCGAAGGGGAAGAAGGGACCTCTTCTAGGCAGAGAACTGGATCCCCTTCATGTTTTGTTGTGGTGTGTGTGTGTGTGTGTGTGTGTGTGTGTGTGTTTCTGTCGAGATGAACGATTCTAGTTGTTTCTGCTCACTGAAGTGCTCTTCTGTGAAGTGGCTCCAGCATTCCCTGGGCCACCTGAGGCCCACCTTGGAGGCCCACGGAGGATCTGGGTTCCCCCAGAGAGGTGGTCACATTACAAGCTCCTCCATGCTCTGAGCTCCTTGGCCTACCCGCCTTCCATGAGTCTCCTTTGTGGGCTGTGTCTCTGTGCCTGTAATTCCTGTCTCCTCCAGGTGGAGGCAGTAGAGTCCCAGTGTCACATGGAAGGGATGGTAGAGTTGGTCACGCTCACTGCCAACACTCTTCTGTGAATGTTTTCATCAAAGCAACTCCTAAGCTCTTCACTACCTATGAACACTCCGAGCCAGAGCCTGCCTCATAAGAAGAGTTCAGTCATTAGCCCCCTGTTCCTTCAGGGCTCCGGGGGAACGTAGTGGTCACAGGAGAGGCGTGTTTCGATGTTTAGCAAGGCCATCCAGGATGGGGTGCCTCAAGGGAAGCTCCAGTTGTTCACGTTGGAATGAGGATGGGGCGCTTTGAATCCCGAGGGGAGGGTCACTGCAGCGGAAGGAAGAAATATAGCTCCATGGAGGAGGGAGCTGGGCATCTCCAGAGTCACACAGTTTATTTTGTTTTGTTTTTCTAAGATGTCTTTAGTCTGGGGCTGTGGTGGGTCTTTGTGGCTGCACATGGACCTTCCCGAGCTGCGATGAGTGGGGGCTGCCCTTCGGTGCGATGCTCAGGCTGCTACCGCGCTGGCTTCTCTTGCTGCAGAGCATGGGCTCGAGGCGAACGGGCTTCAGTCGCTGCAGCGTGTGGGCTCATTGGTTTCACCTTGTGGCCTCTGGAGCGCTGGCTCAGTAAGTTGTGGCCCATGGGCTTTAGTTGCTCCACAGCACATGGGATCTTCTTGGACCAGGGATCAAACCGGTGTCCCTTGCATTGCAAGATGGATTCTTAACCACTGGACCACCAGGAAAGCCCAAGATTCACACATGGTAGAAAGGTGGTTTGCTCTTGTAGTTTCAGGAACCTAGGTCAGTGGTCACCCCAATGCATGTGTTTCCCTAAGCTCCTGGTCATGTTTGCTTGCTTGCTTAGTTTTAATTTCCTGTTTATTGTGTGCTATTCACAGGATGATCAAAGCCTCTCTAAAATGTAGACAATTACCTCCTTCTCCAGGGGACAGTGATCAAGACCATCCCCAATAAAAGAAATGCAAAAGGCAAAATGTTTGTCTGAGGAGGCCTTACAAATAGCTATGAAGAGAAGAGAAGTGAAAGGCAAAGGAGAAAAGGAAAGATATACACATTTAAATGCAAAGTTCCAAAGAATAGCAAGAAGAGATAAGAAAGCCTTCCTCAGTGATCAATGCAAAGAAACAGAAGAAAATAATAGAATGGATAAGACTAGAGATCTCATCAAGAAAATTAGAGATAACCAAGGGAACATTTCATGCAAAGATGGGCTCAATAAAGGACAGAAATGGTATGGACCTAACAGAAGCGGAAGATATTAAGAAGAGGTAGCAAGAAGACACAGAAGAACTAGGAAAAAAAAAAAAGATCTTCACGACCCAGATAATCATGATGGTGTGATCACTCACCTAGAGCCAGACATCCTGAAATTTGAAGTCAAGTGGGCCTTAGGAAGCATCACTACGAACAAAGCTAGTGGAGGTGATGGAATTCCAGTTGAGCTATTTCAAATCCTAAAAGATGATGCTGTGAAAGTGCTGCACTCAGTATGTCTGCAAATCTGAAAAACTCAGCAATGGCCACAGGACTGGAAAAGTCAGTTTTCATTCCAATCTCAAAGAAAGGCAATGCCAAAGAATGCTCAAACTACTGCACAATTGCACTCATCTCACACACTAGCAAAGTAATCCTCAGAATTCTCCAAGCCAGGCTTTCACAGTACATGAACTGAGAACTTCCAGATGTTCAAGCTGTATTTAGAAAAGGCAGAGGAACCAGAGATCAAATTGCCAACATTTGTTGGAACATCAAAAAAACAAGAGGGTTCCAGAAAAATGTCTACTTCTGCTTTATTGACTATACCAAAGCCTTTGACTGTGTGGGTCACAACAAACTGTGGAAAATTCTTCAAGGGGTGGGAATACTAGACCACCTGACCTGCCTCCTGAGAAATCTGTATGCAGGTCAAGAAGCAACAGTTAGAACTGGACATGGAACAACAGACTGGTTCCAAATCAGGAAAGGAGTACGTCAAGGCTGTATATTGTCATCTTGCTTATTTAACTTATATGCAGAGTACATCAGGAGAAATGCTGGACTGGATGAAGCTGGAATCAAGATTGCCAGGAGAAATATCAATAACCTCAGATACAAATATGACACCACCCTTATGGAAGAAAGTGAAGAAGAACTAAAGAGCATCTTGATGAAAGTGAAAGAAGAGAGTGAAAAAGTTGGCTTAAAGCTCAACATTCAGAAAACGAAGATCATGGCATCTGGTCCCATCACTTCATGGCAGATAGACAGGGAAACAGTGTAAACAGTGAGAGACTTTATTTTGGGGGGCTCCAAAATCACTGCAGACGGTGACTGCAGCCATGAAATTAAAAGATGCTTGTTCCTCGGAAGAAAAGTTATGACCAACCTAGACAGCATATTATCAAGCAGAGACATTGCTTGGCCAACAAAGGTCTGTCTAGTCAAGGCTATGGTTTTTCCAGTAGTCATGTATGGATGTAAGAGTTGAACTATAAAGAAAGCTGAGTGCTGAAGAACTGATGCTTTTGAACTGTGGTGTTGGAGAAGACATCTTGAGAGTCCCTTGGACTGCAAAGAGATCCAACTAGTCCATCCTAAAGGAAATCAGTCCTGAATATTCATTGGAAGGACTGATGTTGAAGCTGAAACTCCAATACTTTAGCCACCTGATGCGAAGAACTCACTCATTGAAAAGACCCTGATGCTGGGAAAGATTGGGGGCAGAAGGAGAAGCGGTTGACAGAGGATGAGATGGTTGAATGGCATCACCACCTTGAGGGAGATGAGTTTGGGTAAACTCCGGGAGTTGGTGATGGACAGGGAGGCCTGGCGTGCTGCAGTCCATGGGGTTGCAAAGAGTCAGACATGGCTAAGCAACTGAACTGAATTGAACCTGTTTTACAAATGAGGAAACTGATGTTTAGAGAATAAATCCTTTGATTCCAAAAGACATGAGAACAGAGCTGCTGGAGGGCAGAGATCATTTCATGCATCTTTGAATCCCGGGACCTGCACAGGGTTTGTTGGGTGAAGTGAAAGTCAATCGTGTCCAACTCTGCGACTCCATGGACTGTAGCCCATCAGGCTCTACCGCATGTGGGATTCTCCAGACAAGAATACTGCAGTAGGTTGCTGTGCCCTTCTCCAGGGAATCTTCCCAACCAGGGATTGAACCCAGGTCTCCTGCATTGCAGGCAGATTCTTTATCATGTGAGCCCCCAGGGAAGCCCGGGGTTGGTGGGGAGCTGACTTTTATTACTGGTTTGGTGAATGAATGAACATTCCTACCCTGTGTTCTGCAGATTTCAACTGGAAACTACAACAGTGATTCTTAACTTATTTGTGGGAGGGGAGGGGTAGGGAGGGTCCCCAGATTCCTTGAAAAACAATTGAAAAATATGACTATTTTCCCCCAGAAAAGTATATGTATGCAGATACGAAGCTCTACATTCACTTTTGGGGGACTCCTAGGCCCCCGAAACCCAATGAAGAATCTCTGCCACAAAGTATCTTTGAAATGAAGGAGTTCAGAGGTCCCCTGGAGTTGGCTTTGTTTCTGGGTGTGGACGAAGCTGCGTTGACCAGCCTTTTATAATACTGCTGATTATTTGTTCAGCTCTTTTATATGGACAGAGGCCATTGCTAAGCAGATCAGGAGGTGCTTTTTAAGCACAGAGCTGAAAAGGGCCTCTGGGGATAAAATGCCTCGGTGCTGACCCCTGGCCAGACTGAAAAAGTCAAGGCCAAGGAGTATTCACTATTCAGATGCTGTTGCATGAGACATGGCTGGGCAACTCATCGTCTGTCCCATACCCACAGGCAAAAACCAAATCGTGGTGTGTGAAAGCTGTTTCACTGATGGACATTCTGCTGAAACAAACAGATTAACATCTCTGATACCTAGAATAACTATTTAACTGATAGACGTTGACCGCGTTTAGTATGAACAGTTTTTCCTCCTCTAAGTTGAATACCATAATAGACATTCACCTTAGGAAGGAATGGAGAGGCCACTATTATTTATGTCCTATTGAACCATTTGAAGTTGCCGTTTAGAGGTTAAAAATGGTCAAATATTGGCAAAGTCATATAATTTAATACAAATGGGTCTACACTTTCAGGCACTCTTAATAGATGGCTCTTGCTTAGTAAAATAAAAGGATGGGTCCCTAGAGATTCTTGGGGCTTGCCTGCTGCTTTGGGGAGTAGACTGAGACAAGCTTGAATTCCCCCATCCAAGGTCACAGGGCTGAGTCTCGAAACCCAACTCACCCAGGCTGGCATCCAGCCCCTACTTTGTCCTAGCAGAGGTCACAAAGTCCAGAAACTCTCTGTTTCCATCGCCTGCAACTGGTCAGCTCACTGGGCAAAAAGAAATGAGACCAAGATCCAACCTTGACTCCACACACATCAGTGGGTTGAGCCCTATCTTCAGGATACATAATAACCCCTAAAACTGTCACACAATGAAAGTGTCAGTGGCTTAGTGGTGTCTGACTCTTTGTGACCCCATAGGCTATAGCCCACTAAGCTCCTCTGTCCATGGGATTTTTCAGGCAAGAATACTGGAGTGGGTTGCCATTCCCTTCTCCACCGGATCTTCGCAACCCAGGGAATGAACCCGGGTCTCCTATACCTCAGGCAGATTCTGTACTGTCTGAGTCACCAGGGGAGCTCCTGTCATAAATGTGCATAATTCATGACAAGGACAAAGGGACACTATGAGGAAAGCAACATGCCCTTGATTCTCAAACCCAAAGCTCTCTTTCTTACAGACTGTGGCTCACTAGTATCATCTGGACCTACAAAAGGCAGCAGTCTTTCCCTTTTGTAACAGGAATAGAAAAAGACGAGTATCTGCATTTACCATGAAACTTCCATTTAGAAAATTAAATATTCAGGGACTTCCATGGTGGTCCAGTGGCTAAGACTCCACCCTCTCAGTGCAGAGGGCCCACGTTCATTTCCTGGTCAGGGAACTAGATCCCACATACGGCAACTAAGACCTGGTGCGATTAGTTAAATAAAATATTTAAAACAATAAAAAAATACACATTCAAAGTGCCTGGGCAAAGCCAACTACAGAAGAAACAAGTACAGAAAGCCCTACAAAAAAGAAGAAGGAGGAAAAAGAGGGAAAGGAGAAGAAGAAAATAGAGGAGGGAGGGGAGGAAGAGAGAAAGAAGAGAGAGAGAGAGAGCAAAAGGGTGCAGAAAAGGGAGGAGGGAAGAAAGCAAGGAAGGAAAGCAGAAAGGAAGGAAAGGCCAGGTCCTGTACCAGGAAAATCATTCCTTTTATCATTTTCTGGTGAAAAAAAAATAGCTTTGTTAATTAATTCCTCACACAATAAAGAATTTGTGATGGAAACTTACCTGTGTGGTGTGTGAGCGGTAGGGAATTCTTTGCTGCACCTTCTTGCTGGCTTGGGAAGCTTCCAGGGTGCTGCATAAATCTGGCCTGTGTGCAGCTTCAGCCTGTAGCCAGCCGAGCCCTCACTGACCGCTGTCTGCAGTCCTAGATGTTTACGAACCCAAATATTTAATCTAATCTTATGTGGAAAGTCAAATACTGACCAGCAGTTGGGAATTCACCTTGGTGTCTGGAGGGGGTGTGCCTGGGTGGAGTCTGGCCTTGGGCACAAGTTCCCCCCCTCCAGCCCTGTGATGCCAGCTCCAGTCGGGGTACTGGGAGCCTCCCTCCCCAGGGCAAATGTCAGTGGACAGCACCCTTCCCTGCAGACCTCATGAGGAGGGAATGTGTCCCAGAGAGCTGACATGAATATGGCCGGGGGTGGTTGGTGTGGGTTGAGTCCTGAATATTCATTGGAAGGACTGATGCTGTAGCTGAAACCCCACTACTCTGGCCACCTAATGTGAAGACCTGACTCCTTGGAAAAGACCCGAATCCTTGGAAAAGACCGTGATGCTGGGAAAGATTGAAGGTGGGAGGAGAAAGGGACGACAGAGGATGAGATAGTTGGATGGCATCACCAACTCAATGGACATGAGTTTGAACAAGCTCCAAGAGTTGGTGATGGACAGGGAGGCCTGGCATGCTACAGTCCATGGGGTCGCAAAGAGTCAGACACAACTGAGCGACTGAACTGAACTGAAGTGAGAAGACGGTCAGTATATTTCAAGGCAGGACTTCTTATTCTGACCACCTCCTCATAAGTCAAATTTTGTTTAAATACTGTGGGCTTCCCTGGTGGCTCAGCTGGTAAAGAACCTGCCTGCAATGAGAGAGACCTGGGTTCGATCCCTGGGTTGGGAAGATCTCCTGGAGAAGGGAAAGGCTACTCACTCCAGTATTCTGGCCTGCAAAATTCCATGGACTATATTGTCCACAGGGTTTCAAAGGGTTGGACACAACTGAGCGACTCTCACTCCACTTCATTTCCCCTCTCTCTGGGAACAATCTCCAAATGAATTATAACAACACTGTTGTCTGGTAAAATAGAAACTGGTCACAAAAGGTGTTATATGGAGGAAATGGAAGCAAGTCTGCAAAGAATACGAAAACCTGAACAAACTCTACTTACTGAATGATCCTTTCTATGATAGTTGGAGACACTGGAACTGAGCAGAGTGGGACTTAACAGAAGCTGACACACTTGAGTACTTACCACCTGCCAGGTTCTTCTCAAATGCTTTTATTGTATCAGCATCATGTGATTGTTTCCACAACCCAGTATGAAAAGTACTGTGAACTTGACAGCTAGGGAATCCAGGCACAGTAAGGTCAACAGGTCAGAATGAAATAGAAGTAGGGCCAGGGAAGTCCCCTTGGTGGTCCAGGGGTTAAGAATCCACCTTGTGATGGAGGGGACATGAGCTCGATTCCTGATGGTGTAAATTGATTCCATGTGCCTCAGAGCAACTAAGCCCTCAGGTCACAACTAGAGAGTCCGTGCTGTTGCTGTTTAGTTGCTAGGTCATGTCCAACTCTTTGGTGACCCCGTGGACTGTAGCCCACCAGGCTCCTCTGTCCATGGGATTTTCCACGCAACAATACTGGATTGAGTTACCATTTCCCTCTCCAGGGGATCTTTCCAACTCAGGAATCAAACTCACAACTCCTGAGTCTCCTGCATTGGCGGGCAGATTCTTTGCCTATGAGTCACCCAGGAAACTCTGTGGGGCACAAAAGAAAAGTCTCCCAAGACACAGGAAGATTCTTCGTCCCACAACTGAGGCCCGACACAACCAAATCAATAAATGTTAAAAGTAAGTTTTTGTTTGTTTGTTTTTAAAGAAGTAGAGTCAGGGTTTGATTCTGGTTCCNAGGGGGACAACAGAGGATGAGATGGTTGGATGGCATCACCGACTCAATGGACATGAATTTGAGCGAGCTCCAGGAGTTGGTGATGGACAGGGAGGCCTGGCGTCCTGTAGTCTATGGGGTCCAAAGAGTCAGACACGACTGAGCGACTGAACTGAACTGAGCTGAAGAAATACAAGGATTTCTAAAACTCTGCACCAGCTTCTTATGACGCCATTAGTTCTTTAAAGTTGCCTTCTCTGAACAGGACAAGACAAGCTCCACCGGAAAGGATGGATCTGATGGCCCCATTGGACTGAGAGTGCCTTCACAGAAAGAGAAGCAGGATATTTAAACGTCTCCCTGGTAAATTCCACTGAGAGGACTATGCCCCCTGCTGGTGAAACAAGGAACAGATGCTGATCTCCCTCCTCAGGCAGCCCTGGTGGTTTAACCTTCCGTTCAGCTCAGCTCAGTTCAGCCTCAGTTCAGTTCAGTGTCCGACTCTTTGCGACCCCATGGACTGCAGCATACCAGGCCTTCTTGTCCATCACCAACTCTCGGAGCTCACTCAAACTCATGTCCATTGAGTCGGTGATGCCATCCAACCATCTCATCCTCTGTCATCCCCTTCTCTTCCCGCCTTCGATCTTTCCCAGCATCAGGGTCTTTTCAAATGAGTCAGCTCTTTGCATCAGGTGGCCAAAGGATTGGAGCCTCGTCTTCAGCATCAGTTTAACCTTATAACTTGAATTTTCCTGGTGCAGAGCTAAGAAGAATCAAGAGTGAGTGAGTCTACACTGTGGTAATTAGAGCAAGACTGGAAGGTGATATATCCTGGAGGCTGAGAGCTTGGCTTTGGAGGCTGACAAACCTGGAGAGCAAATCCACAGTGTTCCTGATCTGTGGATTCTTCAGCTGCAAGGTGGAAAGGAGTTTCTGTCTCGTTGGGCTGTCATAAAATGAGACGAGATGAAGAACATGAAGCACTTGGTACAGACCTGGCACATAGTAAGACAGTAAGTGCCTCACACATGTGAACTTTCGCTATTATTTTTTCAGAGAAATAAAAAGAGGACGTGGCAGTGAGAAGCACAACTTGGCCAGCCTTATTATGAGAAGGGCAGCTCTTTTTTTTTTTTAATTGAGGAGTAGCCAATTAACAATGTTGAGATAGTTTCAGGTGGACAGCAAAGGGACTGTCATCCATATGCATGTATCCATTCTCCTCCAAACTCCCTTCCCTTCCAGGCTGCCACACAACATGGAGCAGACTTCCCTGTGCTGTACAGTACATCCTTGTTGGTTATCCATTTTAAATATAGTAGTATAAATATCCATTTTAAATATATGTATATATGCTTATCCCCAACTCCCTAACTATCCCTTCCTCCCATCTGTTCCCTGGGCAACCATAAATTCATTCTCTATGTCTGTGATTCTGTTTCGTAAGGAAGGGACTTCCCCAGTGGCTCAGATGGTAAAGAATCTGCCTCCAGTGCAGGAAACCTGGGTTCGATCCCTGATTTCAGAAGATCCCCTGGAGAAGGAAATGACAACCTACTCCAGTATTCTTGCCTGGAAAATTCCATGGACAGAAGAGCCCATCAGGCCTACATTCCGTGGGGTCATAAAGAGTCGGACATGACTGAGCGACTCACACTTTTCACTTTCTTTGAAGTATCTGTTACAAGCTGGAGAAGAAAGTGGAAGGGGGACAGAGCTGTCTCCTGCTTCCCTTGATGGACATCAGCCTTCTTGACCTCTGCAGAAAGCTCTCCATAGACTTACTCTGCCTTGTCCCCAACAATAAAATGCTACTTGCCCAGAAAGCAAGGGACATGAAAATATTCTCCTTCAAAACTACATTGCAGTCCACATCTTCACATACAGCTTTACTTACCTCTGCCTACACAGGGCATGTTTTTAAAATCTAGAGAGCTGAATCTGCTTTTGGATTTAAAATTCAGTCTGCCATCCAGCACTAACAAAACCCAAAATTCCTTTGAAAGAGAAGAGCATAAAAGACTTTGTTTAGAACTGAGTCTGCCTTTCAACTATAGAAACTCAGATAACAAATTGGTTAAAACAGGGTTATGGAATATTTGGAAAACTTGAACATCAAATCTAGTGAATTTCATACATGCAAAATAGCACTGTGTGTGTGTGTTTAGTTCCTAAGTTGTATCCGACTCTTTGTTTTGTTTTTTTTGTTTGTTTGTTTTATTTTGTATCCTACTCTTTGTGACCCCCATGGACTATAGCCTGCCAGGCTCCTCTGTCCATCGGATTTCCCAGGCAAGAGTAATGAAATGAGTTGCCATTTCCTTCTCCAGAGGATCTTCCCAACCCAGGGACTGAACCCACAGCTCTTGCCATGACTCCCGCATTGCAGGTAAATTCTTTACCACTGAGCCACCAGGGAAACCCTATAAAATAGCGGTATACTAGCTTAAATACTTATAAGAACTTAACACTGACCTTTCTTTCAAGTCTTTCGGATTTGATTTTTATCCAAAATATCAATGAGATGAAACAGATTTAATACCTGGAGTAAACGCATAGGCTTAAAACCATTTTATCCTGAAATATCTAAATAACTTATGCAAAGAAAAGTACATTGGCTTGTTTGTTTAGCTTGAACTGGATAGCTGCCTCAGTTTTCCTTCTCAGCATTTAAATATATGTTGTCCCATAAGACAGTTACTGAACTAAGAATATGGCTGATCTGAATTGAAATGTGCTGTAAGTGTATAATACAAACCAGATTTTGAAGACTTATGACAAATAATATAGAACATCTTATTAATAATTTTTTATATTAATGTGGTATCAAAATGATAATATTTTGAATATATTAGTTTGCATTAAATGCTTTGCTAAGTTTTTTAATAATTTTATTTTTTATTTCATTTTTTGGCTGTGCTGGGTCTTTATTGCTGCTCAGGCTTTTTTCTGGCTGCAGAAAAAGAGTTGCAGTGGCTTCTCACTGCGGTGGCTTTCTCTTGTTGTGGAACACAGGCTCTAGGGCACGTGGTGGTGGTTTAGTTGCTCAGTTGTGTCTGACTCTCATAACCCCATGGACTGTAGCCCGCCAGGCTCCTCTGTCCATGGGATTTTCCAGGCAAGAATACTGCAGTGGGTTGCCATTTCCTCCTCCAGGGGATCTTTCCGACCCGGGAACTGAACCTGGATCTCCTGCACCGCAGGAGCCTGGGCCACCACGGAAGCCCTCCTTTTGGTGGCGTGTGGGGCTTTGTTGCTCCAGGGCACGTGGTATCTTCTCAGACCAGGGATCAAACCCTGATTTGCTCGAACTCTGATTTGTCTCCTGCATTGGCAGGCGTATTCTTTTCCACTGAGCCACCAGTGAAGCCCCAAATGTATTGATAAAATTTAAAAAAAATTAAAAAAGAATTGTCTGCCTTTCAAGCTCCCTGCAGTGTTCTTCAGGCACCACTATGGATACAAACCAAGAGGCTACCACCACTTCTTAAGAAGAACATAACTCTGATGACAGTTGATGGGGAAGGTAGAGGGTTGCTAATTGTCTTTGGGGAATCGCAGATCAGTCAGTCTCTGCCTCAGTCCTGCAAGGAGAGATACCCTTACAGTTCTGCCTCTGTTGTTTTCCTGTGATGGCTGGTGGCTGTACCCCTGCACCTGCCTTCCTCCACACCCTCCAAATGCAGTTACGTCACGTGCGTGCTAAGTCACTTCAGTAGAGTCCAACTCTCTGCGACCCCATGGACTGTAGCCCACCAGGCTTCTCTGTCCATGGGATTCTCCAGGTAAGAATACTGGAGTGGGTTGCCATTTCCTCCTCCAGGGAATCTTCCCAACCTAGGGATCAAACCCGTGTGTCTTACATCTCCTGCATTGGCAGGTGGGTTCTTTACCACTAGCGCCCCCTGGGAAGTCAGTTACATCACGATTTAGGGTTAAATCCAATCTTAGAGTTTGCATTTCTATTTCTATGGTAATAGAAAACTTCTTCCTTGATGACTCACATTGTGAGGGGTAATTACATCTTTCCTGTACAAGCTTTTCCCCTTCCCTTGGAGTTAATCATTATTTCTTTTCTTTTTTAGCTACACCTGAACTTCTTCCTATACCCTTCAGTGGCTCAACATCATTAGTCAGCCGGGAAATGAGCTTACGAGCACAGTGAGATGCCACCACTCATATACTAGAGTGGCTCTTGCCTGGAAAATCCCTTGGGTGGAGGAGCCTGATAGGCTGCAGTCCATGGGGTCACTGAGAGTCGGACACAACTGAGCAACTTCACTTTCACTCTTCACTTTCACACATTGAAGAAGGACATGGCACCCCACTCCAGTGTTCTTGCCTGGAGAATCCCAGGGATGGAGGAGTCTGGAGGGCTGCCATCTGTGGGGTTGCACAGAGTCGGACACAACTGAAGTGACTTAGCAGCAGCAGCAGCAAGCTTTAAATATGACTGACAACACCGATTGTTGGTGAGGCTGAGGAGTGACTGGAACTTTCCTCATAGCTGGTGGGAATGGAAAATGATACAACCACTTGTAAACAGTTTGGTAGTTTCTGACTAACTTAGCAAAAGGGTCCCAGTGGGAACTTCCCTGGTGGTCTAGTGGCTAAGACTCTACACAGTGCAGGGGGCCCAGGTTCAATCCTTGGTCAAGGAACTAAATGCCATATACTGCAATTTAAAAAGATCCCACATGCCACAACTAAGACTGGCACAGCCAAATCAATTAATTTTTAAAAAGGGCCTCAACAATTTCCACTTCTATGTATTTACCCAAGATAAATTAAAAATTATGTCCACACAAAGACTTACATATGAATGTTCATAGCAATTATATTTATAATATAAGCACTGGAAATAACCCACATATCCTTCCACAGACAAACAAGTAAACAAATTGTGGTCTATCTCTACAATAGAATATTGCTCACAAATAAAAAGGAACAAACCAATGATGTGAAACCACATGGATGAATCTCAGAAACATTATCTGAGCAAAACATGTCAGACAAAAGAGGGGTCTTACTGTGTAAGTCCATTTCTAGAAATTCCAGAAAGGGCAAAAGTAATCTATAGTGATAGAAAGATCAGTTGTTTCCTAGGGCCAAGTGAGGAGAGGCGTGAATGCAAAGGATGAAGAGAGAACTTACGCGGGTGACTGAATTGTTCTGTATCTTGATTGCAGTGGTGGTTACCCGAGTGTACACATTTGTCATACAACTATACACTTGAAATGGGTATGTGTAACTTGATGTAAACTATACCACAATTAAGTTGCTATCTTAAAAATCCATAAATTTATAAATTTATGTCTCCAGCCCAGTTCTCTCCTCTGAACTTCAGTCTCAAATGTCCAGATGCTTTCTTGACATTTCTGCTTGCTTGTCTGATGACATCTTGCCTTAAAGGTCCAAACAGAATGCTTAATTCTCTACCAGATCTGCTCCTGCACCATCACAGTAAAGGTACACTCACCATCCTCTCAGTTCCTTAAGCCAAAACCCCAAGAATAATCTTTGATTCCTTTCTTTTCCTCACCTCCCATATCCAATCCATCAGCAGATATTGTAGATTCACTTCCATCAAGAAAAATATCTCCAAGTCTTGAGCTTGGATGTGTAAGTGTGACCTCTGGGCAACACTGAACCCACCAGAACTGTGGCAACCCAACTCAACTTCATTGGAAACTGCATCTGGGCTTTTGTGTTGTAACTGGTGTGATGGCCAACTGCAAAGAAGAGTTGCAGTCCATCTCATACACTAATTGGAGACCTGTTCTCAGAAACCTGTCCTCTTCTGTTGTAATTTTTTTTCTATTGTTACCCTAAGCTTTGTTCTTCCTATTTCTGCACAGGCAGACCTTTTGATCGTGTCCTTTTGTCTGGCAAGCAATAGATTCAGCTTTATTTCTTACTGCTTTTGTGGTTTCATGTTTTAGTCTGACACTTCAAACCACATCCCAACTCAGTCTACTTTGAACCACCCACCTTGTGGTTTTGTCATGGCTTGCTCTCTGCCTTCAGCCTTCTTCTGCTCTTTGTCCTCATTCATCCAGGTCTAAGAGCAACCAGCATGACCTTTTGGAAACATAGATCAGAACACGCTATTGCCCTGTGTAAAACTCTCCACTGGTTTCCCATCACCTTTGGAGTAAAATTCAGACTCCTTAGTGCAGACTGCAAGCCAATATAGGACCCCTTGTCCCCTCTCTGATCTCATCTGCCCCTTGTAACCCGATCATGGTCCCCTGTTCTTCTGGTTTGTGCCTTAGCGTCTGTATTAGTTTCTCATTGTTGCTGCAATAAACTGTCACAAACCTAGTGGCTTAAAGCAACACATATTTATTATCTCAAAGTTCTGGAGGTCAGAAGTCCAAAATGGTTCTCGCTGGATTAAAATCAAGGTGTCAGTAGGGCTGATTCCTTCTGGAGATTCTGAGGGTTTGGACCTGTTTCCTTGTTTTTTTCCTAGCTTCTAGAGACTGCCTACATTCCTTGGCTCATGGCCTCCTTTTCATGTGACTCCAACCTCTGCTTCATCCTCACTTTTCTTACCACTCACCCTGACCTTCTTGCCTGTCTCTTATAAGGACCTTTGTGATTGCACCTAGCCTGTGCAAATAATCCAGAATAATCTCACCTCAAGGCTTTTCACTTACTCACAGCTGCAACATCCCTTCTGCCATGTAAGTTAACTTTATTCATAGGTTCCAAGGATCAGGAGCTGGGCATCTTCAAGGGGCCATCATTTGGCCTGCTACAGCATCTCTGCATCAGCTGTTCTCTCTGCTTGGAACAACATTCCTGCAGATTTTAGTACGGCTTGCTTCTTGTTCACTTCAAATGACATATTCTTAGACAAGTTTTTTCCCCTGCTCATCAGATCTGTAACATGGATGCCCAGGCCAGTCATCAGTCACTTGGAACAATTTTAAATTATCTAAATTGTGTACGGCTGCCCCATCCTGTTCCATACACTATCAGTGCACAACTGGAGGATACCCTTCACTCAGAGTATTAGAGGAATTTGTGCACAGACAATACCACCTTGCATGATGGCATCTCTGAATTCTGAAGTGACCCTGCTTTATTGATCCCCATGCCCTGTCTCTAACTAGAGCTTGAGTTCCACGACAGCAGGAACCTTGTCTGTAATTTCTCATTCTGAGTCTGGTTGAACAAAAGCTCTCAGTGCTTTCCAGATTCATGGGTGTGCTAAGCCCCTCAATCATGCCTGACTCATTGTGATCCCATGGACTGTAGTCCACCAGGCTCCTCTGTCCATGGAAATTCTCCAGGCAAGAACACTGGAGTAGGTTGCCAATTCTTCCTCCAGGGGATCTTCCTGACCCAGGGATCAAAGCTGTGTCTCCTGCAGTTCCTGCAAGATAATAAAGCTATCCTTTCCCACTTCACCCAAATCTCTGTCTCTGAGATTCCATTCAGCACCTGTGTACCTAGAAACTGAGCTTTTGGCATCATTTCCTCCCCTGTGCTAATCTGGAATGAATGATTGCCTTACTGTGATACCAGGGTTATTTTACAAAGACAATTTTCAAAGAGGAGAATCAAAACAAAGAAAAAAGAATCCTCAACATGTGGGCCACAGGTGCGGGGGCAAATGAAACTGTATGAAAAGTGGAGAAGGGAGAACCATGGGGGCTTTGTCTCCCCTAGAAGTAGAGGGGGGCCTTGGACCCTTGTAGGGAAAAGCAGATCAACCTCAAAGTGGAACAGAGAAGAGGATTCTCATGAGCAAACTTCGTCTTGCTTTCCCGTTTTGCCAGGAATCAGACCTGCCTTTTGGTCTCTACTTAGAACCCAGCTTCCCGTGAATGCATTAGGTGAAATGCTTCCCAGATGTGTCCATGACAACATCTCTCCTTAGTCCTGACTGCTTCATTTAGGCAGATTGTTGAGTGGGTTTTCTTTGGGACTTTTGTGTCTGATTCAAAGACAGAAGCTTGGGATGGGGAGTGTCCAGGGCTGGAAGAAACCCCCAGATGCCCTAGCAACCCTACCTAGGCCCCATCACTGTGGACACCCAGCCCTTCTGCCCTTCTGATGCACTCAGATTGGATCTCAAGGAGGGACATCCACCAAACTCAAGTACCCCCTCCCTTCAGATGTGATTTGTAAGAATCCCATCTCCTTGAACATTTAGAACAAGTCCTTGCCTTGTCTGGGAGAAAACTGTCTTTAGGACTCTCTTAGATTCCAAAGTGTGGTAGCTTGAAGAATCTGCTTCACTTCACACATGTCAGGATGGCTATTATTATTATTATTTTTTAAGACAACAAGTGTTGGAGAGGATGTGGAGAGATTAGAACCCCTGCACACTGTTGGTAGAAAGGCAGAACGGCCATGTCCCTAGAGACAACAGCACAGAGGCCCCCCAAAACTAAGTCTAGAACTACCAGCCCTGGGTATTTATCCAGACGAGTCCAAATCAAGATCTTGAAGAGGTATCTGCACCCCCACTGTTCATCTCAGCACTGTTCACAAGAGCCAGGACATGAAAACAACCTAAGTGCCCTTCAGTGGATGAATGGATGAAGACCATGTGGTAGGCACCTATAATGGAATACTATACAGCCTTTACAAAGAAGGAAATTCTGTGGTATGTCAAAACACAAAGGAACCTTGAGGGCATCATGCTGATGGAAATTCACCAGTCACAGAAAGACAAACACTGCATGCTTCCACTTATGTGAGACACTGAAATAGTCGAACTCATAGAATCAAAAAGTGGAATGGTGGTTTCAGGGGTTGGGGGATGCGGCTTGTAAATGGGAAATTACTAATCACTAACCATAAGCTTTCAGTCAAGCAAGATGAACAAGCTCTAGAGATCTGCTGTACGACGTTGCACCTAGAGTCAACAATAATGTACACTTAAAATTTTTTTAAGGGTAAATCTGTTAAATGTTCTTACAACAATTTAATTAAATTAAAAGCAAAAGAATTTGCTTCAGATTAGCAACCTCAAGGAGGCAGAACAGCTTTATGGGTATCCAGAAGAGAGATGGCCCAGAGGGATGACTCCTGCTGTCTGGAGAATTCCTGGCCACCTCTTTCTTGCCGATGGTCTTTCAGACCTGACTAGGTACGGTGTTTATTATAGGTTCTCCTCGGCTCAGGCTAGGGAAAGCAAATCTAAACCAGAGGCTGCAGTGCTCATAACAACCACACTGTGTCCCCACAGCGCTGTCAGGCATGCCTGGCTCACAGAGCCGTGTGGTCCAGCCATGGTCAGCACTGGGCATCAGAGATGCGCTGTGCTCTGGGCAGTGGGCTTCCCTCCCTGCTGGATCTCACAGCCAATAGCCCTGAACAAGGTCTGGGCTTATTTATTTATTAATTTTTATATTACGCAGTGATGGATACAACTGTTGTATACATTTCTTTTTTATCATTTTTATTTTGAAATCACTGTGGAGTCAGAAGACGTTGCAAACATGTTGAGTCCCATGTACCCTTCACTCAGCTTTCCTCAGTAAATGACATCTTATAAAACTATGTGAAATATCAAAACCAGGGAATCTATACCAATACAATGCTGTTAACTAGACCACAGGCCTTATTCAGATTTCACTGTTTTTACTGACATTCATCTCTGTGTGCTTGTTGCTGTTGTTCAGTCACCAAGTCATGTCCGACCCTTTGCAATCCCATGGACTACAGCGCACCAGGCCTCACCATCTCCTGGAATTCGCCCAAGTTCATGTCCATTGAATCTATGTGTGTGTATAGTTTGGTGCAATTTTCCTCTAATGTGTAGACTCATGAAACTACCACCACCAAGATACAGAACTGCCCCACCCCCATCTCACCTCCAAGAAAGCCTCTGTGTGCTCAGTTGAGTCCACTCTTTGTGACCACTTGGACTGCAGCCCACCAAGCTCCTCTGCCTATGGGATTTCCTAAGCAAGAACACTGGAGCGGGTTGCTATTTCCACCTCCAGGGGATCTTCCTGACCCAGGGATTGAACCTGTGTTTCCTATGGTTCCCGCATTGGCAGGCAGAGTCTTTACTACTAGCGCCATCTGGGAAGATCAAGAAACCTCCTAACAATCCCCTTTACACTTGCACCCCTATCTCCTACCCTCTATCTTCTGTTTTCACCCTCTATAAGCATGTCATTTTGAGAATGTTTTGTAAATAGGATCATACATAAACAACGTTCTGAGAATGGATTTTTCCCACTTGGCATAATGTCCCTGTGATCCATCCAGGTTGCTGTGTATGTCTATAGCTGGTTTCTTTGTGTTTTGAGTAGTACTCCACTCTAGCGATGTCTCACCTTTCACTTGCTGAAGGACATTTGAATTGTTTTCAGTTTTCTGCTATGGCAGAGTTACTACGAACATTGATGTACAGGTTTGGATGTGAACGTAAGTTTTTCATTTCTCCAATATTAATGTTCAAGAGCTCAACTGCTGGGTCATACTGTTGCTATTCAGTCCCTAAGCCATGGGCCCCCAGGGACTGCAGCACACCAAGCTTCCCTGTTCTTTGCTATCTCCCGGAGTTTGCTCACATTCATGTCCATTGAGTTGGTGATGCTATCTCACCATCTCATCCTCTGCTGCCCCCTTCTCCTTTTAACTTCAGTCTTTCCAAGCATCAGAGTCTTTTCCATGAGTCAGCTGTTCACATCAGGTGGTCAAAGTATTGGAGTTTCAGCTTCAGCATCAGTCCTTCCAATGAATATGCAGGACTGGTCTCCTTTAAGATGGACTGGTTGGATCTCCTTGCAGTACAAGGGACTCTCAAGAGTCTTCTCCAACAGCACAGTTCAAAAGCATCAATTCTTTCGCACTCAGCTTTCTTAATGGTCCAACTCTCACATCTGTACTTGACTACTGGAAAACCCATAGCTTTGACTCTACAGACTTTTGTTGGCAAAGTGATGTCTTTGCTTTTTAATACACTGTCTAGGTTTGTCATAGCTTTCTTTCCAAGCTGGGTCATGGGGCAGATGCTCATTTAGTTTTCTAAGAAACTGCTGAATTAGTTTCCAGAGTTGCTATACCAGTTTACATTCCAGCCAGGAGGGAGTGAAAAATTCCAGTTTCTCCATAGCCTCACCAGTACAGCTTTGTGTTTTGTACCCATGGTTATGAACTCTGGTAGAATGTTAGGACGAAATGGGGTCTTGGAGATCTTCCAGTCCAGCACAGAGAGGAACCAAGACACAGAGAAGGGTCCCAACCATCGCTTCCACTTTCTCCAATTCTCCCCTTATCACCATCTTCCCTGTTTGCCCCGACGACAGTCTCAGGCAGAGCTGTCTCCTCTCTGATAGCTCTGTGAACTTGTCAAGGTTTGAAGTGAAGTGAAGTCGCTCAGTCGTGTCCGACTCTGCAACCCCATGGACTGTAGCCCACCAGACTCCTCCATCCCTGGGATTCTCCAAGCAGGAATACTGGAGTGGGTTGCCATTTCCTTCTCCAGGAGATCTCCCCAACCCAGGGATCAAACCTGGGTCTCCTGTATTGCAGGCAGACGCTTTACCATCTGAGCCACCAGGGCCTAAGAGTGGTGTTCAAGCCTTGGGGCAAAGTCTTGCTCAGGAAGTTCAACCTTGCACTTAGCTGTTATTGAAGAAACCAGGCTCTGGCTGCTCTTGTGGTTTCCCGCACAGATCTAATGGACCATTGCATCCCTTTTCTCAGGAAATCACTAACAACATCAAAATTCAAATACTGTAGAAAGTTTCAGCCCACCACCAGCTTTCCCAGGTTCACCCTACCCCTGCCCAACAATAATGTCAAAGCCATTGCCACTAGCTCAGCTGCTCCTAGTTATTGAGCACCTGCTGTATGCCAGGCAATGTTTGAGGCACTTCTATTCTTTACCCCAACCTGCAAGCCCCATCTGAGACTTGAGAGATGAGGAAATGACGACCAGAAGTCATAATCTTGGACTCAAAAAGTTTAACTCTTCACATATATTAGCTCATTTGAGGTTCACAATAATCCCATGAAATGGGTTTCAGCGTTGCCCCAACTATGCAGATAAGAAACCCCAGGCACAAGGCATCGAATTCACATGCTCAAGTCGCTTGCGTCATAAAGGAAGGATGAGGCCTTCCTGTAGAGCGCAGGGAACTATATTCAGTATCCTGTGATTAATCACATGTGTGTGTGTTCAGTCGTGTCTGACTCTGTGACCCCACGGACTGTAGCCCTACCGGCTCCTCTGTCCATGAGGTTCTCCAGGCAAGAACACTGGAGTGGGTTGCCATTGCCTAGCCCAGGGATCTTGCAAGCCCAGATATCACACCCACATCTCTTGTGTCTCCTGCATTGGCAGGTGGGTTCTTTAGCACTGCCCCACCTAGGAAGTCCCGTGATGAATCATAATGAAAACGAATATGAAATAGGACTCACATGTATGTATAACTGAATCACCTTGTTGTACACCAGAAACCAACACAACGTGGTAGATCAACTGCACTTCATTTTCTAAAAAACTTAAAAAAAAAAA
>SJYQ01001207.1:94084-204357 GCA_006410935.1 Redunca redunca
TCGGGAGTTACTCTGTGCGGCGCAGGCTTGCCATTGTGGTGGCTCCTTCTGTTGTGCAGCACCAGCTGTAGGGTGCAGGGCCTTCAGTAGCTGTGTCCCACAGACTTAGTTGCCCCGCAGCAGGTGGAATCTTCCCCGGCCAGGGATCAAACCCGCGCCCCTTGCATCGGCAGGTGGAATCTCCACCGCTGGACCACCAGAGACTTCCTCAACTGCAGATTTTGCGTGCAGTCTGCTACCGCAGGGACAGAGCGGCCACCACCCCAAAAGGCTCTCACACTGCCCCCGTCCACAGTGATTCTGGCTGTGGGTTTCTCCCTCACTCTTTCTCAGCAGCCCCGCTTGCCTGCTTTTTCATAAGAAACTAGCATGTAGCGTTGGTGTGGGGTCACTCTGGCCATCCGGGAAATGCTTTAGAGGTTGGTTTCCCTTGGGGTCAGGTCCACAGGCTTCCCAGAAGAGAGGGGCCTTAGTTCAGGATCCAGGTAACACCAGCTATTCCTTCCTGGATGACGGTCCTTGGGTTTCCTTCCAATGGCCTTTGGGATGCGCCTCCTCGATCCCTTTCCCTCTCTGGGGTTCACTGCATGAGATAGCAAAGTTGGAAGCAGTTGCAATGATGCCTTTCCTTTCTCAGCCCGAGTCTGAGGAGGACCTTCTTCTACCCTCACAGGTTGGATGGTATGTCCTGAACGCTTACCTACTGCTCTGAGAACAGGGGTTGGGGGAGATCCTGGCAGCTCCTCACTCTCTCACCTTGCTGCATGGTGAAAGAGCTAACTGCTTGGGTTCTTGGGTGACTGCTTCAGCTCTCTAAATCTGCTTTCTCACCTGCAAAATGGGAATAATGACACCACCTCCTAGGATTGCTCTGAGGACAAAATGAGATGATCTATGTAAAATGCCCAGCATGCAGTAAGCACCCCTTGGATACAGGCTGTTATCAGCAGGGGGTAGATATTTCAGCCGTAGCATCACTCCTACAAATTCTTTTAAATTATGGTAAAATGTACATAACATAAGGGCTTCCCTGGTGGTTCAGATGTAAAGCATCTGCCTACCAATGCAGGAGACACTGATTCGATCCCTGGGTTAAGACGATCCCCTGGAGAGGGAAACGGCAACCCACTCTAATATTCTTGCCTGGGAAATCCCATGAACAGAGGAGCCTGGCAGGCTACAGTCCATGGGGTCGCAAAAGAGTTGGATATGACTTAGCAACTGAAACAACACATAACATAAAATGTACTATTTTGAAGCATGTGATTCAGTGGCATTAAGTATCTTCACAGTGTTGTGCAATCATCACCAGAACTTTTCATTATCCCCGTACCCATGGAGTTGTCCCTTTCTGTTCCTCCTCTCTAGAAACCATTAATCTGCATTCTGTGTCTATAGATTTGCCTACTGTGATTATTTAAATACATGAAATCTCACAGTATATAGTCTTTTGTGTACGGCTTCTACACTTGGCATGATGTTTCCAAGGTTCATTCTTGCTGTAACATATATTGGTATTTCATTCTCTTTATTGCTAAATAAATAGCCATAATCGGAGAAGGCAATGGTACCCCACTCCAGTACTCTTGCCTGGAAAATCCCATGGACAGAGGAGCCTGGTAGGCTGCAGACCATGGGGTCACACAGAGTCGGACATGATTGAGTGACTTCCCTTTCCCTTTCACTTTTCATACATTGGAGAAGGAAATGGCAACCCACTCCAGTGTTCTTGCCTGGAGAATCCCAGGGACAGGGGAGCCTAGTGGGCTGCTGTCTATGGGGTCGCACAGAGTCGGACACGACTGAAGCAACTTAGCAGCAGCATGTAATTCCATAGAATTACATAGAATTCTGTAGAATTTAACTTACTGGGGAATTACCTATTTTCCAGAGTGCACCATTTTATATTCAATCAGCAATGTATGAGTTTCCTCATTTTTCCACGTCCTCACCAGCACTTTCTATTTCACCCTTTTAAAAAACTCCTGGCCATGCTAGTGGATTTGAAGTGATATCTGATTGTGGTTTTGATTTGCATTTCCCTGATGACTAATGACATTGAGCAACTTTTCATGTGCTCCTTGGTCATTTATACCTCTATTTTTTTTAAAGTCCTTCGTTCATTTCAAGTCCTTTGCTCATTTTTTAATTGGGTTGTTTGTCTTTTTGTGGTTTCTCCTATGAATTTTGGGTCATTTTCTAACCAATGGGGTCAGGAAAAAAATCCAAAGACATGAAAATGTGTGTGTGTTTATGTGTATTCAAATTCCTTGTACAGCTTGAACATGCAGGGAATAAAACAAGTTCCTTTATTTTGTCTGTAATTTGTCTTCCTTTTCAGTCTTTACTGTTGGCTAATGGGAATAGATTAATTTTTAATCCACTCTACTCTATAATTTAGATCCCCAAATTTAAACAGTCCTGTCAGTTATGTTCAGTCTTTCTAGAAAAAAATAAAACATACTCAAATTCTAAATCTCAGATTTCTCTTCCCCGGTCCCAAGATAGTCATGGCTGCTGAGAGTATGGGGTGGTGATGGTTCAGTAACTTCAAGGCAGAGGGGACATCTCAGCATCTTTAGGTGGTGACTTTTGCTTCGGCTTGGCTCCAGGGCCATGGCCCTTGTCTGCAAGTTGAACCTCATCATGCCGGAAATGGTGGCCAAAAGCTGAGGCCATGTGGCCAGTCTTCAACTCTTGGCTCCATCCAAAGCCACCTGCTTCCTATGACTTGGCCTCCCCTTTGAGGTCTGGCTGTGACTTCCCCTGTTCTACTCTGGCCAGACCCTTGGCTCCTCCTTAATCTCACCTCACTACAGGTAAACCAAAGACAGCTCAGGAAAGCTAAAGCCTCAGGAACTTCCCACCAAACCACCCCACACCAGTGTGTTTGTACAGACAACTACCCCCAGGGCAGCTGCAGCATCCTTCCAGGTCCCCAGAGAAGGAGCACATGGAGCACGTGGAGGGCCAGGATCCTGGTCCCTTGGAAGAGGGGGAATTCAGGATACGGCAACTGAGCCAGTCCTTGAGGGTCAGGGAAAGCATCTCCAAGTGGGAACTCTGCGTTCTGATCATACTTCATTCCTCACAGCACCTGACATCATGTTGGACAAGGCAAGGATGGATATTCAAGCCACCGATTGCTTTAGCTGACCGTGAGAGATGAAAACCCTGGGAGGCTGAAGGACATAGCTCAGTGGCTATTTCTCTTTGAATCAGGGGAACAGTCAAATGGCCACCCCAAACACATCTCTACCATGGACCATGAATTTCCCCAACTTACTGCTCACAAAATGACAAATTCAGTGTCTGTATTTATAACCCCTCCTGCCAGTCTTGTGGGTCAGAAGAAGGTATATTCTCCTCCTCTGTGGAGCCACTTCTCCCACCTGTGCTCTTTAATTCCCACCCCTTCATCTTCTTTAAGATCTAGAACCTGATTCCAGGAGCTCAAAGAGAGGTTGATCAGCTCAGAGCTATAGAAAAGTGGTTGATCAGTTGACTTATGGCTAGCTCCTACAAGCAGAAACTGCTGAACCTTCCTTTGCCTATGGACTTTGCCACTGCAAATGCCTTCATCCTGATCCATCTGCAGGGGCTTCCCTGGTGGCTCAGAGGTTAAAGTGTCTGCCTCCAATGTGGGAAACCTAGGTTCGATCCCTGGGTTGGGAAGATCCCCTGGAGAAGGAAATGGCAACCCACTCCAGTATTCTTGCCTGGAGAATCCCATGGACAGAGGAGCTTGGTAGGCTACAGTCCACGGGGTCACAAAGAGTCGGACATGACTGAGTGACTTCACTTTCACTTTCACTTTGATCCATCTGCCCGTGCACTACAAAATGAGAAGCATTTAAGGGTCTCTGTGACGAGGGCTGGAAAGACCAAGCCACTACCCTTGTTGGAGGAGGACGGATGAAAGAGCTTGAATAAACAAGCAATGAGGATGCTCAGAGGATACAATTAGAGTCTGAGAAATGGGCTTCTTGGAACTCTTAAAAGAAAATTATTTTTTATTTTATAAACTTCAGAAATAAACTGAAAAGAGGATAATCACTGCTGAGCTGTGAATTATAGGCCTAGAAGAACAAGGGAAAGAAATAGCTCATGATACAGAAACACAAAGGGAGGGAGACCAGTCGGGACAAGTAAGAGACTTAGAGGACCAAACAAGAGATAACTTTCAAACAGTACCAGTTTCAGAAGTGGGGTGGGAGGAGAGGACAGATGATGAAGGAGAAACAATCGTTAAATAACAGAAGAAATTTTCCATGTTGTGACATAAGATTTAAGCCTGTAGATTGAAAAGCCCAAGTTCCAGACAGGATTATTTTTTTTTAAAGACACACACCTAGACATAACTTGGTGAAACCTTGGAATTCTAAGGATGAGAAAATTTGTTTATGAAGATGAGAGGAACGAAGGGAGCAACTACTTTTTCTTTCTATACCTTTGCATTGTTTTGCAAATAACAATGAGTACTCATTATTTTAAAATTGACAAAGAAAAATATTTTTAATGCCCTCTCATGATGCTCATTTGTCAATGGACACTCTTAGCCCAGCATCTAACGACATGCATGGCTCTGGACCCAGTTCCCAACTGTCCTAATATCTTTGCTCTTTCCTCTCACACTTGGACTCTGGTCAGCCTGGACTCCTTCAGCTCAGCAGGCACTCCTTGTGCCTTGATTTTGAGCCCAGAACTGTATTTGACATTGAAATGACATGATGAGTAGGTATGGTTCCTGTTCTCAAGGATCGTAAGTCAGGCAAGAGCTCAATTTGTTCCAATGGGTTGAGCCTCCGGGCCTTTGTTCTTTGCTGATTTTCAGAGGAAATGGTAAGATTGCAGAAGATCATGTACGTTTCTTCCACCTGCCTACCTAAGGCCCCTGTTTAAAAAGAAAAAAAGATGACCTGACACTACAGTAAATTCCCTACAAACTCTTCAAGTTGCGAAATTTCAAAGATGTGAATGTGTGTTCATATGTCCAGTCATGTAACTTCTTGGCATATGTTGTCATGTGCACACATGTTCTACAAGTGGTTGTGCTTTTGTGTACTTTAGAGCACCGTGTGGCATAGAGTAGTACAGAGTCTTTATTTCAAGCCAGATCTGCAAGAGGACAACTTCACTGAACTTGCTATGCAACACGAGCTGCTTACTAATGAAGACCTGATCGAGCTGGAGACCCAGAGAAAGGATGGAGAGAGAGAAAGGAAGAAGTAACTGAAGAACCAAAGAGATTCATGACACGGGAGACGGCAAGGGCGTTTTCTTTATTTGAGGGGACACCGTTAGATTTTGGGACCCAGGACCCAAATGTAGAACGGTTCATGAATAGTACAACAGCCATTCAGAATACAATCCAGGGCTGCCATGTCATCTGTGATGAGAAAAAAGAGCTCTACCCAGACACCACTGGGTCATGTTCTTTCTTCACGTGTGTCCCCTCCCTCCTGCACACTCCTCGCACTTCCCTTCCCGCCCCATCCCTGTAGGTTGTCACAGAGCACCAGCTTTGGGTTCCCTGCATCATACATCAGACTCCCACTGGCTACCTACTTTACATACGGGAACGCACTGGCTACCTACGTTACATACGGGAATGCACTGGCTATCTACTTTACATATGGGGATGCACTGGCTATCTACTTTACATATGGGGATGCACTGGCTATCTACTTTACATATGGGGATGCACTGGCTATCTACTTTACATATGGGGATGCACTGGCTATCTACTTTACATATGGGAATGCATGTGTTTCCGTGCTATTCTCACAAGTCAACCCACTCAAGAGGATAGATAGAACTGAACTGAGCAAAGAACCCGAACCTGTGCCATCAACATCAGGTGTGAGTGAAATTACAGCTTGCCTTCCGTCTCCTATTGGTGATGATCCTTCAGCTCTACCATCTCCTGCCTCCTCTCCATCCTCTAGTCAGTAACTCTTCTTGCCCGTTCACTCCATGCCAGCCCCTGTGTGCCAGCTGTTGTACGGTACTACTGTACTTTTCAAGGTACTGTACTGTAAGATTAAACATGTTTTCTTTACTACCATCTTTCTAGATGCTATATATATGCATTAACATACGGTATGTGTCTTTCTCTTTCAAGGCAGCAGTGGAGATGCAGACATAGAGAACAGACCTTTGGACACAGTGTAGAGGAGAGAGAAGGTAGGATGATTTGAGAGAGTCGCATGGAAACACATATGTTATCATATGTCATGTAGATGTGTGTGCTGTGTCCTCAGTTACTCAGACTGAGGACTCTGATCCATCACAGTGTCGAACTCCTTGTGAACTCATGGACTGCATAACTCACCTCTGAGAGGGTCTGAATTCCACCTTTGGAATGTATGCGGGCATGTGTGCTTGCTAAGTCGTTCAGTCAAGTCCGACTCTGCGACCTTTGGACTGTAGCCCATCAGTCTCCTCCGTCCACAGGATTCTCCAGCCAGGAATAATGGAGTGGGGAGCCGTGCCCTCCTCCAGGGGATCCTCCAAACCCAGGGATCAAACCTGCGTCTCTTATGTTTCCTGCATTGGCAGGTGGGTTCTTTACCACTGATATCCAATGGGAATTTGCTGTATGACACAGGGAACTTTGTATCTCAGCTGGTAAAGAATCTGCCTGCAATGTGGGAGACCCTGGTTCGATCCCTGGGTTGGGAAGATCCCCTGGAGAAGGGAAAGGCTGCCCACTCCAGTATTCTGGCCTGGAGAATTCCATCGACTGTATAGTCCACGGAGTCACAAAGAGTCAGACGTGACTGAGCAAGTTTCACAAGGAACACAAAGCTGATGCTCTGTGACAGCCTAGAGGGGTGGGATGGGGAGGGAGGTGGGAGGGATGTTTAAGAGGGAGAGGAGATATATATACCGAATGCTGATTCTTCTTAATGGATGGCAGAAACCATCACAATATTGTAAAGTAGTTATCCTCTGATTAAAAAGAAAAAATTTTTTAAGAAAAAATAATTCTTATGTTTGCTTTGTGTGTGTTATTTGTGTGAAAAGTATTATAAACCTATTACAGTGTAGCAGTAGATAGTCAAATATTTCAGTTGGGTACCTAGACTGACGTCATTGGAGTTAAAAACAAATTGGACTTACAGATGTGCTCTCAGAATGGAACTCATTCATATGTAGGGGCTTTCTGTATAGTCCAGAGGTTTCCACGACAGCCCCAGAGGCACTTCCGTGACTCGGTTGAGGTTCTCCTGAGGACAAGATGGCTGACTTGCCACCTGCCCCACCCCCCCTGGCTCCCTTCCCTGATCCTTGCCCCCAACCTCCACAGAAGTCCCCCATATCATCCCAGTCACAGTGGATGTGCGGATTCCCTTATTCTTAGGAACTGAATTTGAACTTAGCCTCTCCTCTCTGGGTGGCTTTCCAAAGACAGTGAAATCACATCCCCAAAGTGTTACCCAGCTGGGGCAAGGGACTGCTGGAGGTTAGGATCCGAAGAAAGAACTAAAAGAGGGAGCTCTCACAAACAGGAGGGTTTCCCCCTTCTTCGCTGGTGTCTTTCGGATAAGGGGAGAGTGATGGGGATACAGAAAACTTTGACATGGCTCAGACGGTGAAGAATCTGCCTGCGGTGCGGCAGGAATCGAGAAGGTCCCCTGGAGGAGGAAATGGCAACCCACTCCAGTATTCTTGCCTGGGGAATCCCATGGACAGAGGAGCCTGGAGGGCTGCAGTCCGCGGGGTCACACAGCTGGGCGTCTGACACACACACCTCAGGAGAAGTGGTGGGGAAGACGGAGAGGTGCCCCCTACAGGAGGATCTGTGGACCACCCTGCAGTGCCAGGGTCTGCCAGGGGACAGCCTGTGAGTGGTTCTCGGTGGGGCTGGAGGTCACCACATTGGGGGAAGCATCATATATAGCTGCAGACCTAATGCAGTTGCATGTCTGGGTGGAAGTACCTGGCCCTTGCATGTCAGGGGGAGGGTACCTGGTATACTTACATGTCTGCGGCGGGTGGGGGGTATCTGGTACTTTCATGTCTGGGGGGTTCCTGGCCCTTGCATAAAATCTGGGGGGGTTCCTGGCCCTTGCATGTCTGGGGAGGGGGCGGGTGGTACCTGGCACTTGCGTGTCTGGGAGGCCCCTGGATGACTGAAAGGATACAGTTCCCCAAGCTCTCAGTGACTCTGAGTGACCCAATGCGCCTTTAGCACGGGATGATCAACACGGACTGCCTGCTTGTTCACCATCTTCCCTCCCTGTCTTGTCGCTTCAAAGCCTTCCTCCCTGACTCCCATTCCACTGTCTTGTCAGAAACCGGACTCTTCCTAATTCCAAAGCTTCTTCTCAATCTCAGAGGCTGAGAACACCTCCTTCCTGCTCCCTGAGACACGCAGTCGAGTTGGAGTCTAGACCCCGGACACTCAAATGAAGAAATGTCGAGGTACCCCAGGGCCACGCAAGGCCACATTGCCAACATTGGCCAAGGTCCGAGCCAAAGAACATAAAGAAACAGGCTTTCTATGGAGGGTATCTTCAAGGATTTGCACTCCTGCCAAGTTGACAAAAGCCCCAAAGTGTTGGCCCTGGGGCAACTCTCTGTTTAGTTGGCTCTGTTCTAACAGGCCTGCAAGGATGGATTTCTAGGCCTCTGAGTACCTGTATTTATCTTCAGGCTCAGATCCACACTCAGCAGTGTGTCCATTTCAAGATAATAAAGACAACAATAGCCTGTCTTCAGTAAGATGCAGACTTTGGAATCCATGTCAAAGTATGGTAGAACCAAACATCCATGGGGCAGGCGACTTTGCCTCATGTCTCTGGTGCATGAAGGGTGGAATTCAGCCTGAGAATTCCCAGAATCCACGGGGGCCTCAAACACCTCCATGAGAAGAGGATGGAAAGACATTGTAATTGGAGGAGATAATTGGGCCAACGGCTGGAGCGTGACTGTTTTGTAAAATTGAGTGTTTCAGCTGGTCCTAGTCATCGGACAATGGAAGGGCCAGCATTTGGATATGCAATCACCTCCTGAAGCTGAGGATTAGTTGAATATATTTGGTTCCGGAAATGTCCCAATGAAGCAAGAGAAAAATGGGACAAAAGGCCTTGGCAGAGGCCGAGCCATCTTCCCAGCTGCAGAAATGAAAGACGAATCCCAGAGCACCCCCCACCCCACCCCAACCCCAGCCCCAGCCTCCAGGCGGCCCCAGGAGAATGTACACAGCAGGCTTAACAGCAGCCTGCTGCTAGCTGGAGACATTCACAATCCCCCCAGGAAGACTCCGGGCCCCTCCACACCCATGATGGCAGACTCTCTAGTCTCACTAAAACTGAGAAATACTGAAACAACATTTCTTACTGTTGGCATCAGACATCCGGTCACTTACCAACTGACTTCCCTTCCTCCTAGAGAAAAATGCCAACTTCCCAACCACACACTGACATTCCTGGCAGCAGAAAACCTTTTTATTCCACCTGAACCCATGAGAAACAAAGCCAGTCAAGAAATGTGCCTACTGGGATTGCAAAGCTTTGAATGCCATCGGTCATGTGGAAAACGTGGAGCTGAGCCTGGCATTGTTCTCCGAGGACTTCATGCAAACAACGAGAGCCCACTGAGAGCTCTCAAGCCTACATGGAGGAGAACTGCTAATCACAAAACCGGGTCCTGGCTGACTCCGATGGCCTTAATGAGGACCAGGTGACCACAGATGAACGCGACCACACTGCGCTTGCATTTGTCAAGCCTGAGATTGCTGCAAAGCCTGGAATGAATGAGTCTGCAAACAAGAAAATGTATCTGTCCAGGAGCTGGAAAGAATAAGATGTGGAAAGGGGGCGATGGGGGGGCCGCGTCATCAATTACTTGTGGTTCTCGGACAGCCAAGAATTATGCTTGGAAGTACAACTTCTGAGCATCTGGAGACGCCTTTGGTCAGCAGCCTAGTCTTCTGGATAACATCACAATCATTCAGCCTGTCCAAGCCAGGCCAGATGGAGGCAATACTGTGTAGTGGGCAGACTTGTTTCAGGCTCCTCTCTGCCTTCCTCCTGCTTCTTGCCCACCTTCCTGCTGGTCCACAATCCCCTCTCCATCACCATCACCACCACCACCACCACCACCAAGAACGGCTTAGGGTCTCCCCTCCTTCCCCACCCCAATCTGCTTCTAGGAAAGGATCTGATGGAACTGTCCTTATCCTGATCACAGGTCAAGTATCAGTGTATTGACATTACAATGAGAGTAAATGCCATCAGATAAAGGGTTGCAGGGGCTCCCAGGTGGCTCAGTGGCAAAGATTCCTCCTGCCAACTCAGAAGACCTGGGTTCAATCTTTGGGTGGGGAAGATCCCCTGGAAAAGGCACTAGCAACCCACTCCAGTATTCTTGCCTGGAAAATCCCACTGACAGAGGAGCCTGGCGGGCTACAGTCCATGGGGTCTCAAAGAGGGGACACTGAGTGACTAACCAACAGCAACGAAAGGTTACAGCTCTTCTGAGGGAACTGAAGAGTGAGCCGGAGCAGGAGAAGGCACGCGTCACGGTGACCTCTCCAGCTTCTCTCCCAGGATGCCTTGTGTGTTGGCTTCCTTCGCGGGGTCTCAAGTTCCTCCCCCAGCGTGAAGAGAGGTGGGTACCATGTAGGGGACTCTGATGTGGCTTCCCTCGTGGCCAGCCCTGGGTGGCAGGTCTGCCGGAGGTTCTCGGGAGCCCCTGAAAAGGAGCTGGGTATGGTTATGAAGATGCAGTGATCCCACGGGTAGCCTGCTTCTTAGAGCCTGAGAGCTGTGGCACCCCCTCCATGGAGCAACCTGCTGCAGCCTCCAGGAAGGCCGCCAGGGTGTCTGCTGGGCCCTCGGGACGGGACAGAGCTGCCCGGCTCTCAGCATGCCTGGGGGAGCATTTTGGTGCCATAATGAGGATTTGGTAGGACACGTGCTAGGGCTTCTCCTGTGTCCCTAGGGAAGCCCCTAGACAGGGACTACCCAGACCCCTCCCACCCCTTTCTTTCCGGTCCTAACTCACTGAGGCGTTCCTGGGCCCCTCAGCCCTGTTTCGCACCACCTCGGTTTAACTCTCCCAGAGGGGTTCCTCTCATGGTCGCTCAGTCACGTCAGACTCTTTGCAACTTTTGGACTGTAGCCCACCAGACTCCTCAGCCCATGGGATTCTCTAGGTAAGAATTCTGGAGTGGGTTGCCATTTCCTTCTCCACAGGAGTTGAGACAAATAGCTGAGCTTTGCCGAGGTGGAGGGTGTCCCCTGGGGTTGTGTAGCTAGTCCCTCTCCCCTTTCAACTTCCTCCCAAGCAGAGCTGTGTGCTGGGGACAGAGTGGTGCTGTCCTTCACAGCCAGTTTCCAATGGCTCATCCTCATTACCCGCTTAGCCCTCAAGGCAAGAGACTTCTCCTCCTCACCTGCATCTCTCTCCAAGCCTCACTCAGGAGTAGACACCAAAGTGAAGTGAAGTCGCTCCGTCGTGTCTGACTCATTGTGACCCCATGGACTGTAGCCTACCAGGCTTCTCATCCATGGGATATTCCAGGCAAGAGTACCGGAGTGGGTTGCCATTTCCTTCTCCAGGAGATCTTCCCAACCCAGAGATCAAACCCAGGTCTCCCACATTGCAGGAGATGCTTTACCCTCTGAGCCACCAGGGAAGCCCCCTTGATCAGTCTTGAAGCCGGGGCTACACATGACCATTCTTGCTTATTCATAAGCGTTGTGAATTTCTTTCTTCTTCTTCTTTTTATGATAGGTGTTTGGGTGTCTGGGAAATAGTTTTTAAAATAGCTTTCCTAGCTAATGAAGAAGCTTAAAATATCCTTTAGAACAAAAGTCCTCTTTGAAGCCCAGTCCACAGAACACCGGACACAATAGGTGCCCTGTTTACTTGCTGCAAATTGTTTACTTTGCTACAAATTGAATGCAGAGAGGTTTTCTGTGCCTTGGGGGGCACTGGAGTGGGCCCCATTCCGCACACACCATCTCAGTTCTGTTCTGCGGGCCTCTCTCCAGCAGCTCTGACTGGGCCCTGAGCTGGGGTGGGGGAGGCCGGGTCTCTCGTTTGTAACTCTGTGTTTTCGACCCTAGGGTGAAGGAAAGGAATAGCGTGACTCAGCACTTCTGACCTGGAGGAAAGACTTCATTTGGGGATGGAAGGGCGGGTGTGTGGGAAGGAGGGGGAGAGAGAGGCTTTCACCTCCTAGCAAATTATGGAAGCTTACTGTGGGGTTCATTTACTGTCCCCACCCTCCCCAACCCCCCAGGGAAGAAAGCACACCTTCCCAGCTTCTGAGAGGGGCGCTAACGAGGCTCCATGACCAGCTTACTCCGGTTTCCCCTTATGTTACTCTACTCGCTGTCAGCTGTGGGCTGAACTGCATGTACCCCCAGATTCACGTGTTAAGGCCTGAACCCCCAGCACCTCTGTATGTAACTGTCCTCGGCGGTGGGCCTTCAAAGAAGTGTCAAGTTAAAAGCAGAGAGTACTTTGTGGACAAAAGTCTGTCTAGTCAAAGCTATGGTTTTTCCAGTAGTCATGTATGGATATGAGAGTTGGACCATAAAGAAACCTGAGCACTGAAGAACTGATGCTTTTGAACTGTGGTGTGGGAGAAGACTCTTGAGAGTTCCTTGGACAGCAAGGAGATCCAACCAGTCCATCCTAAAGGAAGTTGACCCTGAATATTCATTGGAAGGACTGATGCTGAAGCTCTAGTACTTTGGCCACCTGATGCAGAGAAGACTCATTGGAAAAGACCCTGATGCTGGGAAAGATGGAGGGCAGGAGGAGGAGGAGATGACAGGATGAGATGGTTGGATGGTATCACCAACTCAGTGGACACGAGTTTCAGCAAATTCCAAGAGATAGTGAAGGCCCAGGAAGCCTGCTGCAGTCCATGGGGTCACAAAGAGTCGGACACAACTTAGCTACTGAACAACACAACGACTAACCCTATCTGATTGGTGTCCTTAAGAAGAGATTAGGATACAGACAGAGAGGAAAGACCACTTGAGGGCACCACAGGAAGATGGACGTCTACAAGGCAAGGAGAGAAGCCTCAGGAGAAAACAAACAGGCTGACATCTTGATCATGAACTTCCAGCCTCCAGAGCTGTGAGAAAATAAATGTCTAAGCCACCCAGACTGTGGTATTCTGTATGCAGCCCTAGCAATTTAATACACTGGAGAAAGAACAGAAATCCAGGAGCCCTCTCCAAGCTTCTGCTGCTCACCTGTAAATTAGGAATATTCGTTTCTGCCTTGCAGAACTCTTGGGAGGATTAGGATTACAGATGACAAGGCACCTGGAGCAGGGTCTGACATAGAGCAGATACTTACTAAATTCTTGTGAATGTTAGGATTGTCACTACTATTATGAGAGACCAGTCGATGTGTGTGTTTTGCTTCTGCGTGCATGAGCGCTCAGTCCTATTCAACTCTGTGCGACGCCATGGACTGTAGCCCGCCAGGCTCCTCTGTCCATGGAATTTTCCAGTCAAGAATGCTGTAGTGGGTTGCCATTGCCTTCTTCAGGTGATCTTCCCAAGCCAGGGATTGAACCGGTGTCTCCTACATCTCCTGCATTGGCAGGCGGATTCTTTACCACTATGCCACCTGGGAAGCCCCATGTGTTGCTTATTAAACATATTAGAATCCCTATTAAATGTAGCTAGGGAGAAGGCAATGGCACCCCACTCCAGTGTTCTTGCCTGGAGAATCCCAGGAACGGGGGAGCCTGGTGGGCTGCCGTCTATGGGGTCACACAGAGTCGGACACGACTGAAGCGACTTAGGAGCAGGGTCTCTATCCATTGATTTGATGATTTGGCACCAAAGAATTTAATGTTTTTGGCAACCCTTGGAGATGTCACTTTCTCTGGGCCACCAGGCTGCCTGACTCCAGGGGTTACATTCACTCCTTAAACTGACCCCTTTTCATAACTTTACTTCCTTACCTATTTCACAGAAAGTCCATATCACATAGTAGCCACTGACAAGACAAAGCTGTGTTGAAATTCTATATAAACTACATTCGGAAGACTACTCACCTTCATGTCAAATTCTAATAGATTGGCCCCGCATGATTTTGTTCTTGTATAATCTGTTTTCTTTCCATTAAAGAGGTCATTTTTAAAGATCGGTGATTCTATCTTCGCTCAATTCTGTGCCGTGTGGCATGCACACTGAGCCTTTTCTGTGGAGTAGGGTTTCCGGGGACACTGACCACATATAATGATGGGCTCCATCCTTCACCAACAGTCCTGGCCATTGACGCACATTTACTTTGCTAGTCATTGAAAGTACTGGACTTTGACCAGTTCTGAATTTCAACCTCCAATCTGATTAATTACCATCTCCCTAAAAGTTCTCCAGCCAGCGCTGGCTCGGATCCTGGCCACACGTCTCTGCCTTCGTGTCTCTGAATGAAAGGACCCTCTTAGCTCTAAGTTTCTGAGGGCTCCACTTCTGCCTGAATTACTCCTTTTGGACAGAACTTTCTGTAAACACTCACGCTGTGCAACGTGGGCTCAACTCAGCGTCTATTTCAGACTTCTCCTCTCTATTTAAATGAGATGATGTATAATAAGCACTTGGGAAACTGTGACACCAGAGATAAATGTACAGTTTTATGTTTAATTATTTTTTGCAACTTTTAATATACTCTCTCATCCCTGGCTAATAACTTTGCCCCGGGATTTTCAGGTCATGAAAAGTGACTTGTCTTCATTTACACCAACTACTTCTCTCTTTCTCCTTTGCTTTTGGAGGATAATTGCTTTACAACCTTGTGTTGATTCCTGGCATACATCAGCGTGAATCAGCCACAGGTATACACATGTCCCCTCCCTCCTGAACCCCGCTCCCATCCCCCACCCACCCCACTCTTCTAGGTTGTCAGAGAGCTCTGGGTTGAGCTCCCTGTGTCACACAGCAATATTCTCTTTTTCTTATAATTATTATTTGTTCCTATTATTTCAAAATTAATGTTTGTTGGAGTATAGTTGCTTTACAATGGTGCATTAGTTTCTACTGTACAGCAAAGTAAATCAGCTGTACATATACATACACCCCTTCTTCTTCGGATTTCCTTCCCTCTGTAGGTCACCACAGAACATTGAATAAGGTTTCTTGTGCTATACAGTAGGTCCTCATTAGCTATCTATCTTATGCACGTTATCAATAGTGTCTATATGTCAATCCCAATCTCCCAATTCACCCCACCCCGCCCTTTTCCCATTGGTATCCAGACATTTGTTCTCTCCATCTGTGTCTCTACTTCAACTTTGCAGCAAAGATCATCCAAACCGTTTTTTCCTAGACTGGATGGATGTATATGCGTTGATCCGTACCTGTTTTCTCTTTCTGCTTTATCTGATGCAATATGACAGTCTCCAGATCCATGGCTGAGTAGCATTCCCACTGCATATATGTGCCACATCTTCTTTATCTGTTCCTCTGTGATGGATATTTAGCTTCCTTCCAGACCTGACTACTGTATACAGCATTGCTATGAACATTAGTGTGCATGCGTCTTTTTGATCATGGTTTTCTTTGGGTATACACCTCATAGCAGGATTGCTGGATCGTATGGTAGTTCTATTTTTATTTTTTTAAGGACCACTCTCTGTTCTTGATAATGACTTCACTCCATGTTGGTCACCCTTTCCTTCCGCCTGGTCTCAGGAAAGCAGCACATCCATCCTCCCCAGGGCCAGCAACTTTGACTAAACTCTCATACATCGCCTGCCCTCACCTTAGAGGACCTTCCTCATACACCTTTCTCAGCTCCTTCCCCACCATCTCCTTCCTGACATTACAAAACCATCTTCTCCTGAGCTCGTGCTCTTCCCTAGCTGATCATCTCTCATGGCCAAAATTCTTTTTTTTTAATTAAGTGAAATGAAGTTTTAAAAATGTTATTGAGATATAATTGACACGTAACACTGTGTAAGGGTACAGAATATTGATTTGATGCTCTTATGTATCATGACGACCATGGTAGCATTAGTTCACATCTGAATCTCATCACATAATTTAGCATTTCCTTTTTGTCATGAGAACAATTAAGATCTAGACTCTCAGCAACTGTGAACTTTATAACACAGTATTGTTGACTACCATCTCTATGCTGTGCATTAGACCTCTAGGACTTATTTAACTATTGGTTGCAAGTTTGTACCCTTAAATAACATCTCCCCCATCAATTCCTTGCCCCTCAACCCCTGGTCACCACCATTCTACTCTCTGTTTTCAGGATTTGGGATTTTTTAGATTTCACATATAAGGGAGCTCATAGAGTATTTGTCTTTCTCTCTCTGAGTTACCTCACTCAGCAGAATGCCCTCAGTGTCCATCTATGTTGCCTCAAATGGCAGAATTTCCTTCTTTTTCATGGCCAGATAATATTCCACTGCCGTTCTGTACCACATCTCCTTCACCAGGATTCTTCATCACAAGGTCTTCATCCACCACCACATTTCACAGCCACTTGCTCACTCTGGAACATCTGAAGTCTGATTATCATCTGACTGCTCCATCAAATGAAAGTCTCACTCTCAAGCCCAAAGACAGAGCCCCAGGGCAAACTCCCGCCCCGGGGAGGGAGGCTGAAGAAGCAGAGACTACCTTCAGGAGAGCGAGAGACCACGCCTGGCTGAGACCCCTGGCCTCGTGGGGAGATTACAGAATCACAGCAAAACTCCAGAAAGTCCAGAGGTACCAGAGGTCACTCATCAGCTTTCTAGACGTGTCACCTCCTTTTCCTCTGTGATCCACAACTTCCTTTACCCCAAATGTGTCAGCCTGCCCAGCCTGTCTCCATCTCTTCCAAGTCTTCCCCAATTTTCCCCCAGTCTAATCAGGCCCCTCCCCAGCATCTTCCCACATCCATCAGAGACTCCCTCCACCCAATCTGCTCTGCCCTGCCCCACGGCCCCGATGAGCGCCACTGAATACCCACCTCAGGCCAGGTCATCCTGCAGTTATTCTGTCCTCCCAGCAACCCATGGGGTATGTACTGTTGCCATACTTATTCCCATTTCACAAGTGAGGAAACTGAGTCCCAAGGAGGATAAACTTCACCTTCCAGGGCCTCCCTTTTGAAACACAGCGGAGCCAGAACTCAGTGGTCAAGACTCAGGCTCCACTGAGCATGTCCACCTCACCCTGCTGCTGTCCTATGTCCCTCCAGCCGTGTGACCCTGGGGTGCCACTCCACACCCCCAGCCCACCCAGGGCACCCTTGGGCCAGAGGCGCCTGTCCTCTTCCAGGGATCCCCAAGCCATTGCGAGAAGACCTCGACATTCACAGGCGAGGTCCTTGACACCTCACCCACATCCTGGATTCTGCCTCGTCCTCAATTCCTCCCCAACCAAAGCTAGCTGTGAGGCACTCAGTTCCCTTCCTGAGTTGCCACCATTGGAGAGAGACTCAACTTTGTCCCCAAGAGGAAGAAGGGAGGAGCCGTTATGCAGCAGTGTTCACATGGACTGTCCAGGTTCAGTCCCGGCCCCTCCACTTTTTCGCTGTGTGGTTTGGGACCAGTTACTAAACCTCTCTGTGCCTTGAACCCTGCATCTGTAAAATGGGAGTGATCGCAGCGCCTCCCTCCTGTGAAAGCGGTGAGGATGGAGTGACACTGAGTAAGCACCAGCTCTTGTTATTCGTTCTCATGTGGCCTAAGGAATGACTCTTCCTCTTAGTGGTGGTATTTCACTAGGAGACTCTTGAAAAAAAAAAGTGAAAAAGTCACTCAGTCATGTCCAACTCTTTGTGACCCCAGGGACTACGCAGTCCATGGAATTCTCCAGGCCAAAATACTGGGGTGGGTAGTCTTTCCCTTCTCTAGGGGATCTTCCCAACCCAGGGATCAAACCCAGGTTCTCCCACATTGCGGGAGGATTCTTTACCCGCTGAGCCACAAGGGAAGCCCAGGAGGCTCTTGGAGGTAGACAACACTTGGAGAGCGAAATAAATGCATCTCTAACGGAAGAATTCCAGGCACCCCGGAAGGCCAAGAGTCCTTCCTTGCACCCTCCACATTGTCTCACCAAGACAGCTGCCCATACGTCCTGATCACGCTCATGGCCCGAGTTAAGTGCCACCAAGCTGACTGGCACAAAGTGGCCAGTCGTCTCCCTAACACAGGCATGGGAAGCTGGTGGACTGCCATCCATGGGGTTGCAAAGAGTTGGACATGACAGAGAGTAACACACACACACACAACACTGGCATAAGGTCTTCGCGAGTCAGATTGAGGCAGGAGAGGTTCCTGTGCTACTTAAATCAGTTCTGTGAAAGAGTGACCTCTGCAGTGGTGACCAACAGCCAGAAAATAAACAAGGGAGGGGGCAGGGCCCAGGCCCAAGCAGGTTTCTGAGGCCTGCATGAGTCCTGGCCCGGAAGTGGGTAGCAGGACGAGAAGGCAGCTATGCAAAGGGAGCGCAGTCAGCTCTGGTTTCTTCTCCTTTATTTCTTTCTTTGTTTTTTTTTTTTTTTTTGCTCTGCACGGTTGGAGCTGTTACCGGTCCCAGTCGCGACATCTTATTTATTGGTTCCGCAGGCTCTAGGACCAGAGTATGATAAATATCAGTTTTCCATTGGGGCTAAAGTCACATGGCCAAAAGAGTGAGGCAGTCATCCAGAAAACAAAATTCTTTTTGTCTGAATTGTGCCATTGGAGATGTTCTGACAAACAGGCTCTTCAGGTGATTGTAGAGCTTCGGTGGAGCCAGGCTCTTGCTTGAATTATCTGCATAATTGCCTTCATTCGCCAGTTTGTCCAGGCAGACGGGACCTCGCAAATCACCAGCTCACCTAAAGGGAGCACATTCGAAGCCAGGCAATGATAGGAATGATGCCAATTTAATAAAGGAACACCTAGGCTCTGCTGAGCTCCTGACTGCAGCCAACAGCCTGCAGTTTGTTTAAAGGCTTTCTGTGTCCGTGGCTTTCATGGATGCTTTTGTTGCTGGTGGTCCATGGTCACCCTGGAAGGGAGAAGTCCCACCTTAAGGATCATCCTGGTCCCAGAACCAAGCTTGTCATCTTGGATGGTTTACCCCTTACTCAGAGATCCCTCATCCCCTCACTGCAGCGGGTGTCCAAGGCAGAACCAATACCTGAGGTCAGCCATCTGGGCCATATTGACCAAACTGGACACCAGCTTGGAAAGTCAGCACTGTTCCCCTGAGACCCCTTCCTGCCCCTGCCTTTGGCTATCCAGGCAGTTACTCCTTCAGGCATCAGAGCATCTGAACACCTATCTGCCTCTACCAAAGCCACAGATACCATTGTTTTTCAGTCACTAAGTCATGTTCGCCTCTTTGGGACCCCATGGACTGCAGCACACCAGGCTTCCCTGTCCTTCACCATCTCCCAGAGGTTGCTCAAGCTCATGTCCATTGAGTCAGTGTTGCCATCCAACCACCTCATCCTCTCTCATCCCCTTCAATCTTTCCTAGCATTAGGGTCTTTTCCAATGAGTTGATTTCTTTTAGGATTGACTGGTTTGATCTCCTTGCAGTCCAAGGGACTCTCAAGAGTCTCCTCCAACACCACAATTCAAAAGCATCAATTCTTCGGCACTCAGGCTTCTTTATGGTCCAACTCTCACACCCATACGTGAATACTAGAAAAACCATAGCTTTGACTAAACAGACCTTTTTCAGCAAAGTCATGTCTTTGCTTTTTAATATGCCATCTAGGTTTGTCATAGTTTTCCTTCCAAGGAGCAAGCATCTTTTAATATCATGGCTGGAGTCATCATCTGCAGTGATTTTGGAGCTCCCAAAAATAAAGTCTGTCACTGTTTCCACTTTTTCCCCTTCTATTTGCCATGAAGTGATGGGATTGGATGCCAAGATCTACGTTTTTTGAATGTTGAGTTTCAAACCACTCGCCCCTTTCACCTTCATCAAGAGGCTCTTTAATTCCTCTTCACTTTGTGCCACTTGAGTGGTATCATTTTTTGACAGTTCTCCTGGAAATCTTGATTCCAGCTTGTGATTCATCTAGTCCAGCATTTTACATGATGTACTCTGCATATAAGCTAAATAAGCAGGGTGACAATATGCAGCCTGGTTTTACTCCTTTCCCAATTTTGAACCAGTCTGTTGTTCCATGTAAGGTTCTAACTCTTGCTTCTTGACCTGCATACAGGTTTCTCAGGGGACAGGTAAAATAATCTGGACTCCCATCTCTTTAAGAATTTTTCACAGTTTGTTGTGATTCACACAGTCAAAGGCTTTAGTGTAGTTGATGAACCGGAAGTAGATGTTTTTCTGGGACTCTTTTGCTTTCTCCATGCTTCAGTGAATGTTGGTTATTTGATCTCTGATTTCTCTGCCTCTTCAAAACCCAGCTTGTACATCTGGAAATTCTGAGTTCGTGCACTGCTGAAGACTAGCTTGAAGGATTTTGAGCATAACCTTGCTAGCATGTGAAATGAACCTTGCTAGCAAGTGTATGTTAGTCTGAACATTCTTTGGCATTGTCCTCTTTGAGACTGGCATGAAAACTGAACTTTTCCAGTCCTGTGGTCACTGCTGAGTTTTCCATATTTGCTGATACATTGAGTGTAACACTTTAACAGTATCATCTTTTATGATTTTAAATAGCTCTGCTGAATTGTGTCACTTGTACTAGCTTTGTTCATAGTAATGCTTTCTAAGGTCCACTTGTCTTCACACTTCAGGATGTCCAGCTTTAAGTGAATGGCCACACCATCATGATTATCTGGGTCATTAAGAATTTTATTGTATAGTTCTCCTGTGTATTCTTCCACCTCTTTTTAATCTCTTCTGCCAGGTCTTTACTGTTTCTGTCCTTTATCATGCCCATCTTTGCACAAAATATGCCCTTGATATCTCCAATTTGCTTGAAGTGATCTCTAGTCTTTCCCATCCTATTGTTTTCTTCTATTTCTTTGCATTATTCATTTAAGAAAGTGAAAGTGAAGTCGCTCAGTTGTGTCCGACTCTTTGCGATCCCATGGACTGTAGCCTATCAGGCTCCTCCATCCATGGAATTTTCCAAACAAGAGTACTGGAGTGGGTTGCCATTTCCTTCTCCAGAGGATCTTCCTGATCCGGGGATTGAACCTAGGTCTCCTGCATAGCAGGCAGACACTTTACCATCTGAGCCACCAGGGAAGCTCTAATTCATTTAAGAAGGCCTTCTTATCTCTCCTTTCTGTTCTCTGGAACTTTGCATTTAATTGGGTGAATGTTTCCCTTTCTCCCTTGCCTTTCATGTCTCTTCTTTCTTCGGCTATTTGTAAAACCTCCACAGATAAGCACTTTGCTTTCTTGCATTTCTTTTTCTTTGGGATGGTTTTGGTCCCTGCTTCCTGTACATTACAAACCTCCATCCTTCAAGCTCTTCAGGCACTTTGTCTAGCAGATCTAATCTTTTGTTTATGTTATTGGTTGGATAAGTGGCATTTGAAGAATAATAGTATTTAATAGGCTTATGAGATTAATAAACTGTGCATTTAATTAACCACACATAGTATTGTTCTTTATGCTCAAAGCTCTTGAATATTTGCAAAGGCATTCTCCTGTTACCAAGGACTGAGGAACATAAGCTCCAACCTAAGCCCCACCAAGTCTGTGAGGCTTTCTTTAATCCCTCTAGGAATTTCTTATCTCCTAATTCTTCAGCTGCTAGGCCTTCTTCTTGAGTTTCTGCTCTGTAACCAAGTTCTTTCCCTCTTGTTATTTACTTGACTCCCTAAGTAGATTGTAAAATCTTTGAGAGACAAGCACATTTCTTGAAATAATCTTCATTTCTTTTTCATTCTCTTTCCATGCCTAGTGCTAGACACATATTAGATACTCAACGCATGCTCATTATTTGAGTGGTTTCAGATGCATTGGGAATGATTCTGTTACACTTACAGATACCCCAATAAGCAAAGTCAACGTTTTGTTAAGGGAGGAGTTAATATAGCAGACCCAGATCGGGTATGCTTGAGTATGTAGTGGTGGGGGTGTTTTATTCGGACTTCCCTAACTTGAAAACACTTTTGTACTACTATTGATAAAATAACTAATGAGAACCTACTGCATAGCACAGGGAACTCAATCAGTGCTCTCTGGTGACCTAAATGGGAAAGAAATCCAAAAAAGAGGGGATATATGTATACGTAGGGCTTCCCTGGTGGCGCTAGTGGTAAAGAACCCGTCTGCCAATACAGATGTAAGAGAGGGCAGGTTCAATCCTTGGGTTGGGAAGATCCCCTGGAGAAGAAAATTCAACCCACTCCAGCATTCTTGCCTGGAGCATTCCATGGACAGCTGGCAGGCTATAGTCCATAGGGTTGCACAGAGTCGGACACATCTAAAGTGACTTAGCATGCATGCATAGCTGATTCATTTTGCTGTTGTAGAGCAGAAAATAATACATTGTAAAGCGACTATACACCAATAAAAATTAAATTTTTTAAAAAATCTCAATTCTGCGATAAGCACTATACCCTTTCCTCATTTAACCATCACCATCATGAGCAAAGTAGTAGCGTGTGCATGTTCAGTCATGTTTGACTCTTTGCAACCCCATCAGACTCCTCTGTCCATGGAATTTTCCAGACAAGCATACTGGAGTGGGCTGCTGTTTCCTACTCCAGGGGATCTTCCTGACCCAGGGACTGAACCCACGTGTCCTTCATCTCCTGCATTAGCAGGCAGATTCTTTACCACTGCACTAACTATAGCCTGTCAGCCTCCTCTGTCCAAGGAATTCTTCAGGCAAGAATACTGGGGTGGGTAGCTGTTCCCTTCTTCAGGGAGTCTTCCCAACCCAGGGATCAAACCCAGGTCTCCTATATTGCAGACAGATTTATTATCTGAACCACCATCTTATGCAAAGACTCATTCAAAGCCGTGAACTTATCAGACTCCATGAGGAGGCTGAAAACTTGTTAACAGAATTCATGTATTAAGAAAATGTCTGGTGAGTATCTACTGTGTGCCCAGCGTTGTACCAGGTCCTGGGGACACAGCAGTGAGAGAGGCAGAGTCTCTGCCCCTTGGATGCCGATGATCTCATAAAACAATACCATGCAGTGCGTGCTCAGTGAGAAGTGAGTGAGAGCTCTAGCACTTGAGAAGAGTGCCATTACTGAGCGATGGAGTGAGCAGGTGAAGTTCCTGGCAGGAAGGAGCAGGGCGACAGGGTGGACTTTAGGGAGTCAAAAGGGATGGGTAGCGGGGTGTAGTCTTAGTCTGTTGGAGTAAATGAAATAAGAGAGGGAGAAATTGATTTCTGCTTTGGCCATGACACACGTGAGGTGCCACCATCACATCTGAGGTAGCTGTAGAGCCAGACCATGGAAAGATGACGTGGGCACAGATCAGAGCTAGATGGGGACAGGCTCAGAAGGAATTTGAGTATCGAGGGTTGACAATAGATGTGTGGGTAGCACAACAATGGTGTGATGGATTAAATAATATGATGTGATATGATTTCTAGTGTTTTTAGACATTTCTCCAAAGAAGACATACAGATGGCCAATAGGCACATGAGAAGGTGCTCGACAACACTAATTATTAGTGAAATGTAAATCAACAGTACAATGAGGTACCACCTCACATCAGTTAGAATGGTCATTATTAAAAAGTCTACAAATCACAAATACTGGAGAGGGTGTAGAGAAAAGGAAACCTTCCTACACTGTTGGTGGCAATGTAAGTTGGTGCAGCCACTATAGAAAACAGTATGGCAGTTCCTCAAAAAACTAAAAAATAGAATTACCATATGATCTAGCAACCCACTCCTGTGCATATATCCAGACAAAACTACAATCCAAAAAGATACATGCACCCCTATGCTCATAGCAGCACTCTTCACAATAGCCAAGATATGGAAGCCACCCAAATGTCCACTGACAGATGAATGGATAACAAAGTGGTATACATGTACAAATGGAATACTTTACTCAGTCATAAAAAAGAATGAAATAACGCTATTTGCAGCAATATGGATGGAACTAGAGATTATTATACAGGTGAAGTAAGTCAGAAAGAAAAAGACAAATACCGTCTAATATCTCTTATATGTGAAATATAAAATACAACACAAATGAACCTATTTACAAAATAGAAACAGACTCACAGACACAGAGAATGCCCTTACGGTTGTCAAGGGAAGAGGGGTGGGGAAGGCATGGACTGGGAGTTTGGGGTTAGCAGATACAAACTATTACGTATAGAATGTATAAACTACGAAAACCTAGTAGAGAGCACAGGGAAGTGTATTCAATACCATGCAATAAACTATAATGGAAAAGAATATTCTTTAAATGTATACATATGTATAATTGAATCACTTTGCTCTATTGCAGAAATTAACACTTTGTAAATCAAATATACCTCAATTTTTTTTAGAAAAAGTAATGCTTTTAGTTCCAGACATTCCTTTTTCTGCTCACCAGCCTCTTCTCATATTCGGAAAAGTGGGGCATTCCAAAGTTAGGGAATTTTAATTTGATCCAGCCAAGGTGTGAGGTGGGAGTGAAGATGCGTGATGATGGGGGTGGGGCGTAGGGTGGGAACAGGAATGACAGCAATGTCCCCGAGGCACAGCGAGCTCATGCGTGAGGCACTGTTCTTCTCTAGGATCCTACCCATGAGGGTTCCTAAAAGGGGTGAGCCTAGGAGGGTACTTCCATGAGTACTGGAGAAGCAGAAATGGGGTCCGTGTCACCAAGCAGATGGTCCAGTCCTACGGCACAATTTCCCCATACCTACGTTAATTCTGAGAGTAACTAGATGTTTCTCATGTGCCCCAGAGTAGCACAGAGGTGATGGACAGAGAGAACAAAAGATGGACATCTTTTATTTATTTACTTATTTTTAAAGAGACGTTACTTTGCAACAAAGGTCTGTCTAGTCAAAGCTATGGTTTTTCCAATAGTAATGTATGGATGTGAGAGTTGGACTATAAAGAAGGCTGAGCACTGAAGAATTGATGCTTTTGAACTGTGATGTTGGAGGAGACTCTTGAGAGTCCCTTGGAATGCAAGGAGATCCAACCAGTCCATCCTAGAGGAAATCAGTCCTGAATATTCATTGGAAGGACTGATGCTGAAGCTGAAACTCCAATACTTTGGCCACATGATGCAAAGAGCTGACTCATTTGATAAGACCTTGATGCTGGGGAAGACTGAAGTTGGGAGGAGAAGGGGACGACAGAGGATGAGATGGCTAGATGGCATCACTGACTCAATGGACATGAGTTTGAGTAAACTCCGGGAGGCGGTGATGGACAGGGAAGCCTGGCATGCTACAGTCCATGGGGGTCACAAAGAGTCAGACACGACTGAGCCACTGAACTGAACTGAACTGAATTGAAGGAAAGTTGCTTTACAACATTGCTTTGGTGTCTGCCATACATCAACATGAATTAGTCATAAGTATACAAATGTCCCCTTCTTCTTGAGCCTCACTTCCACCTCCCACCCTTTCACACCCCTCTAGATTGTTTCAGAGCCCCTGTTTGAGCTTCCTGGGTCATACAACAAAGTCTCGTTGCCTATATATTTTACATATGCTAGCCTATGAGGTGAGGAAGGAGAGGATGAGACGAATGGAGAGGTGGTTTTGACAAGAACTCGGGGGGGCCCAGGAGGACACTGTGGCGACACATACTGCTGAGGACAGAGGCCTGACAGGAGTGACGGAGGCCTCGAGCTGTGCCAGTGTTCTTGGAAAATGGTGAGGAATGACCAGACGCCAGCCCCTCCCCACAGAAGGAACAAGGATCCCAGAGCAGGGGGAGCAGGGCAGCGAGCAAGGACGTGAGACCACCCTGAGGTCACTGACATTTCACTTTCCACCATCTGGCAAAACAGGATCTTGAAATGGAAGGTAAAATCAATTTGGGTTTTCTTTTAAATTAAAAAGAATGCATGTTTCTGAATTCAGGATTTGAGATGTCTGCCACATATTTAAGGCTAAAAGAAAGAGTTGTTCAGTTGCTTAGTCATGTCTGATGCTTTGTGACCCCATGGACTGTAGCACGCCAAGTTCATCCGTCTTCCACTATCTCCCGGAGATTGCTCAGATTCATGTCCATTGAGTCAGTGATGCCATCCAACCATCTCATCCTCTATTGCCCCTTCTTTTGCCCTCAATCTTTCCCAGCATCAGGGTCTTTTCAAATGAGTCAGTTCTTTGCATCAGGTGGCCAAACTATTGGAGCTTCAGCTTCAGCATCAGTCCATCCAGTGAATATTCAGGGTTGATTTCCTTTAGGATTGACTAGTTTGATCTCCTTGCTGACCAAGGGACTCTCAAGAGTCTTCTCCAACACCACTGTTTGAAAGCATCCATTCTTCAGTGCTCAGCTTTCTTCATAGTCCATTTCTCACATTCATATACAACTACTGGAAAAGCCAGAGACTTTGCAATAGACATAAGAAGGTAGGACAAAAACTAAGAGAAAGAGAGATGGGTATCACAGTAATCAGAGGAGAAAAAAGTCCACAAAGTGTGGACTATGATGTAGACACTAGAGTCTTAAAAACCAGGGATGAGCCAAATTTGCATGAGGAAGCTATGAGAAATGGAGCAGTGAGCTTTCAAGGGACAGAGGCTACATGCACAGGGCTTCTCTCAACTTTCCAAGCTGCTTGTGTCCACAGCGTGTCCTGCATCTTGAATTTGAGTAGATACCACTGCATGCACTCTTCTTTGGGGAGGACAGGACTCTTCTTTAGGAAGATTGCTGCTCCAATTCATAGACCATTTAACCCTTCTTTGAACCTGAAACAAGGCTCATTGTTAGCAAGTTTGACCAGACACAGAATATATACTGAAAAGCAAACATGGAGAGGATTTGGCATTGTTTGGGGGCCCAAGAGAACTTCTAGCCGTCATGACCCTTCAAGACCAGTATGGGCAGCAGCCTAAACACAATTCTTTAAGATGGAAGGGGCAAAGGGAGGTCAGGAAAGCCTAGATTAATCATTAGCTCACTGATCCAACGTGGCGACCAGAATTTGTCACTTTGGTGCAACGACCAGTGTCAATGAGAGACCCATCAATTGTCTGTATAACTTTGGGCAAATCACTTCATTTTCTTGGTCCCACTTTCCTCCTCTGTAAAGGAGACATTCTGCATTCTCAGAGATTTCTTCTGTTCCATTTTCTGTGCTTTTTCATTGTCTATTGGCAGATTATTGTTGAATCCAAAGTACTAGAACTGTTGATTTGTCAAAGCATAAGAAGATATTTTCCATCTGGTATAGATCTGATGAAATGGACACTCCTGTTGGTAAGAACATGATTCTAGAGGATAAGTTGGCAATAAATAGCAGAAGCCTTGAAAATATGGTTTCTTTGACTCGGTGATCCCATTTCTAGACATTTACCCAGGAAACAATCACGGACAAGTGAAAAGATATGTAGACAAGGATGGATGTTCTCTACCATGTCATGGGTAATAAGAGAAAACTGAAAATAATATCAAATAATAGGAGATGATTACATAAATTATGATACTTCATAAATAGAATACTGTGTATAAAAGTATATATAAAATCACACTGTACATGAATATTGAGTAACGGGAGAATATGTACAATATTTAGGACATGGGGTTACAACAAAACCTGAACTTTGGAACATTATTGTTCCATTTATAGGAATAAAAAATAAAGCAGAAGGATGTAGCCTAAATATCTATAAGACATTTATATCTATGTGTGATGAGAGAGGTCATTTTAATTTTCTTCTTTGTGTTTCTGAGTTTTCTGTAGTCAATGTGAATTATGTTTGTAATCAGGTTTTTAAATACATTGTTGTGGAGAGTATTTGCATCTAGCCCCTCTTCATATCCTGATGCCTGTTAATCTCTCAAAAATATGGCAGTAAATGCTTCATCAACAAAGGGTCTCTTGTCTCTGCCTGGTTCTGTCTTTCAGGGTGTGGTTTTCATGGATGGTGGGGAAGCTTAGGTGGGTTTTGTTGAGATGGTTGTGGTGGTTTTGTGGGGAAAGGTGAGATCTTGGAGATAGAAGGACAGAATGAAGAGGGGTAGGTAGCTCAGTCTTCCCTCTCTCCACCGGTAAGGCCAACAGCCCACATCCAAGTTCAGCAGAAAAATTCTTAGCTAGTCAAAGCTATGGTTTTTCCAGTAGTCATGTACGGATGTGAGAGCTGGACCATTAAGAAGGCTAAACACCAAAGAATTGATACTTTCAAACTGTGGTGCTGGAGAAGACTCTTCAGAGTCCATTGGACTGCAAGGAGATCCAACCAGTCAGTCCTAAAGGAAATCAACCCTGAATATTCACTGGAAGGACTGATGCTGAAATGAATGCACATAGCCAACTCATTGGAAAAGACCCTGAGACTGGGAAGGGATTGAAGGCAAAAGGAGAAGAGAGTGGCAGAGCGTATGATTGGGTGGGATCACCGATCCAATGGACATGAACTTGAGCGAACTCCAGGAGATGGTAAGGGACAGGGAGGCCTGGTGTGCTGCCAGACATGACTTAGTGACTGAACAGCAACAATAACACAAACAAGGGTGTCTGCCCACAAGGATTACGTAGCTGATGATATCTCTGTACACATGTACACATGGCAGCTATGGAAGCAGACCCTCTCTCTGGCGAGCTGTGGGCACTCCTGGCTGCAGAGGTCATGCAGCGCCTCCTCCCTCTGTATTCTATTGGTTGCAAGCAAGCGACCAAGGACAAAATTCCCTCCAGACTCAAGGCGAGAGGAATCAGACCCCATCTCTTGGTGGCAGAGTGGCAAGGCCACGTTGCAGGAGAATGTGCAGGATATGACACGTGTGGCATCCGTTTTGGTGCAAGACCTTCTGGAAAGGGACAGTTGAGATGTGGACATATAGGCCTGGCATGATCAGATCTACTTTTTCAGGAGTAACTTGTGAAAGGGCTTCCCAGGTGATGCTAGTGGTAAAGAACCCAGTGCAGGAGGCATAAGAGACATGGGTTCAATCCCTGTGTTGGGAAGATTCCCCTGGAGGAGGGCATGGCAACCCACTCCAGCATCCTTGCCTGGAGAAGCCCATGGACAGAGGAGCCTAACGGGCTATGGTCCATAGCATCGCAAAGAACTGGACACAACTGAAGTAGTTTAGCATATATGCAGCCTGCAAAAATCTGATTCTTAGCTGAAATATCTTGAAAGAAAAGTGAAAGTGAAGTTGCTCAGTTGTGTCCGACTCTTTACAACCCCATGGACTGTAGCCTACCAGGCTCTTCAGTCCATGGGATTTTCCAGGCAAGAGTACTGGAGTGGGTTGCCATTTCCTTCTCCAGGGGATCTTCCCAACCCAGGGTTCGAACCCCAGTCTCCCTCATTGTAGGCAGATGCTTTATCATCTGAGATACCAGGGTAAGGTAGCTGAAATATCTTATTTGTTTTTTAATGCTGACAACTAATTCTGAACACTTCAAAGCCACTGTCCAATGTCCCTTCATGTAGTGTCCTCTTAACTCCTTATGAGATTGCCTGTCCCTTCTCTGAGTGGCAGCATTTTTATTTACCCTGGTAAGAACAAGTTGTCAACCTTGAATATGGAATGGGGGAAAGGGGAGAAGTATCAAAAGAATGTCATTGGAAGAGGGATGATGCTGAGGCTAAGAGGAAGCTGACATTGATAATTCTAGGAAGGAAACCAAAGAAGGACTAGGATTCTAGAGGAGCGACTGGGACAGCAGGTGAGATCCTCCTTGACTGAAAGAGAGCCCACGTCTTCTTTTCCAAGGGGAAGGAAGGAATGAGGTAAAAGGAAGGAAGGAAGGCTCATCTCATGTGAAACAACACTTTGCTGAGAGCAGAGGGTGTTTCAGGATGGTTCAGGTACTTTCAGGCCAGGGGGCATCGGTAAGCCCAGGCATGAGCCTTCACGGTGCTTGTCTTCTCGTGGGTTGTCCTGTCTCCTCCTAGGACCCGTGTCCATGGTACAGATGAGATGGGCAGTGGCAAGGGCATGGGGGGCTCAGAGGAGCCCCAGGGTAGGAGCAGCTGCCCTGGGCAGAGGGCTGGCACTCCCTGGACTTCATCACCAGCCCTGCAGAGATTCCCAAGACCACTTTGCAAACAGACACCCACGAGCAGGGATCTTCTGAGGCTTGGGAGCGGGGACACAGGAACACTTAACATCACCCTGTGTTGAAGATTAAAGCAGAGGGAGGCCAACTGGGTGAGGTCTGAGTGGCCTTTAAGTGGTATGGTTCCAGGGGAGGCCAGTGGAGCCTGGGGTGAGGACACATGCTCTTGCGACACACAGATATTCTCAGGAGGCCAGAGGAAACAGCCATGCCCAAACCCAGAGGCTGTGCCCATCTGCCAGTTCTGCCAAAGGCCAGGAACTTGTTTGCGGCCCTGGCTGGCCAAGTGATAGGTCTACCCAGTCATGACATCACAGGACCTGTACCTCTGAGAAGAAAGTTAGCCCCCAGGTTACTTTCAGAAACAGATACTTTAAGACACAGAATTGATGATGCTAACCAACACTTCACTAAAAAGGAAAAAGAAAATATTCGTGTGACCTTTGTATTTACTCCAATTATTAACGACCTAACAGGAAATGGCCAACAAAGGTCTGTATAGTCAAAACTATGGTTTTTCTAGTAGTCATGTATGGATGTGGAGTTGGACCATAAAGAAGGCTGAGCGCTGAAGAACTGATGCTTTCTAATTGAGGTCCTGGAGAAGACTCTTTTGTAAAATTTATTTATTTTAATTAGAGGCTAATTACTTTACAATACTGTAGTGGTTTTGCCATACATTGACATGAATCAGCCACGGGTGTACGTGTGTCCCCCATCCTGACTCTCCCTCCCCATCCCATCCCTCAGGCTCATCCCAGTGCACTGCCCATGAGCGCTCTGTCTCAGGCATCGAACCTGGACTGGTGATCTGTTTCACATATGGTAATATACATGTTTCAGTGCTATTCTCTCAGATCATCCCACCCTCGCCTTCTCCCAGAGTCCAACAGTCTGTTCTTTACATTTATGTCTCTTTTGCTGTCTCACATATAGGGTCATCATTACCATTTTTCTAAATTCCATATATATGTTTTAATATACTGTATTGGTGTTTTTCTTTCTGACTTACTTCACTCTATATAATAGGCTCCAGTTTCATCCACCTCATTAGACCTGATTCAAATGCATTCTTTTTAATAGCTGAGTAATACTCTATTGTGTATATGTACCACAGCTTTCTTATCTATTTGTCTGCCAATGGACATCTAGGTTGCTTCCATGTCCTGGCTATTATAAACAGTGCTGCGATGAACATTGGGGTACACATGTCTCTTTCAGTCCTGGTTTCCTCAGCATGTATGCCCAGAAATGGGATTTCTGGGTTATACGGCAGTTCTATTTCCGGTTTTTTAAGGAATTCTGGAGAAGACTCTTGAGAGTCTCTTGGACAGCAAGGAGTTTAAACTAGCCCATCCTAAAGGAAATCAACCCTGAGTATTGATTGGAAGGACTGATGCTGAAGCTGAAGTTCAATACTTTTCCCACCTGATACAAAGAGCTGACTTATTGGGAAAGACCCCGATGCTGGGAAAGATTGAAGGAAAAGGAGAAGGGGGTGGTAGAGGATGAGATGGTTGGATGGCATCACTGACTCAATGGGCATGAATCTGAGCAAACTTCAGGAGGTAATAAAGGACAGAGGAGCCTGGTGTGCTGCAGTCCATGGAGTTGCAAACAGTCAGACACGACTTAGCAACTAAACAACAACAATGAAAGAGAAATTAACAGCAGCAATTTAACTGAGCAGAATGTATGCTTTGACACATTCTGCAGCCTTATAACAAGCAAGGGCTTTATTGCCAGTTCTGCTTTTCTAAGAGATGAGAAGACAACCAGAATAGGCAAAGATTCACAGAAAAGAATATTAGAAAGCATCACTAAATGAATAAAAAAGGACTAAACATGCACTGAAACTCAAAAGCAAGAGAATAATTTCTCTGAGCCTACAGATACTGGATGATCAAATCAGTTGTCTCTTGGATACCTTATGTAAGAGTATTAAGAAAGTTGCTTAGTTTCTGTGAAATGAGGCTTACCTTCCCAAATTTCATTTCCAAACTTAAATTTGAACCTGGAATAAAATTTAATTCCTCACCCACCATGCTATGCATCTGTTGGAAAAAAAAAATTGAAACCAATTTTCTATCATACAGCAAAACCAATGCCAATTCACCCTGATGTTTCTAATCAGCATGTTTTATTTTCTTCTCTGTTCCCATAACTTACAATTATTTGTGGTGCTCTCCAAACAAACCTTTCTGTTCTTCTCCTTAGTGCCTCCTTCTGGCTTGCAATTTATATATGTGGAAGTCATTTGTGGCTGGAGATCCCTGATCTATTACCAACCAATTTTGGGGGGGGTCTTTAAGACCCCCCTGCCATTTAAAAATATAGAGCTCTGACTCTTGGGCTCTCATAATTCAGGCACAGTGTTTGAAATAAAAGGTTAAATTCTTAGTTAGAGGGTAAACACAGAGCCATACAATTTCTTAATTTGGATTTTGAGAAAACAAATCATTGTCTTAGTGCCATTGCTGTTCTCTGCTAAAATAATTTCCACACATGCCGGAGGACTAAATATTTGGTTCTTGCTCAGAAATCTCATCCAGTAAAATCTGACGTTGGCACTCTCCCTCCTGGGCCTTCAGCACGAGGCTGCTTCTTACCCAGCCCTGCCATTGCCCCATTCTTGATCCCTTTGGGATTGTTTAAAATATATGGGCATATTTTCAACTTGAAAACATTGCAAGTATTTCCAATAAGCTTTTATAATTACTGAGGTTTGAGCTTTGGAGAGAAGACTTCTTAAGTGGGCACCAGCCCATGGAACTTCTTGAGAACCAGCCAGTCTTCATGCACCTAAATTACAGCCAGCATTGGGCTGACACTAAATGTTATGTCCGTGGCGAACTCAGTCCAGAATTTTCCTCATTAACTTAATCTCTCTCTTAATCTGAATGATGCAAGTTCTAGGGGTAGTGGCCTCAAAACTAAGAAGCCAGGCAATCTCCAGTGCTTAATTTCATCAGTTATGTGGTGGAATCAAGATAGCACAAAGACTCAAAAACGCTCACAGCAAATTAATCCAGTGCAAATAAGTGAGTGGGTTGGATTAACCTCTTTACCTCCGGCTATAGTGGACCCAGGTGATGCAAATTGGGAACCATTACGTTGGTTCCCAGTGCTGAGGGGAGGAATGTAATTTTGTGGTCTCTCAAGCCATTCAACACCACTGCTTTTTGGCTAACAGAAAAATGCGTTTCATGCAGCAGTCATGTCTCTATCCCACTGGACTGGGTTTGCACAACTAAGAGGAAAAGCCCCACAAACTCGGGAGATGCTGCACAGACCTTAGGTTTTCATTCTTTCTTCACTTTTTCTCCATTGCATCTCCAAAAATGTCAAGGAGTGTTGTGAAATCCTCCAAACAGAACTGATTTTAATTGTCTAGAGTCAAAAATAAACATTAGCAATTAGGAGGGGGCAGGGGACAAGTGAGGGAATCATTGTGAAATTACTTTTCCATCCTAGGTGGTCATGATGCCCCCGGATTAAGGGGTGATGTGTCGGAACCACCACCTAAAGATTTATTTATCCCCTGGGGATATGTCAGGATTAGGAAATGGATTTACCATGGGAAGGAGGGGCTGATGGAACCAGGTGAGAAGGAAAGGAACGCAACACGCTGGGAAAGTAAATGGCTTGGAAAGTAAGATAGGATTTTGAGAAGAAATTTCTGCAAAGGTGGGGCCATGCGGGTAGAAGATTTTGAGGAGAGTGTTAGAAAGGATGCTACGTCCCTTCTCTTAATTCTGGCCACCCGGAGACCTTTGAGAAGGAATGAGCTTTGTCAGTCAACCCAAAATAGAGTCACTCTAAACCACCTCTTCCTCGTATCCTTTCTCGTTTATTTCCTTCTGCAGACGGAAGTGATTTCTAAAGAGAGGCTTTACAAAGAAGCATTTTAACACACAGACTGTAACTTCAGGGAGTGCCATAAAACCGCTTTATCAAAGACAAAGACAACTTCAATTGCTCCGTTTCACCTTCAGAAGGGTTTCCTGGGGTCTGACTGATCGGAGCTGAGGACAGGCAGGTATCCCACCAGGATATCCCCAGAGGGCATAGCAACCATAGTCCATTTTGATTGGCTGAAACCAGTCATTAAATATTTGTGTTATTGCTATTGCGGTTTCACAGTCTCTTTGAGATGGTGAGGCTTGAAACAAAAGTAAACAAAATGAGGGACAGTTATTTTCCAGGAAGAACTTGCGTTGGAAACCTTGTTCCACTACTAAGAGTGGGAACTTAAGTTTCAGATTCTTTCCTCCCCTCTTCCTCTTACCCACAATTCTATACAGCGTCTCAGGTAACTTGAACAATGTCAACCAATAAACTCTCCAACTGACTGCCACCAGGCTCTCCTGTCCATTGGTCACTTTTCAAAGGCTTTTCAGAAAGAAACCAAGCCATAAACATCAATCTAGTGGGGGAACGTGTCTTCAGAGGCCTTTGCCTCTAAGATAAACTTTCTTAAGTCAGCATTTAGATCCCTTTCTTGGCTCATATGGGCACTGAGGTTTGCAAGGCATTACTACTCTCATCAAATATACAATGTCATTAATAAGGAGACCATAAACTTCCACTTATGGCTGTTGAAGTATCATTCCTAACCAGTCATCCAGTGTTCCCCTTTACCTCTTTGCCCTTTTAAGGTCTGATAAGGACTGTTCATCAATTACATACTTCTCCCTCCTGAGAGGGGGACCCCTTTGCCTGTAAGACCAGAAAAAAATTCATTCCCCGAGATCTCTGTGTTCTCAAGTTAGTTTCTTCCATGTTCTTAAAGAGAATTTTAAAAGTTCAATTTCACAGCCTATTTGTATCTTACTGCGATGTCTCCATGTGCTGCTTGCATGTTTGTATTTGTGTTAAAAGCCCTTTAAATGATTAGATGTAAAAACTTATAAATGCAGGATAGCTGTCTTCACATTTTGAAAGACTTTCCTATTAAAGGGCACTGGATTTAATCTCTGCTGCTCTGGGGGCGGGGGTGGGGGGAAGAAACCAAAGAACAGAGTCTACAGGAATAGAATTCTTTTCAGAAATAAGAATTTCCCTCAATCATTTAAGCTATTGAAAAATGGAACCACCTGCTTCAGAACACTGTAGCCAGTTTCCGGCACTGGAAGAAGACTCCCCTACCACAGTGTTTCAAGAGACTGGAGGTCATTCACAAGGGAAGTAAAATAGGGGCTCAGCTCCAAATGTCTATATGGTACTTTCCAACTGAAAAGCCAGTGGGAACTCCCAAGTGTGACGAGTCGCTCCCTTTTCTGGACACAGCATACACAGCAGCACATTTTATTTCCGTTACTTCCCTTGTGTGATCAGTCACTTCAGTGGTGTCCAACTCTTCATCCCCGTGGGCTGTAGCCCACCAGGCTCCTCTGTCCATGGGATTCTCCAGGCAAGAATACTGGAGTGGTTTGCCATGCCCTCCTTCAGAGGATCTTCCTGATCCAGGGATCCAACATGCGTCTCCTACATTGGTGGGTGAATTCTTCACTGCTGAGCCACCAGGGAAGCCTTACTTCCCTTACCAGAGTTTTAATGTTTATTATTTTATTTATTTGTATAACATTTAGGGGTGTTTTTATTTGGTTTGGTTTCTGCTTTCAGAGATTTCAAAGTTAAACACACTGCCATATTCAAAATGGATCACCAACAAGAATCTATCTTATAGTACAAGGAGCTCTCCTCAATATTATGTAGCAACCTAATTGGGAAAAGAATTTGGAGAAGAACAGATCCAAGAATATGTATAACTGAATCACTTTGCTGCACACCTGAAACTAATACAACATTGTTAATAAATTATACTACAATAAAAATAAAAAGTTAAAAAATAAAACTTACGTAAAATAAGGGAATAACTTAAACTTCCATATTCCTGCAATTTAGAGTTACCAGATGTTAACTTTTTGTCACGTCTGCATGCATGCTTGGATGCTCAATCGTGTCTGACTCTGCAACCCCATGGGCTGGGGCCTGCCAGGCTCCTCTGTCCATGGGACTTTTCAGGCAAGAATACTGGAGTGCGTTGCCATTTCCTTCTCCAGGGGATCTTCCCGACCCAGGATCGAACCCAACCCAAGGATCAAACCTGAGTCTCCTCTGCCTCCTGCATTGCAGGCGGATTCTTTACACACTGACGATCAGGGGAGTGCCTTTGTCCAGTTTACTTCTTGTCAACTTTTAGAGAAAAAAGAGAACGAAGAGAGGAAGGAAGGAGGGAAGGCAGAGAACAAGGAGCGGGGATTCAGGATGAATGTTAGCTAGTGTCCCCTAAACCAGCAGCCCCACCCACTCCTCACCACATTCCCCTAGAGACTAAAATGATCGTGTATCATTCCCTTTTGTTAAAACAATTTTTCTACGTAGATGTTCATCCATTAAAATGCCCCATTCCCCCTCCCCACACACACACACTGTATATGGTGGGTTTTTGTTGTTTTGTTTTTTTTTGCCATGACCCATGGGATCTCAGTTCCCTGACCGGGGACTGAACCCAGGCCTAGCAGTAAAAGCTCCAAATCCTAACCACTAGACCACCAGGGGAATATCTCCCATTTTTGTTTTTTAAACATACATCATCTTCATATATCCCATCAATCTGCATCTTGTTTTTTATACTCTACCTTATGTTTTTAATATCTTTTAATAATGATATATATCAGCTTTATTATTTTTAATTGCTTTATGGTATTTCATTGTGGGAAAATATCACATTCTATTTGTTTATTCCTATATTGAGGGGTATTTCCATCATTTCCCTTTTTTTTGCTGTTTCAAACAATGTTGTAACACAGGGACCCCAATCTCTGGGATCTAATGCCTAATCATCTGAGGTAGAGCTGAAGTAATAATAATAGAAATAAAGTACACAATAAATGTCATGTTCTTGAATTATCCTGAAACTACCTCCCCCTTGTCCATGGAAAAACTGTCTTCCATGAAACCAGCCCCTGTTGGCAAAAAAGTTGGGGATCACTGCATAACAGACACCACTGCATATAAGGTGTTTATGAACTACTCAGAAGATTGTCTATTGTGCATCCCAGAGCATAATTTCTAGGCCACAGGGCAAGCACATTTTTCTAAGTACACCAAACTTCCTCCAAAATGTCTTTACCAATTCACATTTTCAGCAACAATTTACCATTTCCCCTATAAACTTGCCAACAGTTGAGACAGACTGATTACTTAATTTTACAAATACAATGGCTAGGAAATGGTTTCTCTTTGTTCTTTTTATTGGCCATCTCTGTGTTTGAGCACCTTTTGTTTGTTTTTTATTTGTTGAGCATTCACATTTCCTCATTGGACAATTCATTTGTTTTCCTTATTATATGTTTTACTAATTCCTAGTCTATTAAATGTCTCCCAGTACATTTTTAATCTTTTGTCAATACATGTTTATAGGTTCTTCTGTACAGAGTTTTAAAATTGTTTAGGGATTTATAAATTCTTGTTTAAAAGGTTTTCTCTACTCTTAAGATCATGTAGATGTTGTCCTATTTTTTTAATTTTTATTTTTACTTTATTTTGTTTTACAATACTGTATTGGTTTTGCCATACATTGACATGAATCAGCCATGGGTGTACATGAGTTCCCAATCCTGAACCCCCCTCCCACCTCCCACCCCATATCACCTCTCTGGATCATCCCCGTGCACCAGCCCTGAGCATCTTGTATCCTGTATCGAATATAGACTGGCGATTCATTTCTTACATGATAGTATACATGTTTCAATGCCATTCTCCCAAATCATCCCACCCTCTCCCTCTCCCACAGAGTCCAAAAGTCCATTCTATACATCTGTGTCTCTTTTGCTGTCTCACATACAGGGTTATCATTACCATCTTTCTAAATTCCATATATATGTGTTAGTATACTGTATTGGTGTTTTTCTTTCTGGCTTACTTCACTTTGTATAATAGGCTCCAGTTTCATCCACCTCATTAGAACTGACTCAAGTGCATTCTTTTTTAATAGCTGTGTAATATTCCATCATGTATATGTACCACAGCTTTCTTATCCATTCATCTGCTGATGGACATCTAGGTTGTTTCCATGTCCTGGCTATTATAAACAGTGCTGTGATGAACATTGGGGTACACGTGTCTCTTTCAATTCTGGTTTCCTTGGTGTGTATGCCCAGCAGTGGGATTGCTGGGTCATAAGGCAGTTCTATTAATCTATTATTTTTTAATAATTTTTCACATGTAGGTTTATAATTTGTCTGGTGTATGTGTATATGGTTTGAGGTAGGGATCTAATTGCATTTATTTCACTCTTCTCCCTTGTCTCCCCCACTTCCCAACTTCATGAGATTTTTCTGAGATAGTTTTCGCCACTCCAGAGCTGGCCTGTCCCTGTCTTCATGTAATCATCTCTAGAATACATTTTCTTGTGTGTCAGAAGGTGACAAGGTGATACAGTTCCAACTACACTCACAGTGTGGTACATTCAGGTGTATCAAAAGTGGAACGAAGCATGGAATTATAGACAGAAGTCTGGATGTGTCACTCAAGTAGTGTGCACATGTTATTCTACTTGACTGGCACGGACCCTGTCCCACATGTACCCAGTATAGATGTTATGGGATGAAATATGTCCCTCCAGCAAACTCATGTGCTGAAGCCCTGATTTGCCAGTCCCTTCTCCAGTGGACCATGCTTTGTCACACTTTGTGAGAAAATACTTCGCTGTTGTTTAAGCCCCTCAGTCTGTGGTACTTTGTTTTGGCAGTCCTAGACAACTAATGCAGGAGGATAATCCCCAACAAAGATGAATAGAAGGTCCCTGTAATCAGATACAGATAGATTTCAACTTAGAAAAATTTTTTAAATGTACTTTTTAGTTGAAGGACAATTGCTTTACAGAATTTTGTGTTTTCTGTCAAACCTCAACAAGACATAGAGATTTAAACTTCTTAACACTGATTTTTCATTTAGCCTACTGAAAAGTATGTGAACAATTCATACCATAAGTTCACCCAAACAAAGGAACACAGCCAAGGAAACTGTATGAAGGTCCAGATGGAGCAGTAATTTATTTAACAATAAGTCAGTTCTCCTTCAAGCTAGCATGCAGGATCTGACCAATCACAACATCTTGTGTTAATTTCTTAACACAGACTTAGTGGCTGAGAACAAATTTATTATCTTAGAGTTGAGAAATCCTAAAATTGAGGCCAGGCTTCATTCCTTCTGGAGGCTGCAGAAGGGAACACATTTCCTTACCTTTTCCAGCTTCTAGAGTCCACCTAGATTCCTTGGGCTGTAGCCCCTTCCTCTACCCTCGCAGGTTATGACTCCAACTTCTGTTTCTATCCTCATATATTTTCAGACTCTGACTCTCCCATCTCCCTATGTAAAACTGCAAACTACTGTTGTAAGTGCACTAGACCTACTCAGCTAATCCCGAATAATACCTTCATCTCAAAATCCTTAACTTGGTCACAGGTATACAGCCCCTTGTGCCATTAAGGAAACATATGCACAGGTTCCATGGATTAAGATGTGAGCATCTTTTCGAACCATTATTCTGTCTACCACAGTTGCAAAAGAGTTCAATAAAACAATTTTTAAAAGAAAACAAATCTATTATGTTTAAAAGGAAAGGGTTTTAAAAGAATGGAAGTACTGAAAGCCTTCCTGCTTTTCAACTCAACAGAAGGATTTTTAAACTAACTTTTTCAAACTATCTATTAGTACCAGACATGTTTCTAACATCGTTTTAAGTCTTTGTTACACTCAAATGGTGTTGTTACACTTGATTTTTTTTTTTTTTTTTTTTGGTTAGGTTTGAGCCCTCTGTTGAGCTTTTTTCCACATCCAGTTGGATTCCATCTGCCAATGAGCACATGGGCCTGTTTCCACTTAGAAGATGCTCTTCCATGGGCAGCCTGGAGGCAGAAGTGTCCCAAACTACTGAAAACACCTTCCTACACCCGGTTTCTCCAGGCAGCTTAAGCAATTCCGAGTCAAGAAGGTATTGCTGCTGGGCCCGAGGGAGAGAAACAAACGTTCCTCTGACCCCATGTGATTCCGTCCTTTCGGGTCTCCTGCTATGGATCCTCTCAGGCAGCTGCAGGCAGCATGTTCTTGCCACCAAGGACCTCCAGTGTCACGTGGGCGGACTTGAGTATCACCCACGGACAACCCTGAATTACAGCCCTGCCTTGGGCGTTGAAGTTGCAAGAGGAGGAAAGTCCCTGCCCCCCCCCCACCCCGCCGCCCTCGCCAGAGAGTCCGAGATGAACACACGTGTGCATCCGCCGGAAGCATCGCGGGAGTTCCAGGTGTTGGCCCGGCTCACACAGCTGCGAGAAGGGAGGAAGGAGAGCTGACTGTCCTGGAAGGCTGCTGCACTCCCAGGGGGCACGTGTTAGCACAATCCACTCCCCAGGCGATAGGGAGAGCATGTTCTTCAAGAGCCACTGATTGTTTTCCAGAATGGCGTGTTGCCTGGATGATCTGTGTGTGTCTGTATGGTGACTGTGGACTCCCGTGCAGGTGTGTGCCATGGACGGGAATCTGCATAAGTCTGTCAATCTGCCGAAGTCTGCGCATGTGCCTGCGTGTGTGCTGGTGTGTCTCCATGTACGCTTCCTGCTTCTACTAGGAACCAAGAGCTGCCACAAGTGTGGAACCTTTTACCTGTCCTTCTAGCCTCTCTCACCTCACTGTGATGCTCCCAGAGGTGTGGGTTTTTGCCCAGCACACCAACCTTCCCGGAAAACTGCCCCTGGGACACTTGGGAAGGCAGGAAATGCCAGAGGGCCTAAATCCCTTTCTGGCTCTCTCTCACCCCTCTGCATGGGGGATGTCCCAGGCCCCTGGGGGAAGCTGTAAGCCCCAAGATGCAGTTGCTCTGGCCAGCACTGCAGGGCCCACACACTCTCTCAGCCAGGCAGACACACCCAGGAAGGTGCAGTCACTTTGGCCTAGACCCCATAGGTAATTTCAGGTGGGCAGTTTTTTCCAGGAGGAGATCAACCCTGGGATTTCTTTGGAAGGAATGATGCTAAAGCTGAAACTCCAGTACTTTGGCCACCTCATGTGAAGAGCTGACTCATTGGAAAAGACTTTGATGCTGGGAGGGATTGGGGGCAGGAGAAGAAGGGGACGACCAAGGATGAGTGGCTGGATGGCGTCACGGACTCGATGGACACGAGTCTGAGTGAACTCTGGGAGTTGGTGATGGACAGGGAGGCCTGGCGTGCTGCGATTCATGGGGTCACAAAGAGTCGGACACGACTGAGCAGCTGAACTGAACTGAACTGAACAGTTACTCTGAAGAAGCAAATGGGGTACAAACTCATGGCATTTTGCAGGTTCTTTTTTTCTTTTTTTAGTTCAGTTCAGTCCATCAGTTGTGTGCAACTCTTTACAACCCCATGGACTGTAGCAGGCCAGGCTTCCCTGTACTTCACCAACTCCTGGAGCTTACCCAAACTCATGTGCATCGAGTTGGTGATGCCATCCAACCATCTCATCCACTGTCATCCCCTTCTCCTCCTGCATTCAATCTTTCCCAGCATTAGGGTCTTTTCCAGTGAGTCAGTTCTCACATCAGGTGGCCAAAGTATTGGAATTTCAGCTTCAGCATTAGTCCTTCCAGTGAATATTTAGGACTGATTTCCTTTAGGATGGACTAGTTGGATCTCCTTGCAGTCCAAGGGACTCTCAAGTGAAACTGAAAGTCGCTCAGTCGTGTCCTACTCTTTGCGTCCCCATGGACATAGTCCATGGAATTCTCCAGGCCAGAATATTGAAGTGGGTAGCCGCCTTTCCCTTCTCCAGGGGATCTTCCAAACCCAGGGATCAAACCCAGGTCTCCAGCATTGCAGGCAGATTCTTTACCAGCTGAGCCACAAGGGAAGGCAAGAGTTCAAAAGCATAAACTTTATTTTTTGAACAGCTTTAGGGTCAATGAAAAATGGAGCAGAAGGTTGAAAGAATTGCTTTAAACCCCTGTCCCCACACAGGCATAGCCTCTCCAATGACCAACACCCCCCACCAGATTTCTGCATTTATTACTGTCAATGAGCGGACACTGACACATGGACTATCATCACTGGAAGTTGTAGTTTTACATAAGGTTTGGTTTTGGTGTTGTATTAGTATATTTTATTGGCTTCAACGAATTCATGACACATATCCACCAAAACAGTATTACTGCCCATTATATACAGAATAGTTTCACAGTGCTAAAAGTTCTCTGTGCTTTGCGTGTTTGTCCCTGGTATCCCCTTTTACTATCTCCACAGTTTTTCCTTTTCCACCATATCATACAGTTGGAATTGTATGGTGTTAGTCTTTTCAGATTAGTTTCTTTCATTTAATAGTATACATTTAAGATTTCTCTTGTCTTTTCATGGCTTGACAGCTCATTTGTTTTTATTGCTGAGTAATATTCCACTGCCTGGATGTACCCGTTTGTTTATCTATTCACCTACTGAAGGACATCTTGGTTGCTTCCAAGTTTGGGCAATTATGAATAGAACTGTTGTAAACATCCTTGTGCAGGGTTTTTGCATAGATATGTTTTTTTCAACTGCTTTGGGTAAATACTATGGATCTTGATGGCCAGATCATACGGTAAGAGTATTGTGAGAAACTGACAAAGTTTGCAGACTCTTTTTAATTTAGTGTTTCTGCCTAACTTTATTTTTCACAAAGCTATTTATTAGTCTGCAGTAGGCACTTGAAATCCTAATGGGATGATACTCTTGATTCTTCCAGAATTCCCCATTTCAAGAATGTGGAAAATTTCTTCAGGCTCCTGGCATCTTCCTGAACCACAGGTCCACTGGGAGCTGCATTTCCTGCATGTCCGTGTGCCCCACAGTCTAAACGCCTTTTTGACTTTTAAAAAATGCCTAGCTTTTACTTGGTGGCCATTTTTTACACCAAGAAAGTGACTTTCTGCTTTTCTATAAGTTCAAAAGATTTACTTTATAGTGTAAGTCAAGGAGAGGAGGTCAACACACTGCCCCGGGATGAGGATACTGGTTGTGAGCTGAGCACATCCATGAAGCCAAATGATTTGTTTCCAATATGAGCCTCACTGCGTAGCTGGTTTATATCGATACCTCAGCAGAATAACACATTTCAGCTTGTAGGTCTTCTGAATCACACAGGGAAATTCAAAACTTCAAAGAATAAATAGGTCCATGAACCCCATACAGCTCCTTTTTAAAAAGAAGATTCCTATGAGTAACCAACCTGGTCTAATCTGGGGAATATTTCATTAATCTGTCCTCAAAGTGCACCGTAGTGTAATGATACTATAACACTAAGACTGCTGAGAATAATATAAAAATCACTGATCCATTAATTATAAAAATGAATTGAGTCCCAGTTCTGTTGGCTTCTCCACTGAGAGATGAGAAAGTGGAATTGGAAGTAGTTGCCTATCAGTGTCCCTGACAATATGGTGACAGCTCTCCTAAGTAGACCACTTACATTGCTGGAAATGGTATTAATTAAAATAATGTTTGTGAAGCACAGCTGGACATGCATCCGAACAAGGGGTTCCTGGGAGATCAGAGGCCTTGAGAGAGCACGAGCCCAGGAAGGAGAACTGAAGTGGAGGCAGCAGTTGCCTGTGGGGTCACAGGTCCGTGTTGGTGGCCTTGTTGATGTTCAGTCACTCAATCGTGTCCATGTCCAACTTTTTAGGGACCATGGACTGCAGCATGCCAGAGACTTCTCTGTCCGTCACTAGCTCCTGGAACTTGCTCAGGTTCATGTCCATTGAGTCGGTGATGTCATCCAACCATCTCATCCTCTGTCACCCTCTTCCCCGTCTGCCTTCAATCTTTCCCAGCATCAAGTTCAGATTATAAGGGGTCATGCAGACACCAGGGAGAGGCAGCGTGATGACTGGGACACTCTCACATAAAGCCCAGACCACCAAAGGGCAACCCCTAAAAACTGAACTGCAGAAGAAAAGGAGGGAATGTTCTGTCTCCACCTGGGCTCTGAATGGAGCTGGAAAGAATTGTCCCCTAAGAATTCCTAATGTTGTTGTTTAGTCGATGAATTGTGTCTGACTCTTTGCAACCACATGGACTGTAGCCTGCCAGACTCCTCTGTCCATGGGGTTCTCCAGGCAAGGATACTAGAGTGGGTTGCCATTTCCTCCTCCAGGGGATCTTCCTGACCCAGGGACCGAATCTATATCTCCTGCTTGGCAGGTGGATTCTTTACCATTGAGCCACCAGGGAACCCTGAGAATTTCTAACAATAAGCCAAAATTCATACTATGTGGGAATCTCTAAAGCCAGCAATTTATTTAAAATAATACCAAGTTGAGAGTATGCCGAGGCACCTGACAGAAACAAATGCAATGCTGTATAGGCCTCAAAGAATGATCACAGATAAAGTTCTAAGGAATATGAGCTCAGTACCAAAGTTCACGAGACTCATAAAAAAAATAAGTCAACATGAATGAAAATCAAAAGAATTCATAAACCGTAACATCAGGCCTGCAAAGATCACAGATACTGAAAATATCAACACAGAATATGAAATTAGTTTACATAAGAATCCTTAAAGCAATAAATGAGATAATGGAATATATAAGAAGATATAAGAGACCATCAAAACACTTCAGGTGGATTTGATAAGGAGACAAAAACTACCATTTGAAATGAAAAAGAGATATGGATGCAGCACAGAGAAACAGAGATAGAGAGTATAAAAGTGGTTAAGAAACATGGAGTATAAACTGAGAAGATCTAACATGTTATCAGATCAGATTTTCATGAACAGACAACAGAAACAATGTAAAAGAAGCAATTTTTACAAGGATAATAACCATGAGTTTTACACTTCTGTTGTAAGTTAATAGATGGAAACAATGGAAACAGTGACAGACTTTATTTCTGGGGGCTCCAAAATCACTGCAGATGGTGACTACTGCCATGACATTAAAAGACGCTTGCTCCTTGGAAGAAACGCTGTGACCAACCTGCCGGTGCTGCTGCTGCTAAGTTGCTTCAGTCGTGTCCGACTCTGTGTGACCCCATAGACAGAAGCCCACCAGGATCCCCCGTCCCTGGGATTCTCCAGGCAAGAACACTGGAGTGGGTTGCGATTTCCTTCTCCAATGCATGAAAGTGAAAAGTGAAAGTGAAGTCGCTCAGTCGTGTCTGACTCTTAGCGACCCCATGGACTGCAGCCTACCAGGCTCCTCCGTCCATGGGATTTTCCAGGCAAGAGACTGGAATGGGTTGCCATTTCCATCTCCAATGCATGAAAGTGAAAAGAGAACCAACCTAGACAGCATATTAAAAAGCAGAGACATTACTTTGTTAACAAACGTCCATCTAGTCAAGCTATGGTTTTTCCAGTAGCTTTGTATGGATGTGAGAGCTAGACCATAAAGAAAGCTGAGCACCAAAGAACTGATGCTTTTGAACTGTGGTGTTGGAGAAGACTCTTGAGAGTCCCTTCAGCTGCAAGATCAAACCTGTCCATCCTAAAGGAAATAAGTCCTGAATATTCATTGGAATAACTGATGTTGAAACTGAAGCTCCAATACTTTGGCCACCTGATGCAAAGAACTGACTCATTGGAAAAGATCTTGATGCCAGGAAAGACTGAAGGTAGGAGGAGAAGGGGATGACAGAGGATGAGATGGGGATGGCATGGCCGACTCAATGGACATGAGTTTGAGCAAGTTCCAGGAGCTGGCAAATAACAGGGGGGCCTGGCATGCTGCGATCCATGGAGTTGCAAAGAGTCGGACATGACTGAGTGACTGAACTGAACTGAACTGAAAGTTAGCATTCCTCAGATTCAGAGAGCCTAAAGAACACCAAGCTAGATAAATAAAAAGAAATCCTCCGTTAGATAACACTGGTAGTAAAACTGGGCAACAGGATTCAGCAAATTATGGTTGATAGGTCAAATCCTCCAGGCCCTCTAAATAAAGCTTTATTGGAACACAGCCATGCCATTTGTCTGCACATTATTTATGGCTGTCTTCATGCTACAATGGGAGAGTTGAGCAGTTGCAAAAGAGACCGTGTGGATGACAAAGCTAGAAATATTTATTTGTTTTATATTTAAGTATTTATATAGCACTTATGGTGAAAATAATTGTTTCCCCCCCAAAAAAAGAACTTCTCATAGTGAGAAGAGCCATATTATTTTATATTTTTGCACATTGCTTTATTTAACTTAATAAAAAGAGAACCAGATTCCTAATAACAACATAAGACTAAAGTTGGGGTCATTTGGCACACTGCTTAGTCTATAAATATTTATCATATGGCTCTTTCCTGAAAATGTTTGTCTGGAAATGTTATGGAGAATTAGCACACCTAGAATTTTATCTCACATCTTTTGACCAAGTATTCTCAAAGCTGGTCCTAGAGAAAGGATCAGCAACATCAGCGTCACCTGGAAACTTGTCAAAAATGCAACTTCCTGCGCCTCACAGGTTATCCAAAAGACACCACTGTGTGCTAAGTTTGAGAACCGCTGCTCTTGACTAACTGACTAGAGCAGACGTTCCCAACCCTGGCTGTACTTTAGACTCACCTGGGAGCTTGTAAAAAATACTGCCTGGCCTCACCCGTCTGCCATAGATTCCCACTTAATAGGTCTGGAATGGGGCCTGGGTATTGGCATTTTTTTCAAAACTCCCCAGGTGAATCCAATCTTCTTTCAGATGAGAACCCACTGCATTACGGATTGCTGCCTTCCTTGTTTTATTGCTGTTGAAGTAGACTCGGAGAAAATCTGACCAACTCCCAAAGCTCTGTCTGTAGTGTATGGTATTCCTGACAAGATAGACTGAATAAGTACAGGGCACTGGAGGTGGAGAGGACTATTTTGCTATCTTATTTGAACCACCCAAATAAGCCAAAGTTAAAGCTCACCCTCCCCTCCCCCTTCCCTTGACTGCCCTCATCTCTCTCCTGGTAGAGGAACTGTGGAAAAGTGAAGTGAGCAGATGCCAAGCCGTGTGAATTGATAGGGAGTCCAGCTTCATGAACATGTGATTCTGTTGCGAACCATTTTAGGATAGTGAGGGATCTGGGTAATGCCCAATGACCCCAAGGGAAGAAGGGACTGGGATTTGATGAGTTAGGAGACCTCAGCCCATGGAGCATTCTGCAGTGTAGGGACGTGGGATGGGGCAGTGGAAGACAGACCTTCCATACTGAAATTCTCACAGCTGTGGGGACCGGAAGAGGAAGCTGACATCTTCCGCTCTATTCACCCCTGATGACATTGACTTCTGCCGAAGGACACACCTCCTGAGGGCGATGTCCACTCGAGTCCTGCCCCGCCCGCACCCACCCTCAGCCAAGGTAGCCTTCCTGGAAGGCAGGGCCGCACCCTAAGAACTAGACGACATCCCATCACCATCATCTTAGCTCTTAGGTGAAAGGAGCTATTCGGACCCAGTGCTTCTGTGACAGAGGAGAGTGACATTCGGAGAGAAAGGAAAAAGGATTGACATTCCCAAGCTTGGTGAAATTCCATTTGCATAAAAAGGAATGCTGGGAGTTTATAAAAAATTTCACCTAAAATTTCAAAATAGCATCATGAAGAACCATCATGAAAACAAGTGGTTTTTATAATAAGAAAGCCCACAAAATGGCCACAGTAATTCACATCTTCATGGTTTATAGGCAAGAAGTCTTCAACTTGACTTGAGGGAGAAGTAAAATAAACAGCTAAGGTTCTTTTAACCACTCACCAAGATACTTATGCACTTAAAAGACTGATGTTGGAAACCACATTCTCATCGACTATTTCCACCATCCCCTTGGAGCTATATCTGGTGGACATTATTGTAATGCCACTGTGAGTATTTGTTTAAAGCTTACCACACAATTATGGGGAACAGATTTGGTTCCCCATGGAAACCTTGGATGAGGCAATTGTGAAAAATGATTTTCATGAGTAAGGTTTGGGCAGCAGGGGGAATGAGAGGGTTTGGAGAAAATCAGGAACAGAAACCCCCAGGGTTTAGGGAAAGCTGTGACAAAGTTTCCAGTTGGGGTCTCCACTTTGGGAGTTAAACCCAAGTCCAGGAGGCCAGAGAAACAGAGTCGGAGAGCTGATCTGCAACTGAGTCTTTTAGTCTAAGGCAGAGTTCAGGACAGCTGCAGGAAGTGTACGGGTCATGCAAGGTGACCACTCGATGGGGTCAGGGCTGGGAAATGGCCAGTGTGGGGAACAGGATGAAGAGAGGGAGCTTGAAGGTGGGTAAGGAGACTCCTTGCGCAAAGCCTGGGCAGGCAGAAGTTGGAACTGGTCTCCAAGAATCACTGCTTCCAGGAGAGGCCAGTTTCCAGGTGACCAATCCCTGGGGAACTACACACGTTAACAGCTCCATTCTCTCTGGAGTTCATGGTCAGGAACCTGGACTGTTTCTCAAGTACTGGTACATCCTCTGGGCATCTGATAGGAAAGAAGACAGGTGCAGACTGGGGGTGGGTCAGACCAAGCCATAGACACCATGCAGGGGTGGTCACAGGGACTGAGAATTCACTTCCAGAACTTCATTCCCTGGGAGGCTGAAATACAAAGTAACCGAGTTCACTGTTCTCATCTTGGATGGACATTAGAGTGGTTCAAGTTAAGCTTTAATAAAAAAAAAATCCAAAGGCCCTGGCCCCATGCCCACAGATTCTCACTTAATTGGTCTGGAGAGGGTCTCTGGTACTGTTATTTTTTTCAACATTCTCCCACCGATTCTAAGGCTCAGTCTAGGCTGGGTTAGAGGAACATGGGGATGGGAAATGGATGCCCGTTTCCACCCTCATCACCCATACTGTCCCTTCTCTTTCTATGGAAATGCCATTTTGTGAATGCCTAGAGTTTGACAGTCTTTGAGTTTTTATTCATCCTGTCTCATCAATGAATAATAATCATTGGGTTTATTTATTACTTTTCCACTAAATAACTTTAAAATTGGAATTTTTAAAGAAATCTTCACTTATTGAACAATAACTCATCATTATGTTATCAAGGTGGCTCCTTGTTAAAGAGCACACCTGCCAATGCTGGAGGTGCGGGAGACTCAGGTTTGATCCCTGGTTGGGAAGACACCCTGGAGGAGGAAATGGCAATCCATTCTAGCATTCATGCTGGGGCAATCCCATGGACAGAGGAGCCTGGTGGACTACAGTCTGAGGGGTCGCAGAGTCAGACACAACTGAGCATGCGTGCATGTCATCACTATGTACAAAGTCCTGTTCTCCAAGGGAGAGGCACAGAGTGACGGGAGAAGACAGGAGTGGGGAGACGTGCTCAGAGCCCACGCAGGGACGCCTGGGTTCTCACTGCCCACAGCTGTGAGGTCCCGGCACACGGACCCCGCCTCACTCACGACCTCACCCTGCCTGCGGAAGGTGGGAGCCTCAAGCCCCAGGAGTGGGCACCATCTGAAATATTGCTTCTCCAGAGCAGAGCTGGAAGGACAGCGCAAGGACTGCACACATTTGTCCTGGACCTGGGCGCCTCACCAAGATACACTTTGGAAGACCTCTAGGCTGCCGAGCAGCTGGCCTTTCCCAGGCAACAACTCTTCCTTGATAAATCTCCTTTTTCCAAGACCACCAAGCCTAGAAGGGGAATATCCATAAGTTCCCTCCTCCCTGGAGGCTTCACAACCTTAGCCAAAACATGGTAGCACATCCGCCACAACCTTTCCAGCTGCCAAATCCACGTCGATCATTCTAGGGGCCTTAGGGTCACCTGAGCTTTCTCTATAGATCAGGGATGCCCAGCTCTGCTCCTAAGTCGTACAGAGTGAAATGAGTCAGAGGAAGTACTGTATGACATCACTTACATGCGGAATGTGCGTATGCGTTAGTTGCTCAATTATGTCTGACTCTTCGACTCCATGTAATGTAGCCCACCAGGCTCCTCTGTCCACAAATTCTCCAGGCAAGAATACTGGAGTGGGCTGCCATTCCCTTCCCCAGGGGATCTTCCCAACTCAGAGATCGAACCCAGGCCTCTTGCACTGCAGGCAGATTCTTGACTGTCTGAACCACCAGGGAAACCCCATATGTGGGATGTAAAAGTGCAGAACTTGGGACTTCCCTGGTGGTCCAGTGGTGAAGACTCTGAGATCCCAATGCAGGGGGGCCAGATTTGATCCCTGGTAAAAATAACTAGGTCCCACGTGCCGCAACTAAAGATCCTACATACCCAATGAATACTCTGCGGAGCCAGATATTTTTTCAGATTGAAAAGGTGGAACTTGAAAAAACAGAAAGTAGGTCAGTGGTTACTAGGGTCTGGGTGGCTGAGGGAAGAGGGAGATGTTGGTCGAAGAACACAAACTTCCAGGTAGAAGATGACTAAGCTCTGGGACTCTAATGTAGTTCTGGATGATTATTGTTAATAATACTGTATTTTTATTTGAAAATTGCTAAGAGAGTAGATCTTAGATGTTGTTGCCACAAAAATGTCATGTTGGTTATATGACATGATAGAGTTCTTAATGAACTATTTAAGTCTTACTCCCTCAGTCGTGTCTGACTCTGTGACCCCACGGACTATAGCCCACCAGGATCCTCTATCCATGGGATTCTCCAGGCAAGGATACTGGAGAGAATTGCCATTTCTTTCTCCAGGGGATCTTACTGAACCAGGGATTGAACCTGAATCTCCTGCATTGCAGGCAGACTCTTTACTTTCTGAGCCACAGGGAAACTTCCCCATCAGGGAAGCTCAGCATAGCAAGCTATGGTGACCATTTTGTAATATATAAGCATATCAAATCAATATTGCACAAGTTAAACTTCAGTTCAGTCATGTCCAACTCTGTGATCCCCTGGATTGCAGCACACCAGGCTTCCTTGTTCATCATCAGCTCCTGGAGCTTGCTCAAACTCATGCCCATTGAGTCGGTGATGCCATCCAGCCATCTCACCCTCTGTCATCCCCTTATCCTCCTGCCCTCAATCTTTCCCAGCATCAGGGTCTTTTCCAATGAGTCAGCTCTTAGCATCAGGTGGCCAAAGTGTTGGAGCTTCAGCTTCAGCATCCGTCTTCTCAATGAATATTCAGGACCGATTTCCTTTAGGGTGGACTGGTTGGCTCTCCTTGCAGTCCAAGGGACTCTCAAGAGTCTTCTCCAATACCACGGTTCAAAAGCATCAGTTCTTCGGCGCTCAACTTTCTTTATGGTCCGACTCTCACATACATACATGATTAGTGGAAAAACCATAGCTTTCACTAGATGGACATTTGTTGGCAAAGTAATGTCTCTGCTTTTCAATATGCTGTCTAGGTTGGTCATAACTTTTCTTCCAAGGAGCAAGCATCTTTTAATTTCATGGCTGCAGTCACCATCTGCAGTGATTTTGGAGCCCCCAAAATAAAGTCTCTCATTGTTTCCATTGTTTCCCCATCTATTTGCCCTGAAGTGATGGGGCTGGATGCCATGATCTTCATTTTCTGAATGTTGAGTTTTAACCCAGCTTTTTCACTTTCCTCTTTCACTTCTGTCAAGAGGCTCTTTAGTTCCTCTTTGCTTTCTGCCATAAAGGTGGTGTCATCTGCATATCTGATATCTTTATATTTCTCCCAGCAATCTTTATTCCAGCTTATGCTTCACCCAGCCTGGCATTTCACATGATGTACTCTGCGTATAAGTTAAATAAACAAGGTGACAATATACAGTCTTGGTGTACTGTTTTCCCAATTTGGAACCAGTCTGTTGTTCCATGTAAAGTTTTAACTCTTGCTACTTGACCTGCATACAGATTTCTTGAGAGTCAGGTAAGGTGGTCTGGTATTCCCATCTCTTTCAGGATTTTCCACAGTTTGTTGTGATCCACACAGTCAAAGGCTTTGGTGTAGTCAGTAAAGCAGAAATGGATGTTTTTCTGAAACTCTCTTTCTTTTTCAATGATCCAGCAGATGTTGGCAATTTGATCTCTGGTTCCTCTCCTTTTTCTAAATCTAGCTTGAACATCTGGAAATTCACAGTTCATGTACTGTGGAAGCCTGGCTTGGAGAATTTTGAGTATTACCTTGCTAGTGTGTGAGATGAGTGCAATTGTGCAGTAGTTTGAGCATTCTTTGGCATTGCCTTTCTTTGGGATTGGAATGAAAACTGACCTTTTCCAGCCCTGTGGCCACTGCTGAGTTTCCCAAATTTGCAGGCATATTGAGTGCAGCACTTTCGCAGCATCATCCTTTAGGATTCCACTAGCTTTGTTTGTAGTGTAGCTTCCTAAGGCCCACTTGACTTCATATTCCAGAATGTCTGGGTCTAGTGAGTGATCACACCATCGTGGTTATCTGGGTCATTAAGATCTTTTATGTATAGTTCTTCTGTGTACTCTTACCACCCCTTCTTAATATCTTCTGCTTCGGATAGGTCCACACCATTTCTGTCCTTTATTGTGCCCATCTTTGCATGAAATCTTAGTAGCCCTAATTTTGTTGAAGAAATACCTATTCTTTCCCATTCTGTTGTTTTCCTCTATTTCTTTGCATTGATCACTGAAGAAGGCTTTCTTATCTCTCCTTGCTATTCTTTGGAACTCTGCATTCAGATGCTTGTATCTTTCCTTTTCTCCTTTTCCTTTCACTTCTCTTCTCAGCTATTTGTAAGGCCTCCTCAGACAACCATTTTGCCTTTTTCCATTTTTTTTCCTTGGGGATGGTCTTGATCACTGCCTCCTGTACAATGTCATGAACCTCTGTGCATACTTCTTCAGGCACTCTGTCTATCAGATCTAGTCCCTTGAATCTATTTGTCACTTCTGCTGTATAATTGTAAGGAATTTGATTTAGGTCATACCTGAATGGTCTAGTGGATTTTCCTACTTCAGTTTAAGTCTGAATTTGGCAATAAGGAGTTCATGATCTGAGCCACAGTCAGTTCCTTATCTTGTTTTTCTGACTGTATAGAGCTTCTCCATCTTTGGCTGCAAAGAACATAATCAATTTGATTTTGGTATTGACCATCTGGTGATGTCCATGTGTAGAGTCGTCTCTTGTGTTGTTGGAAGAGGCTGTTTGCTATGACCAGTGCATTCTCTGGCAAAACTGTTAGCCTTTGCCCTGCTTCATTTTGTACTCCAAGGCCAAACTTGTCTGTTATTCCAGGTGTATCTTGACTTCCCTACTTTCATATTCCATTCCCCCAAGATGAAGCACAAGATGATGGAGTAGAAGGATGTGCACTCATCTTTTCCTGTGACAACTCCAAAAATGCAACTTGCTGCTGAACAGCCATCAACAGGAGAATGTTGGATCCTACCCAATAAAGATACCCCACATCCAAGGGCAAAGGAGAAACTCCAAGTAGATGGTAGGAGGGACAAAATCATTTAGAACCAAACCCTATACCTGCCAGAGATGCTCAAAAACTCAAAAAAAACCTTGTGCACACTAAGACTCAGAGACTTCACAGAGCCTGAGCCAGATCTGCCTGAGTATCTCCTGAGGAGGTACGGGTAAGCAGTGGCCTGCCATGGGGACAGGGGCTCTGGTTGCAGCGGACCTGGGTCACATGGCATGTGGCATAAGCCCTTTCAGAGGAGGTCTCCATTAGCCCCACCATAAAGCCACTGAGAAGATGACCCACAAACTTTAGAATAATTATACCAAAGAAATTCTGGCACTGTTAAGAAAGTTCTAGCACCCATAACAGATTTCCCAACCTGGGGATCCAGTGAAGGGACTGAGAACCCACATGGAATTTGACTTTGGAGGCCAGTTAGATTTGATTACAGAACTTCCACAGGACTGGGGAAACAGACTCTTGGAGGGCACAAGCAAAAAACCTTGTGCACACCAGGACCCAGGAGAAAAGAGCAGTGTTCTAACAAGAGACTGACCCAAACTTGCCTGTGAGTGTCCAGTAGTCTCCAGCAGAGGCGTAGGTTGACAGAGGCCTGCCATGGGGTCAGGGGCACTGAATACAACAATGGGGACATAAGTCCTTTTGAAGGAAGTCGCAATTATCTCCATTACCCCTACCACAGTTTGGTCTCAGGCCAAACAACAGGGAGTGAACACAGCCCTGCCCATCAACAGAAAATTAAATTAAAGATTTACTGAGCATGGCCACACTCATCAGAACAAGAACCAGATTCGCCCATTATCAGTCTCTCCCATCAGGAAGCTTCCACAAGCCTCTTATCTTTCTCCATCAGAGGGCAGACAGAATGAAAACGACCATTACAGAAAACTAACCAAACTGATCACATGGACCACAGCTTTGTCTAACTCAGTGAAGCTATAAGCCATGCTATGTAGGACCACCCAAGACAGATGGGTCATGGTGGAGAGTTCTGACAAAACGTGGTCCACTGGAGAAGGGAAGGGCAAACCACTTCAGCATTCTTGCTTTGAGAACCCCATGAACAGTATGAGAAGGCAAAAAGATAGGACACTGAAAGATAAACTCCCCAAGTTGGTAGGTGCCTGATATACTACTGGAGAAGAGTGGAGAAATAACTCCAGAAAGAATGAAGGGATGGAGCCAAAGTGAAAACAATGCCCAGGTGTGGATGTGACTGGTGATAGAAATAAAGTCTGATGCTGTAAAGAGCAAAATTGCATAGGAACCTGGAATGTTAGGTCCATGAATCAAAATGGCAAGAGTGAACATCAACATTTTAGGAATCAATGAACTATAATGGACCAGAATGGGTGAATTTAATTCAGATGACCATTATATCTACTACTTTGGGCAAGAATCCCTTAGAAGAAATGGAGTAGCCCTCATAGTCAATGAAAGAGTCCAAAATGCAGTACTTGGATGCATTCTCAAAAATGACAGAATGATCTCTGGTCGTTCCCAAGACAAACCATTCAGTATCACAGTAATCCAAGTCTATGCCCCAATCACTAATGCCCAAGAAGCTGAAGTTGAATGGTACTATGATGATCTATAAGACCTTAAACTTACACAATTTTATTTACCAATTATATCTCAATAAAGTTGGGAAATAATTTTAAAATACAGATGTCTATTGAAAATATTAGAAAGTGTTCATGAGACTCCTCCTTTTCCACGTTCAAGGTCACTCACTGAATCTATTTGTTCTAGTTCTGTCCCAGTTGTACAGTCAGCCTTTTATATTTCTGTGTGCATCTTCTGGGTTTTGAGTCAAACGGATATGCATTTCTATATTTTTTTAATCAGTGGAATTATGATATATTAGAGTTGAAGACATGGAATTAATTTTTTATGTTTTGTATGATTTATTAAAAATTTCCTGTTGTCATCAAGAGATCATAGTGTAGCTGGGGAGATGAATAAGTGAGTAATTATTACATTCTTATTTTGATCAATCAGGGAAAGTAAATAAGTCACCCAAGGCCACAGAGCTAGTCAGTGAAAGAGTTGCAGTTCAGCCAGAGTTAATTTGGTTATTTATACCTTAAGTGAATTTTTCTCTGCTTTGTTCAAAAGCAAGCCAAAATAAATTTTAATTGATTTGTTTTCTTTTATATACATCTTTGTTGCAGCATGTGGGATCCTTAGTTGTAACATGTCAACTCTTAGCTGCAGCATGTGGGATATAGTTCCCTGACCAGGAATCAAACCCAGGTCCCCTGAATTGGGAGTGTGGAGCCTTAGCCACCAGACCACTAGGGAAGCCTCATGCTTTCTTTTAGGGTAAGGGCTGTATTTGGTTGATTTGACTGTTCTTCCTTTTTACCTTTACAAAAAAAAAAAAATTCTTGGGGACATGGAACACAGACTCCTGAATTTACCTCTTATGGACGGTGACTGCAGCCACGAAATTTAAAAAATGCTTGCTCCTTGGAGGAAAAGGTATAACAAACCTGCTGCTACTGCTACTGCTAAGTCGCTTCAGTCGTGTCCGACTCTGTGCGACCCCACAGACGGCAGCCCACCAGGCTCCCCCATCCCTGGGATTCTCCAGGCAAGAACACTGGAGTGGGTTGCCATTTCCTTCTCCAATGCATGAAAGTGAAAAGTGAAAGTGAAGTCGCTCAGTCGTGTCCGACCCTTAGCGACCCCATGGACAGCAGCCTAGCAGGCTCCTCCGTCCATAGGATTTTCCAGGCAAGAGTACTGGAGTGGGGTGCCATCGCCTTCTGCCAAACCTAGATGGCATATTAAAAAGCAGAGACATCACTTTGCTGACAAAGGTCCGTATAGTCAAACCTATGGTTTTTCCAGTAGTCAAGTACAGATGTGAGAGTTGGACCATAAAGAAGCCTGAATACTGAAGGACTGATGCTTTTGAATTGCAGTGCTAGAGAAGACTCCTGAGAGTTCCTTGGACAGCAAGGAGATCAAGCCAGTTAATCCTAAAGGAAATCAACCCTGAATATTTGGAAGGACTGATGATGAAGTTGAAGCTCCAATACTTTGGCCACCTGATGTGAAGAGCTGACTCATTGGAAAAGACCCTAAAGCTGGGAAAGATTGAGGGCAAGAGGAGAAGGGGTAACTGAAGTTGAGATGGTTGGATGGCATCACTGACTCAGTGGACGTGAATTTGCGCAAACTGTGGGAGATAGTGAAGGACTGGGAAGCCTGACCTGTTTTGCAGACCATGGGGTTGCAAAGAGTCAGACATGACTTAGTTTCTAAACAATAACCCCTGTGGTTGGCAGCATAATGACCTTGTCCTAATCCTGGAAACCTATAAAAATGTTGCCTACAAGGTCAAACGGACTTTGCAGATGTAGTTATAGTAAGGATCTTGAGATGGGGAGATCTTCCTGGACAACCTGAGGAGCTTAATAATATCACGAGTGTCCTTATAAGAGATTGTCAGAATGACAAAGATCAGAATGAGAGGTAGGATGACCTAAGGATAGAAGCAGAGTAGAAGTAAAAACACTTTGAAGATGGAGGAAGGGACCATGAGCCAAGCTAAGTAGAGGATCTATAGACATCAGAAAAGGCAATGATACAGATTCTCCCCTGGAGCCTCCAGAAGGAAGGCAGACCTGCCAGCACTTTGATTTTAGCCTGCAGAAACTGATTTCAGATTTCTTAGCTCCAGAACTGTGAGGCAATACATTTGTGTTGTTTAAGCCTCAGAGTTTGTGATATCTTGTTACAGCAGCAACAGGAAGCTAGTACACTCCCCTTGCCTCCCTGTCTACACTAATGCTCCACCCCAGGAAGATGTAAGCTTCAGGTGTGTAGTCAGTTCACTTTTACCCTTTATTTTTTCACAGTGTCCTAGAGCCTAAAAACAACAGTTTTGTTGTTTTGTGCTGTGGCCACATACAGGGAACTTGGATTTTTTTTTGAATTCCTGGCTTTGGGTTGAACTTGGCGGATCAGGCCAAGTTGTGGGGGGTCCCAACCCTAGTGGATACTTAGGAGAGCTCTCTCTCCTCTTCGTGCCCTGCTCCAAGTCACACCACCCACACTGGCTGGCTGAATTGCATCTGAGTGTGCAAAGTTCTGGAATGCAAAACCATTCCAGCCCACGAGATGGTCAGACTCCCCAGATCATCCCATTTTTGTCCCTGTTCCACAGTTTCTTTTTATTCATTCATTCATTTATTCAAATAGCATTAATTATCCACCCCCCAGGGCCCAATGCTGTGGTAGGTGCTGAGATAACGCCCTAAACAGACACAGCCTCAGTCTCTGTCCAGCAGGGCAATGGACAGTAAGAGTGTGGTCAGTGTGTGTGAACAAAGACATGTGGTCCCAGAGAGGGATGATCCTACTGCTGACAGCTGCTCGGAGTTGGTCTCAGGCACAGCCTCAGGGAATATAGCACCCTTGACCTAGGCCTTGAGGATCAATAGATAGAGATCAACAAGCAGGGGATGAATGGGGAAGGTGTTGAAGGGAGAAGCAACTCTAGAGGTTGTAACAAGTTATCATGCAAAGGCTTGGTAGTTTGATGTGGCCATAGCCAAAGGCATAAGGGCAAGTGGAAAAGAAAGATGGAGGGGGCCTCAGTCCCTTGGATACTAACAAGAATGTCAAGGACATTGTTTGTAAAACTGAAGCCTATTTTCCTGCACATCTGAATTGCAAAACCATGACCCACTGGTTGGATGGTGGAAGAGTCTGAGAGCATCTTGTCACTAAATGCAGGATACTTGTTCGTTGATGCAACTAGTTTAAAGTGTTAAGTGTGGGATTGTTTCAGGGTTGGTACACAGTTAAAGAGGAAAGACAGAGCAACCTAATGGTTAGACTGTGGACTTTGTCATTGCGTAAACACGGGTTGTAGGACTTCCTTAGTGGTCCAGTGGTTAAGAATTTGCCTTCCGATGCAGGGGGTGCAGGTTTGACCTGGGGAGCTAAGATGCCACATGTCTGGTGATCAAAAAACAGAAAACAGAAACAGTATTGTAACAAATTTAATAAAGACTTTAAAAAAATGGGCTCTGACTCTCTGTGTTACTCTGGGGCAGTTAAATAGCCCTCTGAGCCTGAATTTTCCCCAGTGAGGTTCAAAGGTTGGAATGAAAAGATTAAATCAAATAATGCTTGTAGAGTGTTTAGCCCTCTACCGAGAAGGGAATCGGTGCTCGTAAATAATGGTTGTTTATTATCACGTCCCTTCATGTCCATTTAACAACATGTCCCTCTATTTTCCTACCAGAGGAAGATAAGAGGAAACTCTTAATGACTTCAAGAAGAGATTTTAATAAGAAGCTGTGAGGAGAGTGACAAAAAAGCCAGAAACACAAATCTCTACATTGTGAGAAGATTCAGGTTGAGAGCAGATGGGATTAACTGAACTGTTAGGAGATTTTTAATTAACTAGCGCAGTTTCAAGATTGTAGAATGAGAGACCTTCCTCTAATTCCCACCGGGGAGACCAAGAACACAATGGCAAGAATTTGGAGGAGAGATGGTGTTAGGTCATTTGTGAAAGAACTTCAACTGAGGAAAGTGGGAAAAGAAGAGGAGGCAAGACTTTTAGCCAGTGTTTGGACTTGACCTTCATGTTTGGTCATCAAGGACATCTGTGCTCCAGTTCTTTGAGGGCAGGGCCTTGTCTTGGGTGTGTGTGCCTACAGGGTGTCCGCTACCTGGCACAGGTATCAGAGCCTATACTCTGCAATAAGAGAAGCCACTGCAATGCAAAGCCCTCGCCCTGCAACTCTTGCCCCTCTTGCCGAAACTAGAGCAAGCCCGCCCTCAGCAGTGAACACCCAACACAACCAAAATAAATAAAAATTTTTAATAAAATATTTTTTAAAAATTCACCCTTGGATACATCCCTTAAGGCTACCCTGGTCTTCCTTTTTTATTTTGGTCAAATTGACTGCCACATCAAGGGTTATAGTGTACCATTTTCTCATACAACATTATTCCTGTTACAGAAGTCACTTAGCATTAAAAATATCTTCTCCAGTCCATCTTTCTTTTAGAGGTTTACAAAGAAAGTAGTCCTGGATATATTCCATGACCGAGTAGAATGAACGAATTCCATAGGCTGAGACATGTCAGAAACATCTGTACTTCAATCCAACTCTGTAGTAAACCACCCACGCAGTCTCATTCTCCTAGAACTTGTTTCTTCACAGCTTCAGTGATATTTCCCAGGCTTCTTCCAGCAGTATTTGCTGACAAAGGAATGCATTTTCATTTGGTCACCCATTTATGTTCCCTGCATTATTTCCGAGCTGTTGTTACCACAATAGATTGAATAAGTGTTTCCTTCATAGGGTGTACCTTTTCCCCATTTACTATTAAATAAAAAACTTACTATTAAATACAAAATTTAAGCTCTTGAGGGGCTTCCAAATACTTATTGTCAAATTTATGGTGATTTTTGTAGAGCACTGGATGGAATGGTGAATAGCCCTGAATGTTTAAATGCTAGAAATTTACCTTCATATTCTGGATAATATGTTGTTGCTGTTGTTTAATTGCTACATCGTGTCTGACATTTTGCAACCCCAATATGTTTTTAAATGTTTGTAAATACTGTTGGCCTCATACCAGCTTTAGTGATAACCCAAGTGGCAATATGCATTTACTTGGATTCCATTGCTAATGGGAAATGATCAGTTCAGTTCAGTTCAGTTCAGTCACTCAGTCTTGTCCGACTCTTTGCGACCCCATGAATCGCAGCACACCAGGCCTCCCTGTCCATCACCAACTCCCAGAGTTCACTCAGACTCACGTCCATCAAGTCAGTGATGCCATCCAGCCATCTCATCCTCTGTTGTCCCCTTCTCCTCCTGCCCCCAATCCCTCCCAGCATCAGAGTCTTTTCCAATGAGTCAACTCTTCGCATGAGGTGGCCAAAGTACTGAAGTTTCAGCTGTAGAATCATTCCTTCCAAAGAAATCCCAGGACTGATCTTCAGAATGGACTGGTTGGATCTCCTTGCAGTCCAAGGGACTCTCAAGAGTCTTCTCCAACACCACAGTTCAAAAGTATCAATTCTTTGGTGCTCAGCCTTCTTCACAGTCCAACTCTCACATCCATACATGACCACAGGAAAAACCATAGCCTTGACTAGATGGACCTTAGTCGGCAAAGTAATGTCTCTGCTTTTGAATATGCTATCTAGGTTGGTCATAACTTTTCTTTCAAGGACTAAGCGTCTTTTAATTTCATGGGCATAGAAGTCCATATTTCAAGCAGTTTTCCTGATCATGTCAATTTTTGTGTGTGTATATGTGACTTGTTGCCAGAAGTAAATAGATTATCATTGTTTTGCCTCATAATGTAACCAAGGAAGCCCTTGGCATCTGGAGAAGGGTCAGCCCTGACATTTTTCTAATGGTTCACCACTGTTTTTATCAGTATTATATGTAAGTAATTTCTCTACAGGTTCATTTAAAGCCCACTTATCCACTTTATTGGGTGTTGGTTTTGTTGAAGCAAGATGATAGAAACCACAAACCCACTTAACTAAGTAATTATCATCTAATTTTCATTTTCCGTATCACTCTGAACTGAAATGAATGAATGCAAGGTGTACTCAGTCAGCAATTGAATGTCACGTGAGTGAGAAACAAACTTTCATTGCGTCAAGTGACTGATATTTGGGGATGTCTGTTACAGCAGTCAGTGTTCACTCAGCTAATACACATCCTTTGCATGAGACATTTTCACAGGTGTTGTAAGGGCTGCAAAAATAAAGGGAGGATTTCCCTGGTGGTCCAGTGGTTAAGAATCCACCTGCCAATTCAGGGGACATGGGTTCAATCCCTGGTTTGGGAACTAAGATCCCACATTCAGTACAGTTCAGTCCAGTCACTCAGTCATGTCCGACTCTTTGCAACCCCATGGACTGCAGCACATCAGGCCTCCCTGTCCATCACCAACTCCCAGAGTTTACTCAAACTCATGTCCATTGAGTCAGTGATGCCATCCAACCATCTCATCCTCTGTCGTCCCCTTATCCTCCTGCCCCCAATCTTTCCCAGCATCAGGGTCTTTTCCAATGAGTCAGCTCTTTGCATCAGGTGGCCAAAATGTTGGAGTTTCAGCTTCAGCATCAGTTCTTCCAATGAATATTCAGGACTGATTTCCTTTAGGATGGACTGGTTGGATCTCCTTGCAGTCCAAGGGACTCTCAAGAGTCTTCTCCAACACCACAGTTCAAAAGCATCAATTCCTCAGCACTCAGCTTTTTTCATAGTCCAACTGTCACATCCATACTTGACTACTGGAAAAACAATAGCTTTGACTAGATGGACGTTTGTTGGCAAAGTAATGTTTCTGTTTTTTAATATGCTGTCTAAGTTGGTCATAGCTTTTCTTCCAAGGAGCAAGCATCTTTTAATTTCATGGCTGGAGTCACCATCTGCAGTGATTTTGGAGCCCCCTAAAATAAAATCTCTCATTGTTTCCATTGTTTCCCCATCTATTTGCCATGAAGTGATGGGACCAGATGCCATGATCTTCGTTTTCTGAATGCTGATTTTTAAGCCAACTTTTTCACTCTCCTCTCACTTTCATCAAAAGGCTCTTTAGTTCTTCTCTTTCTGCAATAAGGGTGGTGTCATCTGCATACGTATTGTAGGGCAATTAAGCCTGTGCACCGCAACTGTTGAGCTCCCTCTCTAGAGCTTGTGCTTATTAGCAAGAGAAGCCACCTCAGTGAGAAACCTGCACACTGCAACAATAGAACAGCCCCTGCTCACAGCAACTAGAGAAAGTCCGTGCAGCAGCAACAAAGACCCAGCACAGCCAAAAATAAAGAAATAACTTAAAAATAAATAAATAAATGGACGCTTTTGACTTCAAGACTACAGCTAAACATGAACGCAGATAATCATATTATGAATCAGCCCAGGGCACAGACATCACAAGAGTGGCCCAAATTAAGCACGGTGGAGTTTAAGCAAAGAGAACAACCTTTCTAGTTAGTGTGGTAAGAAAATGTCCCACGGAGCAGATCACATTTGTACCAGACATTGGAGGAGAAAGAAGATTTCCATAAATGGAGCTAAGAAAGGGTCTCCTCGAGGAGGAGAGCTGTAATCTTCCTGATAGCACTGGGCCTTTGAATGTCAAGCTAAGGTGTTTGGACTTGATGCTGCAGGTAATGAAGGTTGGAGAAGGTACAGTCCCATTTACACATTAGGAAGATGACTCTGGAATAGTGAAGAAGGACTAGAGAAAGCACAGGAAAGTCTGTATGTTTTTGAGACCAGTTAAGAAGTAACCACAGTAGTGAGCCAAGAGTCACCACTTCAAAGCTCAGACTGTGGGGTCAGCAGACTTGAGTGTAAATCCTGGCTCCTCCATCTGTCAACTGTGTGTGCTAAGTCGATAGTTATGTCCAACTTTGTGCAACCCCATGGACTGTAGCCCACCAGGCTCCACTGTCCTTGGGGATTCTCCAGGCAAGAATGCTGGAGTGGGGTGCCATGCCCTCCTCCAGGGGATCTTCCTGACTCAGGAATCTAATCCATGTCTCTTATGTCTTCTGCATTGGCAGGCAAGTTCTTTACTATTAGTGCCACTTGGGAAGCCCTTGTCAGTTATGCTGACCTTGATTTACTTGATCAGCTAAGCTGCAGTTTCCCCATTTTGAAAGTGGACTAATAATAGAGGGGGCTTCATAGATTTATGTAAAGGATGAGATAATGCATATAAAGGATGCAGCAAAATGCCTGGCAAATAATAAACACTTGAAGAAGTAGCAATAAGTCGGCAAGAAGTCAGGTGAATATGGTGCAGATGAGGCAAAACTTCACAGCCCAATTCATTCAGCTTTTGAAGCGTTGGTGGTGTGATGTGCAGTTGGGCATTATCATGGAGGAGAACTGGGTCCACTCCATTGTCCAATGCCAGCTGCAGGCCTTGTAGTTTGCAGCGCATCTCATCAGTTTGCTGAGCACGCTTCTCAGATGTAATGGTTTTACCGGTATTCAGAAAGCTGCAGTGGATCAGACGGCAGCAGACCGCCAAACAGTGACCGTGACCTTTTTTGGTGCAACTTTGGCTTTGGGAAATGCTTTGGAGCTTCTTCTTGGTTCAGCTACTCAGCTGATCATTGCCAGTTGTTGCATAAAATTCACTTTTCAGTGTATATCACAATCCATTCAAGAAATGGTTTGTTGCTGTTCCATGGAATAAGAGAAGATGACTTCGAAGCAATAATTTTTTGACTTGTGGTCAGCGCATAAGGCACCCCCTTATCTAGCTTTTTCACCTTTCCAATTTGCTCAAATGCTGAATGACCACAGAATTGTTGACGCTGAGTTCTTTGGCAACTTCTCATGTAGTTAGTTGTAAGAGGATCAGCTTCGATGACCCTCTCAATTGGTCATTATCAACTTCTGACGGCCGGCCACTGTGCTCCTCATCTTTAAGGCTCTTGATCCTTTTACAAAACTTCTTGAACCACTGCTGCATTTGTTAGTACTGTACATTTGTTAGCAGTTCCTGGGCCAAAGGTGTTGTTACTGTTCAGTTGTCTCTGCTGCTTTACCCATTTTGAACTTGAATAAAAAAAACTCTCAAATTTGCTTTTTGTCTATCATTTCTATAGTTTAAATAAATATAAAAGAACAGCAAGCAACAGACCATTAACAAAAAATAATAAAGTGAGAAATAAAGTGCATTAAAGTGATATATAACATAACCACATTTATTTAGGAATATATTCCAGTATTAAATAGCAAGTTTCAACAATGCAAAACCGCAACTACTTTTGCACCAATCTACAGTAAAAAAAGTATATGCAGAGTACATCATGAGAAACTCTGGACTGGAAGAAACACAAGCTGGAATCAAGATTGCCGGGAGAAATACCAATAACCTCAGATATGCAGATGACACCACCCTTATGGCAGAAAGTGAAGAGGAGCTAAAAAGCCTCTTGATGAAAGTGAAAATGGAAAGTGAAAAAGTTGGCTTAAAGCTCAACATTCAGAAAACAAAGATCATGGCATCTGGTCCCATCACTTCATGGGAAATATATGGGGAAACAGGGGAAACAGTGTCAAACTTAATTTTGGGGGGCTCCAAAATCACTGCAGATGGTGACTGCAGCCATGAAATTAAAAGATGCTTACTCCTTGGAAGAAAAGTTATGAGCAACCTAGATAGTATATTCAAAAGCAGAGACATTACTTTGCTGACTAAGGTCCGTCTAGTCAAGGCTATGGTTTTTCCTGTGGTCATGTACGGATGTGAGAGTTGGACTGTGAAGAAAGCTGAATGCCGAAGAATTGATGCTTTTGAACTGTGGTGTTGGAGAAGACTCTTGAGAGTCCCTTGGACTGCAAGGAGATACAACCAGTCCATTCTGAAGGAGATCAGCCCTGGGATTTCTTTGGAAAGAATGATGCTAAAGCTGAAGCTCCAGTACTTTGGCCACCTCATGCGAAGAGTTGACTCATTGGAAAAGACTCTGTTGCTGGGAGGGATTGGAGGCAGGAGGAGAAGGGGACGACCGAGGATGAGATGGCTGGATGGCATCACTGACTCAATGGACATGAATCTGAGGGAACTCCGGGAGTTGGTGATGGACAGGGAGGTCTGGCGTGCTGCGATTCATGGGGTCGCAAAGAGTCGGACACGACTGAGTGACTGAACTGAACTGAACAGTAAAAAAGAATGAGAAGGAAAGGGGGAGAAAAACTTTAGAAAGCTATGATTAAGGAAGAGAAAAGTTGAGGTTGCTGGTAGAATGTGGCCTTGGCTTTTTTCGGAAAAGCTGGTGGTGTGTGAGCTGGAGGTGGGAACAGAGGTGTCAACAGAGGAAGCAATTGCCAGTCAACACTCACCATCTCTAAATCCTGGTTGCTGAAGAGCTTGGCACATAAGACCCCGGACTCAGTGTTCTGCAGAGAGAATTTTTAAAGGACACTGTTTTATAGGGATTGTTCAGTGACAATCTTCCCTGGCACTGCTTGAAGTTTAGAAGGTTGCTGCTACTGCTAAGTCGCTTCAGTTGTGTCCGACTCTGCATGACCCCAGGGATGGCAGCCCACCAGGCTCTCCCTTCCCTGGGATTCTCCAGGCAAGAACACTGGAGTGGATTGCCATTTCCTTCTCCAATGAGTGAAAGTAAAAAGTGAAAGTGAAGTCGCTCAGTCGTGTCTGACTCTTCGAGACACCATGGACTGCAGCCCCCCAGGCTCCTCCGTCCATGGGATTTTCCAGGCAAGAGTACCAGAGTGAGGTGTCATCGCCTTCTCCGTTAGAAGGTTAGCTGGAGACTAACAAGAACCAGGGCTTCTCAGGTGGCTCAGGGATAAAGAATCAGTCTGCCAATAAAGGAGATGCAGGAGACTCCATTTTGATTCCTGAGGTAGGAAGATCCCCTGGAGAAGGAAATGGCAAACCACTCCAGTATTCTTGCTTGAAAAATCCCATGGACAGAGGAACTTGGCATGCTACAGTCCATGGGGTCACAAAGAGTCAGACATGACCGAGTGCAATGGAAACACACTCTTGCCATCTTGAGGAACTGAATTTTAAAGTTAAAGGGCCAAATTGACTTCTTTTACTCTGATGTTGGGCAGAATCAATGTCAAAGACATGATGTATCAAGATTTGTCAACTGGGTCCATGCTGTAATTTACTCTGAACCAGCTAAAGGAAGCTTTTGGGGGACTGGAAGCTGGTTAGTGTATTTGGTGTTAAAAAGGTGGACAGCTGGTATGGACGGCCATAGAGCCAGCCCCACCTTCCTACACCTGCATACCTTCCTACATCTACATACCATATATCTCAACTTCTTATTTTCCAGAGAAGTTAAACCCAGATGCTGCCTTTAACCTGATTTCATTTTTGGGTAACAGGATTGATAGGGAGATGCCCAGAGGGATTGATACCCCTACAGATGGCCTTGCCTGGAGGCTGGAGCCAAGTTTCAGCTGAAGTTGAATTCAGGCAAGCCAACTTGGAAGTTCATAAGCTTGAAGATCTCCAGCCCAGGGAGGCCACCACCAGAATGTACTGGTCACATTAGAACCTGCCTAATGAAGTGAAGCCTTGTTTATTTTTCCATGGTAAAGGTAATGGCATGTGACATTTCTCTGAATCATTTATTTATATTTTTCCTCCTTTTTTTTTCAGCATAAGAAACTAAACAGATGGAGAAAACTCACTTAAGGATTTTCTTATTACTCCTGGCAGTCTTTGGCTCCAGACAACTGCTTAGCCTGTTTCCCTGGCTAGAAAGAATGCCTGGAAGTGTTTACTCTGTCTTCAGATTCAAAGGGGGGTGAGCAGGGACCACATTTTCTCCATTTGTTCCCTGCATCAAAGTCTTCTTCCCAGCTCCAGAACAAAGGTGGTTTACTGATGCTCTGGACCCCTATTCAGAAGCTTTTTTAGTTGATTTGATTCTTCTTGTTGATGTCAGTAGTGCATTTAAGCATGTCTCCAATCCCATCTTCCAGCAGGAATGCAGAGCTCCTTGTGAGAAGGTTGGCTGTGGAGGAAAACATCTACAATGTGAACACAGCTCTGCACATGGGCAGCTGAGGGATGAGCTGATGGGAGGCAGGGGCAAGAGTAGGTGATTAATTTCTGTTATGGGTAGAATTGTGCCTGCATCCCTCCACCCACATGTAAATGTGAGAGTCCTAACCTCCACACCTCAGAATATGATCTTATTTGGAAATAGGGTCTTGATGGAAATAACCAAGTTAAAATCAGGTCCCTAGGTGCTGTTGTTGTTCAGTCACTAAATTGTGTCCAACTCTTTGGACTTTAACCCATCAGGCTGTCCTTCACTATCTCTAAGAGTTTGCTCAAATTCATGTCCATTGTGATGGTGATGCCATCTAACCACCTTATCCTCTGCAGTCCCCTTCTCCCTTTGCCTTTAAACTTTCCCAGTATCATTGTCTTTTCCAGTGAGTCAGCTCTTTGCATCAGGTGGCCAACATATTGGAGCTTCAGCTTCAGCATCAGTCCTTCCAATGAATATTCAGGATTGTTTTCCTTTAAGATTGACTGGTTTGATCTATTAGGGTGGACTCCAATTCAGTATGACGGTGTCCTGACTGTAAGGGGGAAATCTGGATACAGAGACACACAGAGAAGGAAGACAACAGAGAGACACAGGGTAACAGAGCCTCCAAGCCAAGAATTGAGGCGAAGAGCAGATCTTCCTTCACAGCCTTCAGAAGACACCAATCCTGCCAACACCCGACCTTCAGCTTCTGGTCTCCAGAACTGCAGGTCAGTGAACTTCTAGTTGTGCAGTCTCTCAGTCTATGGCACTTTGTTATGGTTTCCCCAGGAAATGCATACCATTGCATTCCAGGAAAGTACTAGGGGTGTGAAATATGTTATAAAAAGGCGGCAGTGGGTATGATGGAGTTGAGAATAATTGCTTGCTTCAGACTCTTGAACAGAGATGCTGAATATGGCCACAAACAGCAATAATAATACGAAATTTGGGTTTGCTTTGGCAAAGGCAACACCATAATGGGTAATTTTAGTGTCAAAAACAATCAAAGCATTAAGTATCTAGCAAAAGAAAAAAGTAAACCTCTAACTATGGAGATTTCCTGTGCTTAAGAGGAACTGACCACGAAGGAATTAAAGTTAAGAAAGAAAGAAAGCCTTCTTCTACTTGGAAAAAGCTTTTAAAACTTCTTGCTATGGACGAGTAGCCCCACTTATATTTGTATGGCTTTTCACAGCTTTTGTAGAACTTCATATACTTGATTCCATTTAATAGTCCCAAGAGATTAAACAGGGCAGAAAAACTTATGCTTATTTTATAAATGGGAAATTTGTAACTGTTAAGAATGTTTTGCCCAAGGTCAGATAGGCAACAAATTTCTTTCTTGATTAAAATGATTTTGATTGAAAAGATAGCTACCAATTTGAATAATGTAGACATAAAATCATTTGCCAGTAAAGATTCCCCAAGCTAAAGAAGCCAAAAGTAACTGGCCATGGGAAGACCAGAGCTACAGTTCCCCACCCAGGGCCTTTCCCCATAACGGGTTGTGAGTCTGGTCTATGAAATCCCCATCGAGATGACTCACAGCCAATCTCCAAGATTGAGCCTCTGATCAAATTTCAAATTCTAAGATGAGAGAATCTGATTGGGCTGGTCAGGTGTTTAGCCTTGTGGCTACCAATTGTGTTCAGAGTGTCCAGGTCATATAGTATCAGCAAGGTGAATGAGGACCCAATCTTAAAGATTAGGTGGACAGTTTCCAAACACAGGGAAATTATAATGTAGCCTAGCAAGTCCCCCGGAGAAGGCAATGGCACCCCACTCCAGTACTTTTGCCTGGAGAATCCCATGGACGGAGGAGCCTGGTAGGCTATAATCCATAGAGTAGCAAAGAGTCAGACACGACTGAGCGAGTTCCCTTTCACTTCTCACTTTCATGCATTGGAGAAGGAAATGGCAACCCACTCCATTATTCTTGCCTGGAGAATCCCATGGACAGAGGAGCCTGGTAGGCTATAGTCCATGGGGTTGCGAAGAGTCAGACATGACTGAGCGAGTTCCCTTTCACTTCTCACTTTCATGCATTGGAGAAGGAAATGGCAACCCACTCCAGTATTCTTGCCTGGAGAATCCCAAGGACACAGGAGCCTGTTGGGCTGCCGTCTATAGGGTGGCGCAGAATCGGACACGACTGACCTGACTTAGCAACAGCAGCAGCAGCAGCAAGTCCCCAGAAGTTCCACCCCTTAGCTGACCAACACTAACACATATGGGGACCTTCCTGTGCATCTAGATGTGCCCCCTGGGTAGCACAGTGCAGAACATAGAGATCCAAGCACCCTCATCCACTCCCCAGCAGAAACAACCAAAACTCATGTCCATCTAAAAGCTGGTAAATGGGCTAACAGCTCATTAAACTTGATTCCCTTTCTTCCTGAGCTCACAGATTCATTCCCTTTCCCAACCTCCCTTGGGATTAGATGGGTCATGTGACCAAGTTCTGGCCAGTGGAATGTGAGCGGAAGTCACTTTCAGATCTGGATCTCCTTGCTCTTCCCCTTTCACTGACTCGATGGAGAGACACAGTGACCTTGACAGCTTCAGGAAACTGAATATGGAATAACTACAACATGGAAGGAGGTTGGGTCCCAAGTTACTTCTTGTAGAAGAGGCACAGGCATATCAAGAACAGATTAAAAAATTGCAACCGAAAGAACACTGATGAAGAAGGTGGTTCCAGAAGGGATTTGATGATCTCCTTGGTACCCACAGGAGGAGCTCTCCAATTATTAATTCATTCATTTAAAGAGTATTTCTTGAGCTCCTAATATGTGCCAGGCATACTCTACTAGGTACTGAAGATTCAATGTCAAACTCAGTGTCTGCCCTCTTGATACTTACAGTCTAGAAAGGAGAAGGGTAGTAGTCAGCTCATTCATACAAACTGAGGTAAAGACTCTGAAGAAAAGATTCTGGTCTGTGAAAGAGCATAGCAAAGGATCAAATCTTAAATGAGAGGATTTGAAGAAATGATATCTGGGCTGACTTCTGAATACTGAGTAGGTGGTAACGCATGGAAGAAAGCAATTTTTAGACAAATATTTACAGAACCTTCTGATGGGGGTACACAGGAAGTACAATAGGAGCCCCTCCAAAAGTATTTTAATTTCTTTGAAAGAAATGAAAAAGGCCTCTTACAGTAGGTGACATTTCAGCTGAATACTAATGGATAAAAAGAAATTTGAAAAAATATAGAGGAGGAAGGACACCACAAACGGAGGGTGTAACGTGTGCGTAGTCACGAAGGTGCCAGAGAGTTAGAGCAAGCAGTTCTGTACAACTATAGCTTTAGGATAAAGAGGTTGCGAGGGAAGGGGTCCCTGAGAGAACTGAGTCAAATGATGAAGACTCCCTCATCTAGGTCATGCTAAAGACTGTACCCTGTGGGCAGTGGGGATTCAAAGGAAAATAATCACAGGGAAGTGTTCAAATAAGATGTCTCCTTCAGAAAGTTCAGTCCAGATTTTATGAAGAGCAGATTGGACCTAGAAGAGAATGGAAGCTCAGAGGAAAATTCAGAGCCATGAAGACCCTCTGTGTAATAGTTATCATCTACTCTAGGGCTGAGCCTGAGTTATCATCTACCATAACCTGAGCCTTTCTGGGAGAAGGAATAGTCTGAAGTGTTCCTCTCTTTCTACCTGCCCCACTGCCGCCATCTTGGTTGGCCCTGGTTGCCATAGCAACAAGTACTCTCTCTCTCTCTCTCTCTCTCTCTCTCTGCCTGCAGCCTTCAGCTCCTGTAATCTCTTCTCCACAGTGCCAGCTGTTTATGGGCCCTGAGACTCGTGGCTGATCACATCCCCCAGGCTCAGAGAGCTACTCATGGACTAGAGGGTCAAGCCAAAGTCTTCTCTTGTGCGTCTCTAGCTTCCTCTCTCTTTACTTACTGCTCAGCTCTTCACACACATTACCTTTAATTCCTACTCCAAGGTGAACATCACTGTCCTTATTTTACAGCCTCAGAGATGTCAAGTCATAGGTCACAAGTCAAAGGTCACAGACTAATAAACTGTGGGGTCATATTTTGAATCCAGAACTAACTCAAAAGCCCAAACTCTCTCCATTTAGGCATGCTAACATTAAACCAAGTGGCCTGGGTCAGTCAGGCTATATCCCCAAATTATGCACCCCCAAATGTAGTACCCTAAGAACTGAATGAAAGTATTACATAAAACAGAACAATGCCAATACTATTCTTTTTTTTAAACCACAGTAAATAATCCAGGTTTTTAAAAGTTACGTATGTGCCCTCTATACATTTCTTAAACTCTCTGGCCCTTCTACCACCATGGAAATTAGAATTTAGTGTAGAGCACTGACTTTGTACTAGTTTTGCAGTTTGTTGTGATGGTAGTGAGTTTTTTTAGTCACAGTAATACGGGATCATGCAGGATCTTAGTTCCCCAACCAGAGATCGAACCTGGGCCCCTTGCAGTAGAAGCTTGGAGTCATCACTGAACCTCCAGGGAAGTCCCTAATTTTATAGCTATTTTAATTGATTCTATCTCTCAAATAAGTTTGAAATCCACTGAGCTAAATTGTATGGTTAGTAGGAAAGAGGGAAATAAGAAATCTTTGTTGGAGTTGATACATGGAAGGCTCTGAAAGCCTGGCTCAGGAGTGTGTGATCCTATGGACTGTAACCCTCCAGGCTCCTCTGTTCATGGTATTCTCCCAGCAAGAATACTAGAGCGGGTTGCCATTCCCTTCTCCAGGGGATCTTCCTGACCCAGGGATCAAACCCAAGTCTCCTGCATTGCAGGCATATTCTTTAGCATCTGAGCCACTAGGGATGCTTATATGGTTAGTAGGAAAGAGGGAAATAAGAAATCTTGGTTGGGGTTGATACATGGAAGGTTCTGAAAGCCTGGCCCAGTAGGTATACTCCAAATTCAACATTCAGAAAACTAAGATCATGGCATCTGCTCCCATCACTTCATGGCAAATAGATGGGGAAATAATGGAAACAGTGATAGACTTTATTTTCTTGTGTTCCAAAATCACTGTGGGTGATGACTGCAGCCATGAAATTAAAAGATGCTTGCTCCTTGGAAGAAAAGCTATGACAAAACCTAGACTGCATATTAAAAAAGCAGAGATATCACTTTGCTGACAAAGGTCTGTCTAGTCAAAGCTATGGTTTTTCTGATAGTCATGTACGGATGTGAGAGTTGGACCATAAAGAAGGCTGAGCACTGAAAAATTGATGTTTTTGCACTTTGATGTTGGAGAAGACTCTTGAGAGTCCCTTGGACTGCAAGATCAAACCAGGCAATCCTAAAGCATCAACCTGGATTATTCATTGGAAAGACTGATGCTGAAGCTCCAATACTTTGGCCACCTGATGCAAAGAGCTGACTCATTGCAAAAGACCCTGATGCTGGGAAATATTGAAGGCAGGAAGAGAAAGGGACAACAGAAGATGAATCGTTAGATGGCATCATTGACTCAATGGACATGAATTTGAGAAAACTCCAGGAAATAATGGAAGACAGGGAAGCCTGACGTCTGGCAGTCCATGGGGTCACAAAGAGTTGGACACAATTGAGTGACTGAACAACAGCAAGCAGAGGAGAGCATCAGGTGGCTTTCAGTCGAGGAAAGGCCGGATTCCAGCTGCACTGCAGGAAGGGCCAAAAAGATAAGAACAGAATTTCTCAAAACATGATCCCCTACCAGCAGGATCAGAATCAGCCAGGAGCACATTAAAATATGGTCCCAGGCCCCACCCACAATTCGAATCATCAGGGATGGGAATCCAAGAATCTGCATGTTAACAGCCTCTGAGATTTTAATGGATGCTGACTATGAGGATCAGCAGATTAGGAGGGGAGAGTTTTGACCTGGAAACCAGCTGGGTGGCTGCAAAGATTCTCCAGAAAGGAGGCAAGAAGGGAGTGAGCTGGAGCAGAGGAGAGGAACCTCAGGACAGGGAGAGACAGGCGGGAGAGGATGTGGGATGGACAAGTGATTAGAGGCGAAAGGAAAGGAGGACAGGGAAGTTAGCTCAGGGTTTCTGATCCTGGTGGTCGGGAAGACGGTTGGGGTCATTGGCCGAAACCAGGAGGGCAAGGGAAACAGCAATTTGGAGGCAGATAATTTTGTTTGGGTTGGTCACCTTGAACTTGAGATGCTGACAGGACATTCTAGCCAGTGTGTAGAGAGCCTACCATTAGCAGGTCTCTAAATGGCACTGAGGAGCTACAGCTGACTTGCATGTTTGGAAACTCTGGGATACTAATGAGGCTCAGGCCAGGGGACAGGACTTCTGGGAGTCCATTAGCTTTCTCTGCTCATGGCCGCAGATGGCACCCTGAGCCCGGTGGCCAGCTGCAGACACAAACCGTGAATGACACCAAGGTGGAGAGGGCCAGGGAGCAGAGGATGCGTGATTTCCTGCAGATCCAGCCTTGACCTGGGAAAACCAGCCCTGGTTTCCTGTCCTGCCAGGACTGCCTTGTGATAGCACCTTCCAAACTGCACCTGGTTCTTGTCACTCATGCTCTGATGGGGGTCACCCACCAGCGGTGACCTCAAAGGCAGCTTTAAAACTCCATACAGCTGTGTTCTCAACCCAGCCAATTATAGCCCATGGAAAAATCAGGCGGGGCCAGAACCTGGATGTCATCTCAAGACTCCTTTTAAGACCAGGAGAAGGCCTTTGAGAATTGACAGTTTCTGTAGATCCAAGCCACCCAGGCCTTTCATCTGCACATTAACACACACAGGCCTCGGGGAGAGGGGCTACTCTGGAACTCAGATCATCAGGTTTTCGAAAAGAGACATTTTTCTTGTTTAGCTTCCAGTCTGCTGAAGGGGGCATCTGGGGAATATCACAGCTGGAAGAGCATCTAGAGGTTTTCAATTAAAATAAAATACCTCAATCTTTGCAATTTGTACAAGAAACTGTGGGTGTCATGCTAGGGCCTCAAGCTGTTCACTCTCAGGTGAGCTCCAGGCTGAACTCCTTCTGAGGCCACAGGAAAGAAGGAAATGTATCGGTGGACTCACAGCGCCCTCATCCCGACCCCCTGCCCCACATTCCCCCCACTTCGACCCTTATTGTTGTTCAGTCGCTAAGTGGTTTCTGACTCTTTGCGACCCCATGGGCTGCAGCATGCCAGGCTTCCCTGTCCTTCACTATCTTCCGGAGTTTGCTCAAACTCATGCCCACTGAGTCAATGATGTTATCTAACCATCTCATCCTCTGTCACCCCCTTCTCCTCTTGCCCTCAATCTTTCCCAGCATCTACCCTTCCCCACCCTCAACCTCAGAAATGGAGCCATGGTGCCCTGATCTCAGCCCCAGGAAACTCTCAGCAGAAGCCTTGGAAAACTCATCCTGGTGATCAGCCCTCCTAGAGCAGCACAGGGTCTGGTGGCCTCCAGACACTGTTTCTCCACCATCAGTCAAATCTGATGCATCTCAAGGATGGTAAGTGGCACAGCCCCTGGCATCTCCCAAGCCCAGACCTACCCTGCTGTCTGATTTTGTCTCCAGGCAGGTTCTTTTGGACCCACAGAAGAGTGAAGCTGTAGATATTCACCACCCACATGCCTGCTTAATCACTTCAGCCATGTCTGACTCTTTGTGACCCCATGGACTGCCAGGCTCCTCAGTCCATGGGATTCTCCAGGCAAGAATACTGGAGTGGGTTGCCATGCCCTCCTCCAGGGGACCTTCCTGACCCAGGGATGGAACTTGCATCTCCTGTGTCTTCTGTATTGAAGGTGGGTTCTTTACCCACTGAGCCACCAGGCAAGCCCACATGAGAGCATCAACTCCCAGGGAGCACGTTTCCTTTCTGGAATTCCCTTCCTAGTGCCAAAGCCCTCAAGAGCCCAGGAGGAGTGCGGAGGTTTGATGACTAGGACTTGTGCTGTTTACAGACGTTCAGGGATGTGATTAATACAATTCAGGACTATCCATGTTGACATACACTTACATCACTGTCTGAGTCTGCCACAGGTGCCTGCAAAGGGGGGTGCTTCTGCAGCTGAAATCCATCTTCTCACAGCTCTGGGGTCCGGGAGTCCAAGATCAAAGTGTTGGCAGGGTTGGTTTCCACTGAGGCCTCGCTCTTTGGCTTGAAGATGGCTGTCTTCTGGTGTCTTCACATGGCCTTTCCTCTGTATGTCTATGTTTTAATCTCTTTGCATAAGATGGAATTAAGGCCCACCCATAGGACTTCTTTACCTTCATTATTTCTTTCTTTTTTTTTTTTTTTTAAAGATACTTACTGCAGTTTATTTTTATGTCACCTGGCCTCTCCAGGTGGCATGCGGAATCTTAGTTCCCGGACCAGGGATCAAACCTCTGCCCCTTGCAATGGAAGTGCATATTTTTAACCAATGGACCACCAGGGAAACCTCCCTTAACTACTTCTTTAAAGATGCTATCTATAATACAGTCACATTCTGAGGTGTGATGGTTAGGAGTTAAATATATAACTCTTGGAAAGTGAAAATGAAATTGAAAGTCGCTCAGTCATGTCTGACTCTTTTGAAACTCTTTTGAGACTGTGACCCACCAGACTCCTCAGCCCATGGGGTTTTCCAGGCAAGAATACTGGAGTGGGTTGCCATTCCCTTCTCTAGGGGATCTTCCCAACCCAGGGATCAAACCCAGGTCTCCCACATTGCGGATGGATTCTTTACCATCTGAGCCACCAGGGAAGCCCAACAACTCTTGGAAAGGACCCAATTCGGTTTATGACAGGCATAGAGCACAGCACCCAGCCCTTCAAGCCTGACCCACCCTGTTTCTTGCCTATTAGCCAGACTGTCCACCATCACATTCCTTGCAAGTAGCAGTGAGTCGGAGAGGAAGGAAAGTTCAGCAAACTCACTGGCTTCTGGCTCAAAGTTCAGGTACTAAGGTCATTGGAAGAAGGGTTTGAAACTAATAACTGTGGGTGCCTGTCCTCATCTGCTTAGACATGCATCTCCCTGGGTCCTCAGAGGTCACCAAATGCCTTTAACTGAATCAGATCAACTGCTCTGACTTGTATCCCCTCCCCACCCCCCTATCTTAGAGAAGATTCTTTCACCAAAGATCCACATACACTCCAGGCAACAGACTACCCTAGTGTCTGAGCTGCTTGGGTTGCTGTTGGGAACCCCAGCACAAGGTCCAGCCGGCCCTGTGATCTCACAGGATGGAGGAGGTCCCCACTCAGAGCCCCCCAGATGCAGATGGGGCCAAGTCACTGGCCAGAGTCTGTTGGAGACTTCAGGCCACAGTTTCAAGGGAACTGTGTAGATCTTCATGAGGGATGAGATCAAACACTTGGGGAAATCTACTCTAAAAGGGAAAAAAGACACTGACATTCACTTGCACAGAGGCATCGCTGTTTGAGAGCAAGGAAGGCAGGATAGAGCAGTGTGTGGCACAGTCAGAGAAGAGGGGCTAGAGAAGCTGGGAGAGGAGATGGTGCTGGAGCTGAGCCTGGGAGGGAGAAGCCAACGGCAGAGAGGAGGGAGGCCCCCAAAAGTAGCGGCATGGCCTGAACAAGAACCAGATTCAGGTAGGAGGCTGCCAGGCTCAGCGCTGGGAGAAGGAGGCAGGCTCTTGCTCTGCCCCGAGCAGAGGCAAGCTCTCCGAATGTAAATGTGCGGATGCTGTGTGAACTCTCCGATTTCCAAAACGGACAGGGAGCTGACGGCAGCGTCTGTGGCTGAAGCGGGCCTGTAGACAGGGGCAGAGGCCAGCCTGCTCCCAGACTCAGCACCTCTTAGGCATCTAAACCAAAGCTCCACTCTACTTTTTGGCAGGCCCTGAACGCGCTCTCCGCTGTCAGCATTATTGCTTTCCAGGAATCTCCTGTTTTTCAAAGTATTTTTGCCAAGATGTGATGTTTTGCAAGCCCTGCTGCCCATCACCCTCCTCCCCTGTCAAACTGATGAAACCATCCGTCTTCCAGCCCCAGGCAATCTTGCTCCACCCTGCCCTCGCACCCCAGCTCACCCCAGCATCTGGCCGAGACCCAGGAGTCCTGGAGGCAGAAGACAGGCCCGTCTGTCTCCACTGGAGCTGGCGACATGGAGGGGCTGTGGTATCCTTGCCTCCCAGGCAAGACAACTGCTTGCTGGCAAATACCCACAAGGGGCGTATCTCCCAGGCAGCCCCCGAGTTCTGGCAGGAGACAGGGTAGAATTGTTTCTGAGGATATTTGGACATGAATTAAGGGCAAGGGGCCCTTTCTAAAATATTTGCTTGAGGACTGGGTTTTAAACTCATTCCACTGCTTAGCAACTCCTGCCCCACATAAATTCATCAATACAGGAAATATGTATTCAGTCTCCCCTTTGTTATACCAAGGGGCACATAAGTTGCCTATGGAGGAAGGGTTTCAGGCTTGTCAGATTCCGATACCTGGGGAATCATTTTAACCAAGTCTTGCAAATAAACATGGAATTTTGCCAGCCTGCTATTATACTGTGTCAGTCTCGGCGAAACCATATCTTCAGGCTGGAGAATATATGACTAATAATTATTGAACTGCAGGGCACAGGCTTTGTTTAGAAAGCTTCATGTGTGTACTGCTACTGCTGCTGCTAAGTTGCTTCAGTCGTGTCCGACTCTGTGTGGCCCCATAGACGGCAGCCCACCAGGCTCCCCCGTCCCTGGGATTCTCCGGGCAAGAACACTGGAGTGGGTTGCCATTTCCTTCTCCAATGCATGAAAGTAAGAAGTGAAAGTGAAGTCGCTCAGTCGTGTCCGACTCTTGGCGACCCCATGGACTGCAGCCCACCAGGCTCCTCCACCCATGGGATTTTCCAGGCAAGAGTACTGGAGTGGGTGCCATTGCCTTCTCCATTCATGTGTGTAAATGTACATAATTCAAAAGAGAATTCTATTTTACCAGGAAAAAAAAAACAATCAAAATCCTACACCTGTGACTCCGGCTTAGCATCCATGGAGACATCTGTGGTGGTGCTGCTCCACCACGCATACTGGAGCGATGACAAATTGTACCTTTAATCCAGGCCTCAACACTAAATCCAAATTGTTCTTCCTTGTCATTCCTTGGAGACCTGCAAGTTTTCAAGTAATTCAAAACTTAAGTTTTTCCTCACCTGTGTACCGTAGAGCTCTTCCAACTGCTGTGAGAGCCCTTTGGTGGGCAGCTACTGCAGGAAATGACCCTGGACCTTTTTGGAAGCCTTGCCAAGACTTAGGAGGGTGAAAGGGTAGGCAGGCTGTTTCATTCCCTGGTTTAGCCAACCCTGGGGATATGGCCTCCTCAGCATCAAAGATGCAGTTTTGTGGGAAACAGAAAAGTAATTCAGTAAGAAAACTATTTAGGAGTTTACAGGCAAAATGGCTGTTGTTCTGTTTGCGTCTTAGTTTTTCAGTCATGTCTGACTCTTTGTGACCCTATGGACTGTAGCCCGCCAGGATCCTCTGTCCATGGAATTCTCCAGGCAAGATCTTCCTGACGCAGGGATCGAACGTGAGTCTCCTGCATTGCAGGCAGATTCTTTACCATCTGAGCCACAAGAGAAGTCCCAAATGCCTGTTACCAGCCCTAAATAGTATTTTCTTTTTTTTTTTTTTTCTGGTTGTAGTGCCACTTTCATTTTTTTATTTTATAAGGAAATCCTACTGTGAATTTCCAGTTTATTTATTTTTTAATATAAATTTATTTTAATTGGAGGCTAATTACTTTACAATATTGTATTGGTTTTGCCATACATCAACATGAATCCGCCACATGTGTACATGTGTCCCCCCATCCTGAGACCCCCTCCCAACTCCCTCCCCATAGCATCCCTCTGGGTCATCCCAGTGCACCAGCCCCGAGAATCCTGTATCATGCATTGAGCCTGGACTGGCAATTCGTTCACATATGATAATATACATATTTCAATGCCATTCTTCCAAATCATCCCACCCTCACCCTCAGAGTCCAAAAGACTGTTCTATACTTCTGTGTCTTTTTTGCTGTCTTGCATACACGGTTATCATTACCATCTTTCTAAATTCCATATATATGCGTTAGTATACTGTACTGATGTTTTCATTTCTGGCTTACTTCACTCTGTATAGTAGGCTCCAGTTTCATCCACTTCATTAGAACTGATTCAAATGTATTCTTTTTAATGGCTGAGTAACACTTCATTGTGAATATGTATCCATTCGTCTGCTGATGGACATCTAGGTTGCTTCCATGTCCTGGCTATTACAAACAGTGCTGTGATGAACGTTAAGGTACACATAATATTTTCATTAGAGTAATTCTTCAGAAAGGTTACTATCTCTGAATGCTGACACTGGACATCAAAGGTGGAAAGGAATTTTAGAGATTACGTTAAGTCTGTGGCTTCAAAACTTTAAAACTTCTAACAGAATCTTATATGCAAACCCAGTACATGAAGCGTGTGAGTGGAAGGCCCACTGGCCCACTGGCCCCTCCTCCTTACCCCAGATACCTCTTGACATAGTGGGACAAGCTGGGCCCCTTCCCGGGGCTTTCCTCCCCACTGTCACTCAAGCACTAGCATTGGAAGAAGGCAGAAGTGACACAGCCTTCTAACATGGTGGTTCCATTGAAGAATGATGCCATGTTGGCTCCTTGAAATCACAGTCTCCCAAGTAGTGCCAGCCAGGCTGGCAGGCCCACATGCCTGCCTCTTGGAGTCACAGTCTCTGAGTGATCTGACTCGGCCTGGTCCTTGCAGCTGCCCCTTGATCAGCCCCTCCTGTCAGCAAGCAGCTCCTCAGCAGTGAAGCCTGCCTCAAATGGCAGATACAGACAGTGCAATAAAAATCCTGCCTGTTGTCAATGCAATTGTTCACCAATTGTAACAAATGTACCACCGAATACAGAATGCCCAATAGTTACTTCATATGCGTTTTTGTATGTCTATTAGGTGTTATAAAAGATATATTCAATAGAAGGGTTATCCTTTTCCCTGGGGCATGAAGAGAGAATTTGCCCTAGAGTCCATAACATAGCTAGTAAGTAGCAATGTCCAGCTACAAAGCATGAGCTGCCTCAGATTTTCTCGCTTTCAGTCACAAGTCTTTACCACCAACGTCTCCCCGACTCCACTTCCTAATACCCGTTTCAGTCTCTCCATCTCTCAATACAGTCATTCAACAGTATTTATTGAGTAACCACTGTATTCCTTGCACTGTTCTGTCATGGGGCAAAACAGCCAAAGTGGGCACACAGGACCCTCTACCCACGAAGAACTTACACAGGAGATAAGTAAGCAAAGAAACCAACAAAATTACATCTCATGATAATTGCAAAGAAGGAAATAAACAGCATACTTGGATGGAGAATAACTGATTTCCCCCCACATAATCTTAGACCCATAGCCCAAACCCAGAGGCCATCAAACTCCTGATATGCTCCTGACAGCTGGAGTACTTTGGTTACTCCTACTCCCAAAGCCTTAAAAGAGATGCCCACGCCACCCTGGGGCCCCTGGTCCAACCACCTACCCAGCTGTGTGGAGTGGGACAGAAAAGAATGGCAGACATGCTGGGAGGAAGAGCTGAGCAGAGAAGGAAGTGCTGCGGGGGAACAGGAAGTGCTGCGGGGAGAGCCGGAAGTGCTGCGGGGAGAGCCGGAAGTGCCTCGCGGGAAAAGAAGCGGGCAAGAAACAGGAGATAACAGGAGGACACATTTCAGGGAACATCAAGGCAGAAGGTTGTCTTCAGCTGGTAAAAAGATGGAAATTCAAATCTCCAGAGTCTTAACCAAACACACCAGGAAGACACTGCTAAAAGGCGGGCAGAAGACATTACTCACAGGCCTTTCTTGTTTATGAGCCCAAGGCAGAATGGTGGTGATGGGGTTTTAAAATTTCCTTCTATGGAGGAGGAAATATGAATATTGAAGAATAAGGGGAAGAATTTCAGACACCCTCGCTAATCTTTGACAGCTTGGAGAGAATGGAAACCTCAAATAGAACATAGTGACCCACCAATTTCACCTTTGCCTGGGATAGCACTAACCAAGACTAGAAGAAACTGCAGTCAGGTAGTTTCTGGCAGTGTTCAGAGAAGCTTGCAGGAGGGTGGGATCTCAGAAATATTTGCTGGAGGAGAACGGGCACAGAAGGCAAATCCATCAAGGCCACGCATTTACTCACATTACAACCCAGAGGCTCAAAGAAAGGGTTCTTTATTTTCTCTATCACTTCATCTGATATTCCTCATTGAGCCCACACCCTGCTCAATGAAGACTGGCCAATTAACAATAGTTCGGACTTTTCCAATTTAAACGGTCTCCTTTCAATGTAAACATTCAGTCAGTTTATTCAAAGTTCAATTCTCTATAAGGCTGGTCTTAATGGTCGCTTTAGGACAGCTCGTATTTCCTCCCCTGCTGCTCTTCTAACTTTCCTATATGGCAGCTAAGTATTTGGAGGAAAGATAGGATTTTCATGACTCCAAAGAGACCTGGTATCTCTGAGCCTCCCTACGGGAAGGCTCCCTGAGCCAGATATTATGCCTGGCTCTGCCTGTCCCTCCAAGGGCACCCAGGCATGGGTGCCTTCTGAGGGCCCATTCCACATTGTAGCTGAAGACAACTGTTTTCAGCCGGTCAGTCCCTGGTTCTCCCTCTGACCCACTGAGCTGATGTCTTCCCCAGCCTGGCACAGGGGCAACTTGTGAAACAATCTCAGAAGAATAACACAAATACTTCAGTGGATGAGAATCGTCCCCCCAGAGTCTGTTTGGCCTCACGGCTCTACTCATCCTGGCCTTCTCAATTCTCAGACTCTCAAGTAAGGGGCCACGACAGCTCATAGAGAGTGAAATACAGTTTATTTCTCTCATTTACCCAATAGTCCCCACTAACTCTGGGGGTGTGACTGTGAGAGGGGGTATTTGGACTGGGGGTTGGTCTCTTACCTCTCCTGCTGCAGTCAGCTCTCCACCAGGCTTCCATGCCATTTGGAAGCAGCCAAGAGCAGAGTTTCTTCCAGAGGGCTGAGCCTCCCTTTAATACACACAGGGAAACATGCCACTAGTCTTGAGGTCTTGGGCTGCCCATGCCTGTCTGGATGTTTCTGGTAGCCCCATGGTATAAAAGTGTGTGAGTGAGATCCCTGATACCTGACCCAGCCTTCTACCTTCTCAGTTCTTTTCTGTAGGGTGGGCTCAGGCTCTTCCTTCCATGTCTCATATCTTTCCCCAACCCTGCAACAGGGAGCCTCCAAGTCTAGTTGTCCCTGGACAAAGTCCACCTCTTTGGTAACTGTGGAAAATTTTCAGGATATGCATCCTCCAGTGTGGGTTCTTGATACGTTTAGGAGGTTTGAAAGTCCTCTCTCTGTCTACCAAGTCTGGTTTTCAAGACTATTGTCTTGCTGTAAAACCCTACTTGGATGTCAGAAACTGGTTTCTCTTTGCTTCTTGACATAACAGGTCTGATTCTTTCCCAGCATCCCCTGAGGGAGAACGGATGGCTTAATTCTGGATGAAGAACTTGGAAAAGGCCCTGCCCTCGAAAATGCAAGGAACATTAGTAGCAGTTTGCAAAAACAAAACACAAACAAACAAAAACCAAGGGGAAAAAATTTATCTCTGTCTCATAAACCTGTTACTGTGACTCAGTGCTTAGGCTCAGTCTGATTTGCTCCTACTCTCAGAAGAGTAACACAAATACTTTAGTGGATGAGAATTGTCCCCCTAGAGTCTCTTCAGCCTCTACTCATCCCAGCCGTCTCATTTCTCAAACTCTCAAGTAAGGGACCACAACAGTCACGTGGCCCTGCAACATGAGAACAGGCATTTCTGATTCAGCAGGAACTGGATGGACAAGCTGATGCCTTTTCAATGTCAGAAAGATGGACAGATGGGGCTGGACCTCATAGTTTTACACCTTAAGGCTGATCTCTTTTGCCCAGTGCTGGAAAGATCTCTAGACTAGTTGCCACAACTCACAGAGACATCTGTATGAAATCCTTGGTACCCAAGGAGAGAAAGATCCAAATGCATGCACAGAGATCGTTTCATTCACCAACTTCTCCAGCAGCCAGTTTAAGCAGACATTTTTATTTTTTTTTTTATGATGGCCTGCAATTCCTCTGGCAACTTAATTTTCAAAAAGTATCACATCAACATATCTTTTCATCCTCTCAGAGCCCAGTGGAGTGGGTACAAGAGCACAGCCATAACCTTTGACAGATGAGTGAGCTTCTGGGACACAGAGGTTGTTTGAGATGCTCAAGGTGATAAATAAAATAAAACCCCCTGAAGGTTGAGTCACGTCCTTCCCACTGTGTCCCAAAGAGAATGGGGGGCAGTGCATAAATCTTCATAAAGAGGGGCAGAGCTGAGTGATGCTATGAAACAGTGTACAGGGGGCTGGGTGCTCTAGATTCATGCTGGACTTAGAAACAGGAATCCAATGTAATATTATTTCACCATAAAAATGAAGTACTGATTCATGATACATTGTGGATGAACCTCAAAAATATTATGCTAAATGAAAGAAGCCAGGCACAAAAGGACAAATGTTGTATGTTACCATTTAAATGGGATATCTAGCAGGGGCAAGTCGACAGAGACAGAAAGTAAATTAATGGTTGCCAGTTGCTAGGAGAGGGGGAGACAGAACTTAACTGATAATGGCTATGGAATTTCTTTTTGGAGTGATGAAAATATTCTAAACTTAGACTGTAGTGGTGGTTACATAACTATGTAAGTATACAAAAACCATGGAATGTATACACTTTAAATGGATGAATTTGTGATATGTGAATGATATTACAATAAATTTGTTGTTTTAAAAAGGGAAAGAAAAGAAACAGAAATACTGATTCTCACCCTGGACCAGCATGGCTTTACAGATGTCCCTGAACTTCACCCACTGTTTCCACGCCCATGGAGAGGAATAATAGCATCCTTGGCAAAGTCCACGAACAAGTCCCAGGAAATTAAAGTAGAATCTGGATAACAAAATAAAGTCTTAATCTTTTTCCTCCCCCCATACAAAAGGCTAGTGTCACTTGCTCGTAAGGTAGATGCCTGGAGCCTGACCCTTCAGACCAGAGTTCCTGGTTTCAAAAGGCTGCCCCCAACGCTTTAATATGGTGGGCTGTGTGCAGAAGCACAGCCCAGACACCTCAACCCAAGATGCGGCTGAGGGCTGTGTGCAGAGGTGCTGTGTCTGACACTGTGATGAGCTAGGAGCAGCACGCCTGTGCCTGATGTCTGAGGACCTCACTCCCTCCCCACTGGCCGGAAGCCTATCAACAGCCCTGCCCACAACCAGTGGGAGAGATTCTCTAGAGCATGAGTATCCCCCTCTCCATTTCTAATCAAAAAATGAAGCTTTTCTTAGCTTCTGAACTGAACTGGGTCTTCATCCACTGGTTTATCTATTGGCTTGACTGACACTAGACAAGAGGACCCTTGCTGAAGACTGATTTGAAAGGACTGGTAGCAATAGTAATAATGACAATATCTGATCCATTCACCTCATAGGATAGTTGAAAGAATCAAAAATAAGCTGTACTGATGCATGTGATTCTCTCTGGGTGTGTCTTTATGGAAGGGTATTTTATGACCCAACAAGCCTTTGGAGATGGTGCTATGATGATGCAGTACCAGCAACTAGAATGTGCCCACACTCTTGCTTTTTTCTCATCTCATTTTGGGTATCGACTGCAGCATCTCTGTTCCCTTATTTTAGGAGAGAAAGGAGGAAAAACTTGTGTGCAGTCAGGAATATGTAGATGAGTCCTTCGATTCTTGCTTGTAGGTGACTGGGGGCTTCCCCGGTGGCTCTGTGGTGAAGGCTCCACCTGCCGTGCAGGAGAAGCAGGTCTGCCCGCTGGGTTGGGAAGGTCCCCTGGAGGAGGTCGGGCAACTCACTCCAGTATTCTTGCCTGGAGAATCCCATGGTTGTAGGAGCCTGGTGGGCTGCAGTCCATAGCATGGCAAAGTATCAGATACAACTGAAGCAAGCTGGCAGACACACACACAAAGTGGACTGACCAGAGGAAGCTGGCAAGGGATAGGGCCTCTTAGCATTCTCAGTCTGTACATTAGAACACTTTATAAAGCCCTCTTACATCTTTTTCTCTTTGAGTCTTCACAGCAACCATGTAGGTAGGTAAGCAGGGTAAATCATATCACCTGGGTTCAGAGCTTGACGAATGGAGCTGACAAGTGATGGGACTGTGACCACATGGCACTGAACCGAATTCTCCTAAGCGCCCCCAAGTATCTCCCCCCACTCTGGTACTACATTTAGGGCTGAAACCTTTAGCACTTGAGATAAAAAGTTTGAGCAACTTGAGCAAAGGCTTTTTTTTCCCTCTGAAAGTCAGCAATAGTTGCTATTGATATTCCTTGAATGTCTAATAATTACAGAGTGTTGTATCAATTTCCAGACTTAGGTTGAGCCCTATTAGGGGCTCAGATCTGTTCCAGGACCCAAAAAGGGGTATGGAAGTGAAGTGGTTGATGACATCTAAGATGGATGAAACTATTAGTGGAGACAAGACAAATTATGAAATAATAATGAATGATTCAGGCCAGAACTAAAACTAGCGTGGGATATGACACACACAGGGCTCTAAAGGAGCACGATGATATAACACGTGATTGAATCAATGAGTTAAAATTAATGAAAAACATACTATTAAGTACTAGCTTGTGTGGTTCACAATATAAAAGATGCAGGGTTGGGATGGAAAATAAATCAATGAAAGTGAGTATTGTTAGGGGAAGTGTCATGGAAGAGAGATTTAACTGGATGTTCATAGATCACTGAAGATTTCCTATTTCAGGAAACAGTGAAAATAAGCCTGACAAGAGGGAAAAAGAACAAAGTCCCAAACATAGGAATATACTAGGTATGTATGCAGTGGTTGCTGTCCCAGGCAGCACTAGTGGTAAAGAACTCACCTGCCAATGCAGGCGACATAAGAGACTCGGTTTTGATCCTTGGAGCGGGAAGACGCCCTGGAGGGGGGCATGGCAACCCACTCCAGTATTTTTGTTTGGAAAATCCCATGGACAGAGGAGCCTGGCAGGCTACAGTCCATGGAGTCACAAAGAGTTGGACACATGTGAAGTAATTTAGCACACACGCACGCACACAAGCAGTGGTGTGCTGGGAAATATTCAACATCCCTGTCTTGGGAAAACAAACCCTTATTTGTAGTATTGACCAGTTTCCAGGGTATCACTGCTCCAAATATGGTTGATTTCAAGCTACCAGTATGACACTATTGAATGTGGAGTTGGGAAGAGATATGTGTTAGCTCACCAGCATATAGTATTTCCAGCACAGAGTAGACAAAAGTAGTCCCAAGACCAGAGATAATAATAAACTAATTAGGGACTTATGAGTTTTAAATATTTATTAACTTTCTAGACATAATTTCTTTAAACTTATATAATTTACTTTTTAATAATGGTTGTGTTTAGCAATTGACTCACAAACTTCCTGGAAATTTAGCATCAGCTCTTGTGAGCCAGTGCAGGACATTGCCAGCACACTATTGCACGCACATAAAGCAAAGAAACCAGACCCATGGGAATGGTTCAGACTGGAGCTTAGAGGGAAACAGAATTCACTTCTTGGAGCCAAGTTAAAAAGACCAGGAAAGACTGAATGAAACTACTCCCTTCAGTCTTGTCCTACTGAAGCCTGAATGGAGTAGGATGTAAGGAGGCACTGAGGAGACTCAGCAAGGAAGCAGATGCCATGATGTTCAAGGAAGTGAAGAGGGATGGACAGGATGGAGGGATGTGGGGACGACACAGATGAGGGGCTGAGAGGTGGTGAGGTAAGGGGAGCTGGAAGTGAGGGTGGCAAACAGAATCCAGAAGGGGAGACTAATAGGAGAGACATTTTGAAGTGAACACGAGCACAACTTTGAGCCTGGATTTGGGGATAAGGAGACAGGCCAGTCCAGGAGGCATGAGACAGGTCCGGGTGACTGAGTGGAAAGTTAAAGGTGAGCGAACTAGCTGATCTCAACACACTGGGAAGGAAGACAGTTTCTTGAACCTGGCGGATGGGAGGCAACAGCCAGGAAGGTGTATGATGGAAATGTCTTGTGGACAACTGTGAAGAGAGATGGGACTGGAGCTCGAGGGAGAGGAACGTGGTGGAAAATGCCACCATCTTTGAGCGTCTCAGTGCAGAGGTGGCAGAAGAAGCTTGAGAAGGAAGAGCTCTCTGAGGAATATGCATGGAAAACAAGGCCTGAGTGTTGGCACACGCCATCACCAGGAAAATGGGAGGAGGAAGAAACGCCATGGAAGACTCCAGATTAAGAAGGCAACAGAGAGTAGGACACTCAGAGGTCAGAGACGCCAAGAAGGGGCAGTTTCCAAAGGGGAAGAGAGCGTATCAAATGCATTAGGGATGCTGAGTTAAAAGAGAGAAACATACGTTTTTCAGAAAGAAAGAGACATGTAGGAGAGGGCTCATGAGAGAGGGGATCTATGTATACAAATAGCTGATTCGCTTAGTCGTACAGCAGGAACTAACATGACATTGTACAGCAATTATATTTCAACGAAAAGAAAGAAAAAAGAAAACAGTCATGGAATTCAATTCCACCCCATGAAGAGAAATAAATTTCTCCGCCTCAGGCGGAAACTCTTCTCTTGTCCTGGGTCATCTGGAAGCCACCTCAGTAAGGTGGCTCACTGCTTCCGTGGACACAGGCTCTTTGTTTTAAAGATGGAGGTTCCCAGGCAAGCGGTAGACATGTGTGTTGGGAAATCTCAGCATGCTAGACGAGCCCTGAAAGGAATGGATAACTTCTCAGTAACCAACAGTGATGACAGAGCTGAGATTACAGAAGGTAAAACTTGAATAAGCATCTAGGGAGGTGGAACACGACACAGGCAGCCCTCTCTGAGGAATATGAAGCTGCAGTTTGTGAAATAATCTGGTGGCTACATTGATTCCAGCCGCTTCCTCCGTGAAACCTAAAACACAAGTCTTGACCCCTTAGAGGAAATTGGTTTTAAATACCCCCAAATAATAAAGGATAAATACAGCTGTCCCCTTGAAGGAATGTGCTGTATATGAGCATTGTTTGTTACGGATGCCAGAGGTATTCACATACAGCCTTTAGGTACTGCTGTATAAATAATGAGTGCTCTTAAAGACACAAAAGCCAATTCAACAGCATATTCATTGCTCTTATTTTGGATTATGGCTCTTGAGAGAGAAAACAGATCCCAAGCCAAATAGAGAGAAAGACAATATCCCACATATTGTGTTTAATTTAACAGCAAAATAACAAAAACAAAGCTTATTCTACAGGTTTATTTCCAAAATTTAGCAACTCTGGCCATTCTCTTGCTTCATAAGGAGCTAATATTAATAGCCAGAATATTTACATTTTCGTTTTGTTTTAAAACGTGTCATTTTCCCTTTAGTTCTCCCTTTTTGTCTCTAACCCTCTAAAAGGGTAACTCATGTTCTCATGTTTTTTTTTTTCCATTTTGTACTTGAATGATAAATCTTTCTTAATTTCTTAACTCTTTATGATACATATTAAAGCCTTGCCCATATTACTGCACCAGAGTTTAATTAGGAGATTATTTCCTGATTCTGTGTCCTTAGCTCCATGGGATTGTGCTACAAGTAGGAGAACCACAGGAGAAATGACTAAAAATGACAAAATTGTTTGTTGGCAGGGCTTTGGGAAAGCAGGCACACTAAACTTTGCTGGTGGCACCATAAAATGAAAAAAAGTCTTAAAAAGCAATTTTGCAATATGTGACAAATCATAAAAATTATTCTACTCTTTGACCTAGTAGAGCCTCTTGGGGGAAAATGTCCTCAGGAATCATTCCAAGGAAACAAAATTATTTGCAAAAAAAAAGATGTTTCTGGTCCTGTCATATATTCGAATGAATCCTTGGAAACAGCCCAAGTACCCAACTGTGAGGAAATGGTTTGGGCAGACTGTGCTCTATTAATACAATGGAATATTAAATGGTCACTAGGAAAGACAATTATAGAGACGATTATGAAATCTGGGAAGAATCATGCAAAAGCATTCTGAGTGGAAAAACTAGAAAATCGATCAGTACACAAACATAAAAAGTAAAATCATCGGATGTAAATAACTAGCCGTGTAAGGGTTCAGTTGTCGGCACTCCGTATTCTTTTATTTCACTTTGGGCCTGTTTGACCTCATTGTTTAAATAAATCCTACAACTCTCAACTAGCAGGCAGTCTGTCCCCTCAGAGGGGGGCAGCAAAGTCAGAAAGTGGAGGACAGGAGGGGCTATAACATAGCCTAAAAACAACGCTGGGGACCTTCCCTGGTGGCCCGGTGGCTGAGACTCTGCTGTCAGTGCACGGAGCATCGGTTCCATCCCGACTGGGGAACTAAGATCCCACGTGCCGTGTGGTGTGGTCAACAAAATAAATAGATAAAAACAATACAGTATTTTGCTCTGTTGTGTGTGTCCATACAAATACACGTGTGTGTGTGTGTGTGTGTGTGTGTGTGTATCTGTATACAGACGGAGTGTGTTCTTCATTTGAACCAAAAATAATATTTTTCAAAGAATGTGAAAAATTTTAAGGAAATCAGTCCTGAATATTCATTGGAAGGACTGATGCTGAAGCTGAAGCTCCAATACCACCTGATGCGAAGAACTGACTCATTGGAAAAGACCCTTGTGCTGGGAAAGATAGAAGGTAGGAAGAGAAGGGGATGACAGAGGCTGAGACGGTTGGATGGCATCACTGACTCAATGGACATGAGTCTGAGCAAGCTCTGGGAGTTGGTGATGGACAGGGAGCCTGGCGTGCGGCAGGCCGTGGGGTTGCCAAGAGTCAGACACAACTGAGCAACTGAACTGAACTGAAAGAAAGTGAGCATTGTGTTTATCACAAATAAAATGAGGGACTTTAAAAGGCTGACTAGTTCCCCTTCTCAATTTGTTCTAGTTATTTACTTAACCTATTTAGTGATGGCATCTGTATTGGATCTCCAGATAGTCCATTGAAAGTGTTCATATTGAAGCAGTCTAACCGCCCACAAGTATCCTGCGGGGGCAACTATCACACAGAATAATTTCCTGTCCAGCAATTTGCCCAGGAAAAGAGTTTAAATGAGATAAACAGGCTGATGGTCTGCTGCACTGAAATGGCAGTATGGCAGCAGACTTCAGACAAATTTTTAAATGCTCAAAAGTGAATTCTCTAAAGAGAAGTGGACTAAATGAAGGACCAAACAGTCACTTTGAGTGGATGGCTGAAAAGTGGATGCCATGGATAACAGTAAAATGTGACAAAGCAATGAGGAAGTGAGGAGTTTTGAATATCTATTATATTTGCTTTTAAGAAAACGTGTTTAATTATAATCTTACACTTTTAAAATTTTAATGTTAGTTCACAAAATTTCCCCAAAGCTAACAACCAGTTCTTGCAAGCCGGCTCTAGCATGACAATCTAGCTCATCAGCCCATCTCTCCATTGACATTTGAACCAAAAAACTCCTGTGCTGTGAATAGTGTTTCACTGCCTTCAGTGAGGAGAAGGCAATGGCACCCCACTCCAGTACTCTTGCCTGGAGAATCCCAGGGATGGGAGAGCCTGGTAGGCTGCCGTCTCTGGGGTCGCACAGAGTCAGACACGACTGAAGCGACTTAGCAGCAGCAGCAGCCTTCAGTGAAGTTTTCTCCCACTGGGATTCTAGGATAGCACACTCCTTTGACATTTCAGGCACATCATCTCATTTCTTATCTTGATTCTATCTCTTTTCCCTACATCATTTGCATATTAATATGCCCTGGGTTTTCCTTCTTGATCTGTGTCCCCTTTTATATTCCCTGAGTGATCTTATTCATTGTCAACGTATTAAGGACTCTGAAATGATTCCTGCGTTGAACCCCAAATCCTGAATTCTCTCCCAGGCTTTAGAAGGCCAATGAGCATCTCTACCCACTCCTTATCCTTGTGTCTTCTTTCCTATCTCTTCATCTGAACTTAATAATTTAATTCTCCTTAACTGGGGATAAGGAGATTCCCACTCATTCATTAGTTCATTTGCAAATATTAATTATTCAGTAGGGGTCAAGCAGACTTTAGGCTATAGAAATATAATAGAGAACAAAATTGACGGAGTCCTTCAGAAGCTCACCATCTGGAGGGTAACACCAGACAGTCCGAAAAACAGAGAAGTAAACAAAACCAAAATATATTTTACGGTGTCAGATAATGGTAAACCTGATGCATGGTAAGACATCTCGGCATCATCCTCTGTTCCTTTCTCCTTCACTCCTCACATCCAGGTGGATACTAAGATCTCTAGGTCCTTGAATGGAACCTTCCCTTCTCTCCTGCGTGTGTGTGTTAGTCACTCTGTCGTGTCTAACTCTTCGACTACATGAACTGTAGCTGGCCAGGCTCCTCTGTCCACGGGATTCTCCAAGCAAGAATATTTGGTCATTATCACCTAGGATTTCCACAATCTCTAACATGCCCTCCCTATTCCAGGTTCATGCCTGATCCATGTTTCACACTTTTTCTGGAGCTTTCCAAAACACTAACCACAACTTTCCCCTGCCTTTGTTAGATATCTTGGAGGTACTTTAATAAGGATAGGATTAGTCGCTCAGTCATGTCCAACTCTTTGCGACTCCATGGACTGTAGACCTACAGGCTCCTCCATCCATGGGATTCTCCAGGCAGGAATACCAGAGTGGGATGCCATTTCCTCCTCCAGGGGAATCTTCCTGATCCAGGGGTGGAACCTGCGTCTCCCACACTGTAGGCAGATTCCTTACCATCTGAGCCACCAGGGAAGCCCATTTTAATAAGAGTAGGGTAAAATTCTTGGCATGCTAAACAAGGAAACTAATTTTGTTGGCTATTGACTGTGTGTAAAACACTCACACGTGCATGAACACACAATACGTACATGCACAGTGTATTTACTTCTATTCCAACAGTCACAGAAAAGATTTTATCATCCTTCAACAACTTGATGAGTTGTTCTGACTTTTCTCCTGATACTAGACCCTTTCACAGTTGGCCCAACACTTCTGGTGGTTTCCTCTCCTGCCCCTCCTCACCACACTTGAAACCTGGTCTCATGGCCTTAAGTTCCAGTTTAAAGTCAGCTCATACACTTGAGCCTATACTCACCTTGTCCACTCTGCCAACAATGCATTTGCTTCCCTTTTTCTATGACCCCGATATTGGGAAAGACTGAGGGCAGGAGGAGAAGGGGGCGACAAAGGCCAAGATGATTGGGTGGCATTATGGACTCAATGGACATGAGTTTGAGTAAACTCCAGGAGATAGTGAAAGACAGGGAAGCCTGGCGTGCTGCAGTCCATGGGGTTGCAGAGAGTCAGACAGGACCTGGAGACTGAATAACTCTCAGAAATCAGTGCTACTGTTAAATGCCCCCTTCTTAGGGAAGGCCTTCTCTCTCTGACCCTCACCACCATCCTTTGCCCCTGAGGTCCCTCCTTTCTGAGCGTTTTGCTCATGAGACATTTTGTTGAGCATTTAGTATGTTCTGGGCACAATTCCAGACACAGAGGTTAGAGCGCTGAACAAATGTAGGTCCCAGCTCTCAGGGGATTGGTATTCTAGTGAGAGGAAATGAAACACAAACATGCAAATGATTTCAAATAATAATGTGCTCTGTGAGACAAATGAGTTGAGGGGAAGGAGTCCGGGTTAGGTCAGGGAGGGAAGCCACAGCACGGATCTCCAGAGTGAGTCCCGGGTCCTAGTTCATCTCCCCCAGTAATCAGTGAGGGTAGGGCTCGTGTCTTGCTTCTCTTTGTCCCATGCCACCTAGCACACACGCAGTAAGCATTTGTCAAATAAGTAAATAAATCAATGGACTTTCACAGACCGTTTGTTTGGAGGCACGATATCCAATCAATGATCAATGTTTCAAGTTCTGCAAAAATTCTTCTGATGGCTTCGTAGACAATCCTGCTGACACAGCGTCCCTCCTTTTCAAGCTATTCATAGCAAGCCACCTGAGTGGCCCACACTTCCCCCATTTCCACCCCCCGCCCATGGCCATTGTACAGCATCCAGCCATCTGACAGGGAGAGGAAACATTGCATCCGATGACTTCCCAAATTTGAAAGCATGAGGATTATTTCTGGCTTGGAAGCGGTTCAGTCCCAGGAATATCCATGCCAGCATCCGTTCTAAAGTTAATCTACTTCTCCATCTGTACCATTCATGAATCTACCCATTTGACCTCACAGGAAAGGAAGTGGCTGGATGGCCTCCACAGTGACAGGAGACCGTGAGCGGAAGCTTCCTTTTAGGGAAATGCTCAGAGCATCTCCACAAGGACAGACTTGTGAGACATCACATGTGTTTTTCACACTCTTCACAGAACACATGCAGCAGATCGATGATGAGCAGGGGCACCAAGAACTTTCATCGTTCTGCTCTGAAAACAGAATGGTGACTTTGGCAGATGTGATCACATTTCACATTATTTGGGTCTCCCCAATTAGCATTACTTTTTTGTTTGGGTGGGAAAACAGCACATATCACTTGACCACTAGTACAAGTTTATAATTTTATAAAAATTACAAGAGGGAATACTATTGCAGGTGGTTTAAACCCCAATACCTTATCTCCGATATGCTTGCTCTCAGTGAATTCAAATTTGCATGAGTGTGTGGGGGTGCATATATATTTGACTATTTATACACTCTACTACATTGCTAAGAGGATTTTAGGCAATTTAGAAAATCACTTAAATGTAAGAAGATTGTATGACTTAAAAATGGGATAAAAGTTTTCCATATGATCTTTACCTGAAATGAGATTGACTTATTGCAGTAGGTCTTTCTTACTGAGATTTGCTAAAACATAATTAAATCCTTCTGGATAGGAACTTGGGACTCCAAAGGAAATAATGATGCTAACAGACGCCCAGGGTAATATCTCTGGGAATGAAAAAGATTATGTTCCTCATTTCAGGCGCATGTTTGCACAATAGATAAAAGAGAATTGTCTTCCATGTGGTGAGCAGTTGTGAAGCTCTGAATGCTTTTAATTTCTCGACCTTGGTGTCAAGACCTCCCAACTCACAGACTCACACCACCCAGGATGTCTCCAGGTACTATGGTGAAGGGCAAGGGAGCTGGGGCAGAGAGCCAAGAGATTAAAACATCCTCAAGAATAGAAAGTGACTATTTTTCAGTTTCATATTAGCCTGCAGGAGGGTAGGAGGATGTAGGAGATGAGGAGTAGTTAGAAAAGAAGAGAAATATAGGAGAAATCACAGCCTGAAACATTGACTGCCATAAACTGGAGACACTGAGAATCATGGATCTGTGTAGATGTTGGCCTGGGGAGGCAGGATACAGGGTGGGAGTTAGGAGCTTGGGTCCAGCCCAGATTGGCCTGGATTCTTCCTCATCAGCTCTGCTGTTTACCAGCTGTGTGACCTTGGGCAAGGTCACTGAGCTCTTAGAATCCAAGTGTACAAGGTGCTTATTATTCTTAACTCCTTTTTGTTTTTAATTTTTAACACAGTCTCATACTACAGTTCTTGTTTTGGGCCTTCGCTTTTTAGTATTAAAACAAAAGCTTATGCAACTAATCACTAATATTCTATACATCTTTCATTCTAGAGCCGTGGTTCTTACAGTGTGGTCCCCAAACAAATAGCATCTGGTATCATCTGGGAACTTGTTAGAAAGGCAAATATTTAGTTCCTAACCAAGACCTATTAAAGAAGAATCTCTGAGTGTGGGCACAGCCATCTCTATTTTAACAAGCTTCCTGGGGCTCCTCATGCACACAAAAGCAGGAGGAGCATTGTTCTAGAGAAAGCAAACAGAGGTTGTTTAGGCCTCCTTTCTCCTACAGAGGGTTACTTCTTTTTGAAGTTAAAGAGCCAAAGTAGGAGACCTCTTGGGAAAATTCCCTCTCCATTTTCAGAAGCGCAATGGAAGGAGGAGAGGCTCAAGATGCTGGTGAAGAGGCACGTCTCTGCTGGGGGCAGGCTTGAGAAAACAGCACTTCAGTTTTCTGAGGTGGGCTTTAGGTGGATTAAGTCCAGAGCTTTGGCCCCCAGGGATACACCTAGCTTCTTCACAAGCATGTCAAGTCTTTACCCTAAATAGTCCATGACTGAAAAGACTTTGCATAGCTTTTCTGAATACCTGCTTTTCCCCTCAGTCGTATCTGACTCTTCACAACCCCATGGACTGTAGCCCACCAGGCTCCTCTGTCCATGGGATTCTCCAGGCAAGAAGACTGGTGTGGGTTGCCATTTCCTTCTCAGGGGATCTTCCCAACCCAGGGATCGAAATCTAGGTCTCCTGCATTGCAGGTAGATTCTTTACTATCTGAGTCACCAGGGAAGCCTACTTTCCTTTCACTTTCCCTCCTTAGTGGATTTACAACCACCCCCCAACTCTAAATTCTTGACATCATATCTGATCTTGTGAAAAACAGACAGATGGGCCTTAAAACATGACCTTCGGATGCCCTTTGTTGTGTGCCAGTTGCATTGGAGAAAGTCTTTGCCTCTTCTAGCCCATATGAAAATGTGAAGCCAAGTAAACACACTACAACCAAGAACAATGAAGTCCATTTTACTTTACCTCCTAGAAAAGGAAGTTAAAATATCTTAATTCCAACCGTCAGCTTGAGACAGAAGACTGTGTACCCATAGCAGTATGGTCCATGGAGGAAGCCACACACTTACTCACCCTGAGTCTCCAGATATCCGGAGAGGAATGAGACAAGAGCAGACCAACATCACCTTGGAGGATGTGGTTGCGGTTGTCCTGGTGGAATGCCTGGATTCACAAACATGTAGACCGTGATGGGTTAATAAGAGGACTAGAACGTGAACTGTGGTGTTAGAGAAGACTCTTGAGAGTCCCTTGGACTATAAGGAGATCAAACCAGTCAATCCAAAAGGAAATCAACTCTAAATATTCATTGGAAGGACAGATGCTGAAGCTGAAGCTCCAATACTTTGGCCACCTGATGTGAAGAGCTGATTCTTTGGAAAAGATCCTGATGCTGGGAAAGATAAAAGCAGGAGAAGCAGATGACAGAGGCTGAGATGGTTGGATGGCATCACCAGCTCAATGGACATGAGTTTGAGCAAGCTCTGGGAGATGGTGAAGGACAGAGAAGCCTGGCGGGCTGCAGTCCATGGGGTCGCAAAGAGTCAGACATGATTGAACAACCGAACAACAACAAGATCCAGGGGATGACCTAGCTGGTAGCAACCACACACCTTGTCCATGAATTTCCTCTCTACTGGACCCTGCACTCAGCTCTCTGAGACTTGAAACTCTAACGCAAAGACCAAGCTGAGAATGTACCCTGGTCATCCATCACTCTTCCCCACCTGCCTCCCATCCATGACATTTACATGATTACTCAGAAGATTATAAACTCAGTAACTATGGATGTCCACTTTACTGAACAGTGTTTGAATGATATTATGTTTTTTTAAGGTCTTTATGTTTTTTCCCACCCAAAGTGAAGAAGCAGAGGCTTGGTAGGTTTTTCCTGCTGACGGCAATAATCAACTCCTTGAAGGCAGTGTTTACGGACTCCACCAACATTGATTGAGCATGTGCTACATCTCAGGCGCTGGTCTTGGTTTACAGTGGTGAGCGTAACAGAGTGAAAACCAAATTCAGTGGAAACGTTTCAGAGGTCTTATTGACTTTATTCATCCATTCATGTATCAGTCAACATCTAATCAAGCAGATAAAAAGGAGCTCTGAGGAGCTCTGCAAAATGAAAGGCAGAAAGGAGCAAGGTTATTGCCAAGTTACTTTCCTTTAGAGGGTGGCAGGGGTCTACTAGGCAGATGACCTAATCAATGCTCATCTGGTGATTCCTTACTGACTGGTTGAAGATTCCATTTCTGGGAAAGCTGAAGCTGTAATTCCATTAAGGCTTGATTTGGTGATGTGAGCGTTGCATAAACAACTCCACTGTAGTCGAAAATTGTTGTTAAATTTTTTATGTTGTTAAAATAACATAACAACATACTAATCCTAACCCTAATAATAATCCTAACATAACAAAAATAACATAACAATCCTAACCCTAATGTAAAGTGAAGTGAAAGTTGCTCAGTCATGTCCAACTCTTTGCAACCCCATGGACTATACAGTCCATGGAATTCTCGTAGGCCAGAATACTGGAGTGGTTAGCCTTTCCCTTCTCCAGGGGATCTTCCCAAACCAGGGATCGAACCCAGGTCTCCCACATTGCAGGTGGATTCTTTGCCAGCTGAGCCACAAAGGAAGCCCAAGAATACCAGAGTGGGTAGCCTATCCCTTCTGCAGGGGATCTGCCCAACCCAGTAACTGAGCCGAGGTTTCCTGCATCACAGGTGGATTCTTTACCAACTGAGCTGTGAGGGAAGCCCCTAGCCCTAATGTAACTTAGAGTCTAGTAGGAGGGACAGGTCTTGAATTTACAATACAACAATAAATTTAAAAACATGCACTCTCTTGCCAGGTGCTATGAGAAAGTATAAAGGGGGCTTTAATTAGGTGGAAGGGGTGTCCAAGAAGGCCTCTTTGAGGAAATCGTCTCAAAGATGAAGAAGCCCCAGCCAGGGGTTGATTTAAGGGACAGACTGGTGAGACCAAAGCTCAGTGAGCAGGAGAGCTGGGTGAATGAGAGGAGGCTGGAGGTAAGCAGGGGCTAGATTACACCACTCTTGAGGACAAATGAAAGACTTCTACTTGAAGCAGTAGGAAACTATGGAAGGTCTGGGGGTAGGGTTTTAAGGAGATTTGGCTTTTACTTAGAGGAGATCATCTGGCTGCCGGAGAGAAGGCCACAGGTGGACACAACCACAAACGGTCATAGATGGGAAGCTAATGGGTTCTCCAGTTAACAACTCTTGGTGCTGGACCTGGGATGGGGGAGTGGAGATGGAGAGAAATACAGAGATTGCAGAGGTACTCAGAAGGCAGAGTCAACACACTCTGTGATCAAGGAGAGAGTTGCTGGGGCAAGGAAGCAGAGAGTGGCTCTTACAGGGGAATACAGTAGAGGAGGAGGGTCAAGGGGAAGCTCAGGAGGCTGCTCTGGAAATGCTGAGGTCAAGAGTCCCTGAGAGTTCCAAGTCGAACTGATAGGGAGGGGGAGGTGTGGCCAACCTGCAGCTTAGAAAGGAGATGGAAGCTGCTAGCTGCTGTCTACCAGGGCTCTATGTGCATTAGCCTGGCCTAACAGAGGACAACCACGCAACCCAAAACACTCCACCGAATCTACAGTTTACCTGGAGGCCTCCAGAGCCCCAGTCTAAACAAGGCTTAACAGTCTCTGTGGCAACACCATGAAAACATTGAAATCCAACCACAAACAAGTTGATTGCCAAGAGGGCACCCAAGGAGTTAAATGCATAGTAAGTATTGAAATTACTTTATTTATCCTCAAGCTCCCTCCCATGTTACAGTTCATATACTCAAGTCCCAGTATAATAAAATCTGGATTAAGCTGTTGTAGAGCTTAATGGAGCCAAGTCACGATGCCAAGTTTCAGTTAATACATTTTAAATGAAAACACACCAGCAAGATTTAGAACAAGGGTCAAGAATCATAAAATAAATACCACAAAATAATTCTCCATTGTGAAATGGCGGGCGTCGTGCCCCTGGGAGTCTAAAATCTCTTCTTAGTTCAACAATCTTTTCACTTGGAGACAATTAACAAACCATTGGCAGGTTCTGCTCTTACCTTTAGGGAGGGAAAGAGAAGAAGCACACTTGGACAAGGGAGCCAGACTTTCGTCTTCCTTTCTCTAAACTTGGCTTGCTAAGTCATTTCAGTTGTGTCCGACTCCTAGGGACCCCATGGACTGCAGTCCGCCAGGCTCCTCTGTCCATGGAATTCTCCAGGCAAGAATACTGGAGTGGGCTGCCATTTCCTACTCTAGGGGATCTTCCCAACCCAGAGATCGAACCTGGGTCTCCCATATTGCAGGCAGGTTCTTTACCAACTGGGCCACCAGGAAAACCCACACTTGACTTGAGGTATTGTCAAAATATGATTGCACTGGTTCTCAAGGGAAGACACTGACCAGTCAACAACTGGGCAGGAGTAGAGGGTTGGGAAAGAAGAACCTGGTTGTGTGCAAGCTTCTAGAACATTCTAGAGGCTGAATGAACTCCTATCTCTAGGGATACCTGTATTTTCTGAGGGCCGCAGGTGGTGGAATAAATAAAAATTGTTTCTCATCATCTGTCTAAACCCAGCCTCATTGTAAGTCCTGCCAGAGAGCTTGGTTCTGCTTTCAGAGAAGATCATTTCTGCTACAAATATTCTTTGCCACGGTGGTAGTGAAGGTAGGGTCTCACTACCACCTTCAGGGGCTTGCCCTTTCTGCTTCTACATCTTTTTACAACCTCCATAGGCACACAGAGTTCCTAGCTAATTCCAAGGGGGCACCAGCTGCTGAAAGACTGAGCTGTAGAGCCATCTCTTCAGCCACTCAGAGCCTGGTGCGGTAACGAGTGGTACCCTGCAGTCAAGCAAAGGAGAGCCATAGGCATTGCACTTAAACTCCAAAATGCAGTCTGTCCAGATGTGACAGGAGCCTCCAGGGAAGACCTTGAGTTCTGTGTGTTTCTCACAAGAAGACATCCCTGCAAAACTATTTTTTGTTGAGTGCCACCGTCCTGAGCCTGGTCAAGTTTTTGCCTCCCTGCTCCGCCCCTTGTGCCAATGCCCACAACATGGTCAAGAGCTAAAAATGCCTCACTTGAATTTCCAAATGCCCCCCTAAAGGAGGTGGTACTGGAGAAGACTCTTGAGAGTCCCTTGGACAGCAAGAAGATTAAACCAGTCCATCCTAAAGGAAATCTGTTCTGAGTATTCATTGGAAGGACGAATGCTGAAGCTCCAATACTTTGATCACCTGATACAAAGAGCTGACTTATTGGAAAAGACCCTGATGCTGGGAAAGCTTGAAGGTGGGAGGAGAAGGGGATGGCAGAGGACGAGATGGTTGGATGGCATGACCAACTCAATGGACATGAGTTTAAGCAAACTCAGAGAGTTGGTGATGGACAGGGAAGCCTGGCATGCTGCAGTTCATGGGGTCGCAAAGAGTTGGACACAACTGAGCAATGATCAACAACAAAGGAGGTGGATCCACCTCCTGGTGAGAAACACTGATGGAGGAAACCCCAGGAGAGAAGGTGCTGAGGACCCAGAACCGTTTCTTCTTTGTCCGTACATACATCCAGGTCTGGGGCAGTCAGCAGTAATCTGTCCCCAGCCTCCGCTCCCCAACCCAGATTAATCCAGGATGCATCCCCCCACAAAAGTCATCTGGATCTTTTGATGAAACCATGACTTTCCCTGGCAGGCTTCTAAGCTGCCTTCCATGCTGCTCTCCCTACCAGCTCTCTCGGGGGGTGGGGGCAGTTAGCACCCCTAGGCAGGCCTGGGTGGCAGGCCTAGTCACAGCTTTTCCCCTGCCTTTCATGAGCTTCATTGGAGAAGGAAATAGCAACCCACCCCAGTAATCTTACCTGGAGAATCCCATGGACAGAGGAGCCTGGCAGGCTACAGTCCATGGGGTTGCAAAGAATCGAGCATGACTGAACAACTAACACTCATGGGCCTTAGTGACTTGCCACCCAGTGCCCGCATCACAGCTCTTTCTCCTCCTTACACATTGGGGACACCTGTTCCTTTATACTAGGGCCCAGGAAGCGTGTGTGTGCTGAGTCACTTCAGTCATGTCCAACTCTTTGCCACCCTATGGACTATAGCCTGCCAGGCTCCTCTGCCCATGGGATTCTCTAGGCAAGAATACTGAATGGGTGGCAGTACCCTCCTTCAGGGGATCTTCCCAACCCAGGGACCGAACCCCTGTCTTTTAGATGTCTCCTGCATTGACAGGCAGGTTTTTCACCACTGAGCCACCTGGGAAGCGCCCAGACCCAGGAAGAGCCATGATCAATAAATGTTCCAATGGGTTCTTATGCTTCTTGAATGTGAGGATGCTTGAACAGTTTGATTCTGCTAGCAGAAATGTTAAAATAGTTGTTGGCTGACACTACTGGTAGCTCAACTATGTGGAACAGACGCTGCTGCCCCTGGGCCAAGGCTGGAGTAAATGTGGCCACACATCTGAATTGAATTTTGACAAGATCCTGTTGCCAGACTCTTCTATGTCTAAAGCAGCAAGCTCTACCACAAAATGGAGGCTTTGTCCTTGAAAACGGTGATGTCAAAGATGGAAGTGATGACCATCTTATGAGCTATATTTAGCGGGCTATTAATATTTGGTCCCCAAACCACAGGTGAATCCCAGGTGGTGAGATGAATGAAGAAAGAGCATACTTTCCTGAGGGCTTGCACACCCAGCATTTACAAAATTCGAAGCTCAGTGGTGGAGGGGCAGAGAGTGGAGTCAGAGCCCAGCATGAGTGACTCCCAGGCTCACAGTCCAGCAAATGGACCATGGCAGTCTCCAGGCCAAAACACTAGTATCATTTACCCTAATTAAAGCTAGTCTGAAGGGGGCCTGTGCAGGGCTGTAGGGGGCTGTAATGCCTTGTGAGACCTTTGGAAAGACAAGCAGCGTGTAGCCACCATGTCTGGCTCAAAGCAAATAAACAGCAATCGACATCTTGGCCCAGAATATCAACCTAAACTTTCAAGGTAGTTCTTTTCCAAGGTTGGATCTGTTTTTTTCTTCCATATATATATATATATATATATATTTCCATTTTCATGCACATTACTACTACTGGCTTCCAGCCAGATCTACTCTGCCAAGAGCAAGAAAACTATGAGAAAACCTTTACATATATATAATATTTCTGAACTGACTAGAAACAGAGGTATAAGGAATCTAGACAGTGGTTGGCAAGAGGAAAAGGAAAAGGGAGACAAGATGTATGCCTGGGAGGGGGGTTTGCAGAGCAAAGACGCTGCAGAAGAATATCCAGCACTCAAGAATAATTCACCGTGGGATGGGGATGAGGAAAAGAGAGGGGAAAATCCAGAGAAAGTCCACATTTCAAGCCTTGGATCTGGAAGAATCAGGGGAGTTGGGCCATCTGTACTAGGCTGGCGCTTTTAATCATTCATGCTCGTGTTCAGATTCAAAGGCACACCACTGAAAGGGTTTGTATCAGCATTTCACCAGCTGTGAGCTTTCTCCAGGATCTGCTTCCCACCCTCCCCCACTACAAACCTTCCATTCTCCTCTAATCTTGCAAAATTTCATCTTGCTAACTTCCTCCTTAGATCTTCCCTTCTGCCTCACCTCGGTGAACTGGTGACTTTTTGGGGTGTAGCCCGGTAGACTTTGGGTTGGTTGTCATTTCTATAATCATTTTCTACCATCCCTCTCCCACTCCCCCCCACCCCATATACACCACATCCTGCAAATTTTGACATGTGAACTTGAACTTTTCATCTGACCTAAAGGTTAGGATATACTATACATCAAGCTGACTCAAGGGTCCACTTGCCTGGGCCAAGAGGAGACAAAGGGAAGAGAGAGGAGACAAGAAGGGAACCTATCAGAGAGAAATCAAATTTGTTTTCATGCGTGTAAAGTGATGGTATATCTAAGTGGACATGACTTGGAAATTGAGTTTGGAGTTAGGGCTAAGGAAAACATTTGAGAAACATTGGCCTGAGGATACAAGTTGAATCCGTGGTGGTGCTTTATTGTAACATTTCCAGCCTGACCTACAAATGGATCTACATTTACACTCACTCTTATGGTAGATATGCAGATGACACCACCCTTATGGCAGAAAGTGAAGAGGAGCTAAAGAGCCCCTTGATGAAGATGAAAGAGGAGAGTGAAAAAGCTGGCTTAAAATTCAACGTTCAAAAACCCAAGATCATGGCATCTGGTCCCATCACTTCATGGCAAATAGATGGGGAAACAATGGAAACAGTGAGAGACTTTATTTTCTTGGGCTCCAAAATCACTGCAGACATGGACTACAGCCATGAAATTTAAAGATACTTGCTCCTTGGAAGAAAAGCTATGACCAACCTAGACAGCATACTAAAAACCAGAGACATTACTTTGCCAACAAAGGTCCAGCTAGTCAAAGCTATGGTTTTTCCAGTAGTCACGTATGGATGTGGGAGTTGGACCATAAAGAAGGCTGAGCACTGAAGCTTTTGAACTGTGGTGCTGGAGAAGACTCTTGAGAGTCCTTTGGACTGCAAAGCGATCAAACCAGTCAATCCTAAGGGATATCAATCCTGAATATTCACTGGAAGCACTGATGCTGAAGCTGAAGCTCCAATACTTTGGCCACCTGATGTGAAGAACTAACTCGTTGGAAAAGACCCTGATGCTGGGAAAGATTGAAGGCAGGAGGAGAAAGAAGGGGATGACAGGAAATAAGATGGTAGGATGGCATCACTGCCTCAATGGACATGAGTTTGAGCAAGCTCCAGAAGATGGTAAAGGACAGGGAAGCTTGGCGAGCTGCAATCCACGGGGTTACAAAGAGTCGGGCACAACTGAGCAACTGACCGACACACTCACCTTTACACTGTTAGCTCTCATCTGTGTGCTCAAGATGACTCTACTCCTGACAGTCATAACCCCATTTCTTATCTTTTTTACTACTGGCTCTTAATCTTCAGTCGGCAGACGGGTTCAAATCTCCTTTACCATGAAAACAACAGCAAATTCAGTATCAGTATCAGTTCAGAGAGTCAGTCGTGACTGATTCTTTGCAACCCCATGCACACCAGGCTTCCCTGTCCATCACCATTTCCTGGAGCTTGTTCAAACTCATGTCCATCAAGTCAGTGATGCCATCCAACCGTCTCATCCTCTGCCGTCCCCTACTCCTCCTGCCTTCAATCTTTCCCAGCATCAGGGTCTTTCCTAATGAGTCAGTTCTTCACATCAGGTGGCCAAAGTGTTGGAGTTTCAGCTTTGCATCAGTCCTGCCAGTGAATATTCAGGACTGATTTCCTTTAGGATGGACTGGTTGGATCTCCTAGCAGTCCAAGGGACTTTCAAGAGTCTGGACATGACTGAGTGACTGACTGACCCTGACCCTGACTCCCTCCAGCTGCTGCCTGCTTTGAAATGTTCTTGGCTTTCTGAGGACGGAAAGTAGTTTGCTTGGAAGTGATAGGTGCTGCCTTCACTTCTTCATTTCTCAGCAGCTTCTCTTTCAGAGGTCTATCTTTTATCTCCAGGTCTCCAATGAATTTGTTTCAATCTTCATTTTATTGGACACTTCTGTAATTTACATGGTTGTTCCTTGGAGTTATCTGCCCCCTTGGCCTCTGTGATGCCTCTTTATTGTTTTTCCTTATTATTATCTGATCTTTTACTTACTGGCCTTTTTCAAGAGCTACTCTGGTGTGTATTCCTCAAAGTTTTAACCTTGGACCATCTCTCCTCTCTCTGCTTGTTCCTGGTATCATAGATTTCTGATTTAATTCCATTATCATCAGAGAACACTTTCCATTTGATTTTTTTTCAATCATTGAGAATTATTTTATGACCCAGCATATAAGCTATCCAAATGAATGTTCTGTATGCAAACAAAAAGTAAATAGTCTGCTGCTGTCATGGGAGTTTTTACTTATATCACCTTATTGATATATAATCAAGTCTTGCATATGCTTATTGATGTTCTTCTATCAATTATCAAGAAAGGAGTATTGATATCTTAAACTACAACTGGGGATTTGTCCGTCTCTCCTCTTAGTTGTGTGTTTTTGCTTCATACATTTTGAAGCTTGGTTCTTGATAAATGTATGTTTAGAATTGTGTCTTCTTGAAAAACTGATTATTTTATTATTATGAAATCTCCCTCTTTATCCGTTGTAATCCTCCACACTCTAAAGTCTGGCTTGTCTGATGTTAACATAGCTAGTTAAGCTTTCACTGCATTGATGTTAGCATAGTATGTCTATCTACCCTTTTACTTTAAACCTATCTGTGTTTTTTATATATAAAGAGAGTTACTGGAATGGTGTGGTCTTGCATTTTTATCCAGTGACATTCCTTGTCTTTTAATTAGGGTGTTTAGACCATTTATATTTAATTTAGCTATCCATTTGGGAGAATTTTCATTTACCATCTTCCAATTTGTCTTCTATTTGTCCCATCTGTCCTTTAATTTCCTTTTCCTTCTTTTACCTTCTTTGGATGAACTGAGAATATTTTATAATTTATTTGCCTCTACCTCTGGTGAACAAAAAGGGAGGAATAAAATCTGGTGAACATGGTGTGTCATTAAAGTTAACATGGAGTAATCAACTGTGCTAAATGCCTCTGAAAGCTCAAATAAATATAGACAGAAAAATGGCCGTAGGGTTTGACAACGTGGAGATCAGTCTGATGACTTTGCTGGGAACAGCCACGGTGAGGTAGTGGGGTTCTATGCATAAGAAATAAAGATGAAGAAGTAGCAAGAGCTACCATGGACATCTACAGATGTTTTACTGTAAAAGGGAGCAGGGAGAACTTGATGGTGATTAGAAAAAGATGTGACATCAACAGGGACTGTTTTTTTAAGAAGAGAAATACACGAACATGATTGAGTGCTGAGGACAATGATCACAACTATCAAGAAATTGTTGTAAGAGAAGAGAGAGGAAGCAAAGAAAAAGAGTCTGTGGGTTCCAGAACACAAGTTGAAGAGAGAACTTTGGTAGGGAAATGTCATTTGTTATTTGTCATTTGTGAAAGGAGAAGCAGCAGATAAGTGGTACATATCAAATCAGCTGCTGATCTTTTTCCCAAGTTCCTCTCTCTGTTCCCCAGGTTCTGAAAGATAAATAAGCGCAGAGAGTCAGCAGAGGACATGTGTGTGTAAAGTACTATAACAGAAGGAGCTATCACTATGCTTGGAGCTTGGAGGTGCAAGTTAGTTCCAGATGAAGGAATCAGAGAAATCTTCTCAGAAGTGGTATCATTCAAGCTGGGTCTTGAAAAATGGATAGAGTTTGAGTCAGTAGACATTAATTTATGGGTGATGAAAAGATTATATCCACCCATAATCTACATCATGAACAAGACAGGGTCACAGCCCTCAGGAACTGCTTGTCAAGAGCAGTTGGGATGTGGTTTTCCAGAAAAATAAGGGAATAGGAGTAGGGGGAGGATAGGTGATGAGAAATGAAGCACAATGGGCAGGTGGTAACAAAATTATGGAGTATGATAGGCGAAAGCCTAAGGAATAAGGAATTACTAAAGATTTTTCTGTTGAAACCTGAAAGCTTATCTATCTCAGGGAGACCAGGAAATCAGAAGGCAGAGAAGAACTCTTGACATTATATCCAAATGAAATTACATGTATTGTCTTAGTAATAAATTGATAAAATTGAGAGAAGACAATGTTTACCAATCTGATTTTTAACTTCTGTCCTTATTGGTCAAAAACTTGTAATGTCTCTGAAGTTACAGTTTTTATAAATCCTATAATCTGAAAGAGATGGGAATACCAGACCACCTGACCTGCCGCTTGAGAAATCTGTATGCAGGTCAGGAAGCAACAGTTAGAACTGGACATGGAACAACAGACTGGTTCCAAATAGGAAAAGGAGTACGTCAAGGCTGTATGTTGTCACCCTGCTTATTTAACTTCTATGCAGAGTACATCATGAGAAATGCTGGGCTGGAAGAAACACAAGGTGGAATCAAGATTGCCAGGAGAAATATCAATAACCTCAGATATGCAGATGGCACCAGCCTTATGGCAGAAAGTGAAGAGGAACTAAAAAGCCTCTTGATGAAAGTGAAAGAGGAGAGTGAAAAAGTTGGCTTAAAGCTCAACATTCAGAAAACAAAGATCATGGCATCTGGTCCCATCACTTCATGGGAAATAGATGGGGAAACAGTGGCAGACTTTGTTTTCTGGGGCTCCAAAATCACTGCAGATGGTGACTGCAGCCATGAAATTAAAAGACGTTTATTCCGTGGAAGGAAAGTTATGACCAATCTAGATAGCATATTCAAAAGCAGAGACATTACTTTGCCAACTAAGGTCCGTCTAGTCAAGACTATGGTTTTTCCTGTGGTCATGTATGGATGTGAGAGTTGGACTGTGAAGAAGTCAGAGCGCCGAAGAATTGATGCTTTTGAACTGTGGATTTGGAGAAGACTCTTGAGAGTCCCTTGGATTGCAAGGAGATCCAACCAGTCCATTCTAAAGGAGATCAGCCCTGGGTGTTCTTTGGAAGGAATGATGCTAAAGCTGAAACTCCAGTACTTTGGCCACCTCATACAAAGAGTTGACTCATTGGAAAAGACTCTGATGCTGGGAGAGATTGGGGGCAGGAGGAGAAGGGGACGACCGAGGATGAGATGGCTGGATGGCATCACGGACTCGATGGACGTGAGTCTGAGTGAACTCCGGGAGTAGGTGATGGACAGGGAGGCCTGGCGTGCTGCAATTCATGGGGTCACAAAGAGTCGGACACGACTGAGTGACTGAACTGAACTGAACTGATAATCATCTTGTAGGTGAGACAATTATATTAAACTTGGATTTTTATATTAAAACATTAATTTTTTAATAGAAACATTTTGAAATATTCTACCATTTGGGAAACTCAGAGATTTTGTGTATGTGCATGTGTGATGTAGACCAAAATCTCTAAAAGAATGAAAGTGATACTCAACCACTGAGAACCGCTGCTTGGAAATACAGCATTATCACCTTTCATGAACTGATAATAGCTGCCTTTTTCTGCAATATTTTGCAACGTGCTAAGAAGCATCAGATGATCAAACAGATGGCAAGTTATTACAGTTCTTTCATTAATGTCAACTCTGGTCTTATCACATTAGCAATGGTCACATATTGTATCTCATTCTGCCTTTGCAGGCACTCTGTACCAATTAGTAGAATTTATTTCCAGTCCATTGACATTTTTAAGAGGTTTTCAAAGTAAACAATTTGATACAATTTAATTACAATCCTTTGAAATTCAGCTGTGATTAATGGAGTTAAAGAAGAACACACATAAAATTGTTGACAGACACAAAGTGATTACTAAATTAAACTGTCATGAGAAAATAAAAGATACTTATTTGAATTTCAATTAGCATTGAGAAATGAACTCTGTAGGCAGATGAAGTAAGAACACACATTAACCAATGCTGGGAATAAGAACTAATGTTCCCCCAAAATAATCCATATCGTCCCTTGTTTGCCTTCTCCACAGGACCAGACTAACACAGGAAAAGAGCCGTTAAGCACCTGTGGCGTATTTTGTGAAGAGGACTACAAAATGCACAAAGGTTTTCTAAGAAAATCCCCCTCCTTGTTCTTCCATTAAAGATTAACATCTTATTTAAGCATTACCCTGTGTGTTATTCTTTTTTAAAAGTCCAAATACTTCTGGCTATTTGCCTGATCATAAGAAGACACTGAAAGCTAAAAGAAAGCAGAACGTGTCGCCCAGGGTCCCGGACCTGCAGCTGGGTGTGGTAACTGTGTGGGCTTTCGGTTGCCTCTCTGGGGAAGAGAAGATGCACAAATATTGTTAGAAGGAGGCATATTTTTAACGCTAAACATGAGGAAGGACTGGTATGGGTACTTGGGACTAAGGGGTGGAATGTTGTGAGCATCTGTTTTTTCTGTCTGTTCAACACCCCATGTCCTCTGAGGAAGTGCTCATCTTCCATGTCAATCATGTACCTCTAGATGGATGAGCAACCTTAGCAGGCCAACACCATCTCTCAGCACAGGTGAGAATGACTGACATAGACTCTGATGATCAGAGTTTCCCATTATTCTAACCACAAGTGCTGGGCAAGTAAAAGTCCTTCCCTGGTATTTTCCTACTTAAGCTGGAATAGTCATTTTAGGAGGTCAGGAGATCCCAGAATGAAATGCAGAATGCAGGAGAATAAGGTGCTGTCCTAAGTAACTTTAGAAATGAGTGGCATCTGTCAGATTAGGGGCCAAAGGATCGTGGTCCCAGCAAGGTACCCTACATGATAAAGTTGTTTCTCACAAGTACACAGGTTAACAACTAAAATCTCTCTATAAGTATACTGGAATTGGACAGTTAAGTAAATGGATCACAAATAGCGAGAGCCAGGTTTGTTACTGTTGGAGGGGAAGCTTACTGATAAGAAATGAGAAGAGGCCAGAATAATCTATGACATTTTTGTTGTGCTTAGACTTGTAGTGACTCCAAGGGTGATAGCCTGCCAGGCCCTTCTGTCCATGGGAATCTCCCAAGTAAGAATATTGGTGTAGGGTGCCATTTTCTCCTCCAGGGTATCTTCCCAGCCCAGGGATCAAACCCACATTTCTTACATCTCCTGCATTGGCAGGTGGATTCTTGACCACTACCACCACCTGGGATGCTCAATCTGTGCACTAATGGGTTGTTTTTAGCTTAGTGTACATACTAATGGTTACATGCAGAAACATTTATAGATACGTGTATATACACGTTAGTATCAGTTCAGTTCAGTTCATTTCAGTTCAGTTGCTCAGTTGTGTCCGACTCTTTTCGACCCCATGAATTGCAGCACGCCAGGCCTCCCTGTCCATCACCAACTCCCAGAGTTCACTCAGACTCACATCCGTCAAGTTGGTGATGCCATCCAGCCATCTCATCCTCAGTCGTCCCCTTCTCCTCCTGCCCCCAATCTCTCCCAGCATCAGAGTCTTTTCCAATGAGTCAACTCTTCGCATGAGGTGGCCAAAGTACTGGAGTTTCAGCTTTAGCAACACTCCTTCCAAAGAACATCCAGGACTGATCTCCTTTAGAATGGACTGGCTGGATCTCCTTGCAATCCAAGGGACTCTCAAGAGTCTTCTCCAACACCACAATTCAAAAGCATCAATTCTTCGGCATTCAGCTTTCTTCACAGTCCAACTCTCACATCCATACATGACCACTGGAAACACCATAGTCTTGACTAGACGGACCTTTGTTGGCAAAGTAATGTCTCTGCTTTTGAATATGCTATCTAGGTTGGTCATAACTTTCCTTCCAAGGAATAAGCGTCTTTTAATTTCATGGCTGCAATCACCATCTGCAGTGATTTTGGAGCCCCAGAAAACAAAGTCTGCCACTGTTTCCACTGTTTCCCCATCTATTTCCCATGAAGTGATGGGACCAGATGCCATGATCTTAGTTTTCTGAATGTTGAGCTTTAAGCCAACTTTTTCACTCTCCTCTTTCACTTTCATCAAGAGGCTTTTTAGTTCCTCTTCACTTTCTGCCATAAGGCTGGTGCCATCTGCATATCTGAGGTTATTGATATTTCTCCTGGCAATCTTGATTCCAGCTTGTGCTTCTTCCAGCCCAGCATTTCTCATGATGTACTCTGCATAGAAGTTAAATAAGCAGGGTGACAACA